>OX383964.1:30737707-31163707 GCA_947532105.1 Athrips mouffetella | reverse complement strand
AACCGCCGACATTTGCACACAGGCTATCCAAACCAACAAGGAGGTGTTCATGGCGATTGCCAATAAATGCCTGTCGCTGGCACACTTCCCCAAGGAATGGAAAATAGCTCATGTAGTCATAATCCGAAAACCAGGAAAAAGTGACTACACACATCCAAAATCCTACCGACCAATCGGCCTTTTATCAGTCCTTGGCAAAATCGTCGAGAAGCTGATGGTAGGCCGAATTCAATGGCACATCTTTCCCTCTCTTAGTCCAAGACAGTACGGCTTCATGCCTCAGCGCGGGACCGAAGACGCCCTCTATGACCTAATGAAACACGTAAGAGAGGAAGTGAAGGCGAAAAAGATCGTCCTCATAGTTTCATTGGACATAGAGGGTGCCTTTGACAACGCGTGGTGGCCAGCCCTCAGACGCCAACTCGCTGCCAAAAAGTGTCCTCGTAACCTGTATGCATTGGTAAACTCATACCTCACGAATCGGAAGATTCAAGTCAACTATGCAAGAGCAACATACGAGAAGGAGACGACAAAAGGTTGTGTCCAAGGTTCCATCGGAGGACCGACCTTTTGGAACGCCATCCTAGACTCACTGTTGCACAGGTTGACTAATGAGGGAGTATACTGCCAAGCATTCGCAGATGACGTCGTCTTGGTGTTTTCTGGTCACATGATCAACGACCTCGAGCGTTCAGCCAACATGACACTAAATACCGTGATAGAATGGGGAACTCAGAACAAGCTAACCTTTGCTCCGCACAAAACCAATGCAATGGTAGTGACAAAGAAGCTTAAGTATGAACCCCCGGAAATCTACATGGCAAGTAAGAAAATTGACCTCGTAGAAGAAATAAAGCTTCTAGGCCTCACAATTGACCACAAGCTCAACTTCAAATCGCACGTTGCCGCCACATGCAAAAAAGCTGCGGATATCTATAAACAGCTAGCGTGCGCAGCAAAAGTGACTTGGGGTCTAAACGGAGAGATCACAAGGACCATATATGTAGCAGTTGTTGAGCCCATCGTGATGTATGCCGCAAGCGCATGGTACCCCTCCGCAGAGTTGCAGATGATCAAAGATCAACTCAACAGGCTGCAAAGGGGATTTGCGCAGAAGATCTGTAAGGCATACCGCACGGTCTCACTCACATCAGCACTTGTCCTAGCGGGTCTCCTCCCGCTCGACGTGAGAATCCTAGAGGCTGCTAACCTCTACAAAACAAAAAAAGGACTCTCTCGGGACTACTTGCCACCGGGAAAAGAAATGGAGCACAGGGTGAATCACTGGGAACTTCCCCACCCCTCAAAAGTCATAACATCAGACTACGAGCTCCTGGAAAGTACCGACCCAGAAACCATGTCAGCCCTGCAAATCACAGGTCCTCAAATTTACACAGACGGAAGTAAAATTGAGGGAAAAGTGGGAGCCGCACTGACTTGGTGGGAAAATGGCAAGGAAACCAAACACGCCCTTTTTGGCCTCCATCCCGCCTGCACTGTGTTCCAATCGGAAATGTACGCTCTCTTCAGGGCAGTTCAGTTGGTGAAGTCCAGCGGAGAACCAGTGGTCAACATAATGAGTGACTCCAGATCCTCACTTGACCTGCTGAAAAACCCAAAAGCAACTCACCCACTGACGAAAGCCATCCATGAGAGCCTGAAAGGAATCAGAGCGGAGGGACGTGAGGTCCGATTGTTTTGGCTGAGAGCCCACGTAGGAAATGCCGGAAACGAACGAGCTGACGAACTAGCCAAGAAAGCGGCCTTAAAACTGGAAGCGGCCCCGGACTACGACAAAATCCCCCTGTCCTATGTGAAGAGGAAGATCCGAGAGGAATCTGTAAGCCAATGGCAGGACAGATACGACACCTCCGCCACAGGTTCGGTCACTCACACGTTCTTTCCGTATGTCGACAAAGCATACCGCATACTTAGAACGACAAGACCGACACCCGTTCAGGTACAAGTCTTCACAGGACACGGAGGGATAGCGGAATATTTACACCGGTTTAAGTTGAAAGACAGTCCCGGATGTGAATGCGACCCTGAAGTCAGTGAGTCCGTTTGGCACGTGATCCTAGAATGCCCCCGTTTTCTGGCAGCTCGAACGGATCTGGAAACCGAACTAGAGGTCAATCTTACGAAAAGTCAGTTGCAGAACATACTAGCTGATACCGAGAAACGACAGCGTTTCCTCAAATATGCTGAAACAGTCTTCCGCACTGCAGCACAAAGAAACAGCGCCACAGCACCGATATCCACCAATCCCACCACCACCAATGTGACCCAGTCTTCAACAAAGGTCACACAGGCAGAGTTACCAGCCACTCTCCACCGCATCACTGCCAAGCAATTCTTGGGAAGCGGGGAGAAAGGGTCAAAGGGAATAAGGATAAGAGGTGTGGCGCTGTTCATGGACAGCAGTGAGGAAAGAATAGGCATAAGCTTCTGCAGAGCTGGAACACACAAATGGGTAACCATCTCACCCGGCCTTGCTGCCCTGATGAACGGCAGCACCTTCAAGACGAGCATGAGACGTAAGACCTATGAAGCAATGACTGAGATTGAGTTGGCTGGAACACCCTGCCGCTTGGTGCGAACCCGTTGCAAGACGATCGCACTTCTTGCGGGTAGCCCGGAAAAATCTCAGTTTGCTCAGGCATTCTCGCTGCTGGTCAGCTTGGCAGGGGTTGGGGAATCCGACGTAAACACCGCTCGGAGAATAAGTGTGGACGCAATGGTGGTTGGCTTCGAGAAGGGAGAAGTCTCCGACTACATTGGATGCATCAAAGCCTCGCAAATCCATGAGGTTGTGGTGTATGAGGATAGAGGTGAAAATCTCAGTTTCCTCAAACAACACATGCATAATCCAACCATGGAGACCATCCCGATCGACAGCTGGGGACACCCCATAGCAAATCCGAAAGCACTTAGTGGCTCCGAGCGTCTACAAGAGAAAACGGCCAACCAAAGCTATGCAGAAGCCCAAAAGAGGAAAGAAGAGGCCAAGGGAAAAGAAAAGTCTAGCCCGATCACGGTTACAATAAATGCTCTCAACGCGGCGGCACAATGCATATCCGGGATAGCTAAGAAGAAGCTGGGTATGCTCAAAAACGAGGAGAGGAAAATAACAGCCCTCCAAAGCTCCAGCAGGAAGCCCCTCGTTCAACACCAACTTAACCCACAAGCTACCCGGACAAGAGCCGATATGGGACAAGTCGACCCTCCACAGCTCAGACAAGCGACAGGACCACGAGACCACATGGTCAACGCATTCTTCGAGTTTTTAGCAGTCACGAAAGCCGGTAGGAAAGTCTGCGAAATGACTTGCAAAAACATCCTGCAATCCTACTGGCTTGGAAATGAAAGACTGTTAAACGACCAACTCGAGGAAGCAGATGCCACCATATACAACAACGCCATCTCTGAAGTCCTTAAAGGAATCGAGATGAGTCAGCATATGGCGGCATACAACGCGACCGCGGGTTTTGTTGGCCTGGACGAAGACGCTTCTGAGCAAACGGGAAAGATAACGTTCAAGACCCCTCCTGGTGACCCCATAGTGATCACTGCCAAAAGCACCAAAGTGATGCTTGACGACAAGATCATCAGTATGGCAGAAACCATAACTGCAGGCAGCGATCCCTACAATTCTTGGGAAATGCCGAAAATAGAGTGGGTGAACGGAGTACCCGGATGTGGAAAGACAACTTGGGTCGTAAGCCGCTTTGACCAAGAGCATGACGTTGTGATTACCACCACAACTGAGGCGGCTAAAGATCTACGGGAGAGACTGGCTCAACGCATTGGAGCTGACGCAAAAAGAAAGGTACGCACAATGGCCTCAATTCTGGTTAACGGGTTGAAAGAACCGGAGAAAAAGAGGTGCAGTCGACTCATGGTCGATGAAGCACTAATGAACCACTTTGGGGCCATTGTGATGGCAACTCGTATCACCGGTGCGAAAGAGCTCTTATTGATCGGCGACATTAACCAACTTCCCTACATAGACAGAGATAATCTTTTTGACCTGCAACACAACCGCCCAGTTCTTGTAGCTACCATCACACAAGAACTGCTATGCACGCACAGGAACCCCATGGACGTAGCCTATGCCCTTAACGAAGTCTACAGTGGCATATACTCGTCGAGAGCTCGAGTCCAATCCCTGAGACGCGAAAGGTACACAGGCGCGCAAATACCCAAAACCCTTCCGGACACCCTTTACCTGGTTCATACCCAGGTAGAGAAGGAATCCCTCATCAGCCAGGGATACGGAAAGGGCACTGGGTCGCGCACCCTTACCATTCACGAGTCACAGGGCCTAACCTACGGAACGGTGGTGATTGTGCGAACATCTGCAAAGAAGTTGCAAATCCACGATAGCGTCCCACACGCAGTAGTAGCCGTGTCACGACACACGATCAGTTGTGTGTATTACACGGACGACAGCGAGGACGCGATTTGCAACTTCATAAAGAAAGCGGTGGGGGCAGGCGAAGGGAAAATCCTGGACTATAACCTTAAAATGGCAATCCGCTGCCGTGACTCAGCAGTCATAGACGCCCTATCGAGGGTCAGCAAACGCGACGAGACCTGACGAAAACTGTTTAATGGCACTCCGACAAAAGCAAAAGTTTGAGTATATTTTCCTGGTATAGACTAGATTAAATATTTCTTTTTGTGTAAGCATGTTAAATATAAACAATATGGGAAAAAAAAAAAAAAAAAAAAAAAAAAAAAAAGAACAATCACAAAAGAATAACAATGACGAAAAGAATGTTTTAACATCAAAACAATAAGTGAGAGAAAAAAAAAAAAAAAATAAAAAAAAAAATAAAAATAAAAAAAAAAATAAAAAAAAAAATAAAAAAAAAAAAAAAATTGCATGCTAACCTTTAATTTTAAGTGGTGATAAAGAGTATTTATACATTGTAAAAGAGCAATCAAACAATAAAGAGAAACAAATCAAAAAAAGGCGCGGACGATTTGTCTGCGGAGTAGTAGAATTTATTTAAAAAAAAAAAAAAAAAAACCTAACCTAACCTAACCTAACCTTTTTTTTTTTTTTTTTTTTTTTGACGCTGGGAAAAAATGCATTATGCATCATCCCTCTCATCGGGGACTGAGAGGGGGTATGTGGGACTCCCACCCACTAAAACAACCCAGCGGCACTCCCGCGTCGCCCGAGTGGCGGGGGCCTGGGAAACCGGCAGAGCCTTTACTTCCAGTCCCCACACCGGCGACCGCCCGCCTACATGGCAGGCCCTTCACGCCCCTCACATAAGGAGGGGCCGGAAATGGCCGTGAGTGCCCGGCCATTCCCTCCCGCGGGGGACCCATCCAGAAGGGCGCCAAACATCCCCGTATCTGAATGCCCGGGGTCCCTTGCGACGGGTCAGGTCAGTGGCCCCGCCGCCTGCCACATCGGCTGCAGAGGATAGGGAGAGCGGCACAACGTAACACCGGCACTCCTCTTCCCCTGCAGCCCCACCGCGTCCGCCATCAAACGGTGGCGACCCCGCCGAGGCCGCGGAAGGTAGGGAGAGCGGCACAACGAAACACCGACACTCCTCTCCCGCCGCGGCCCCTACACCTCAACTGCGGTGCCTCCCATACGACACCGCAGCCCGCCTCAGTTGCGATAGCGCCCATACACTACCGCAACCTACCGCCATAAGCCGCTCCATCGCGGGCTTGGAGACCAAAGCCCGGAGGAGCAGCCCCGCCTGGGGCCGCCCAGTCGAACACCGGAACGGCCCCGTGGTGTTCCTCTTCGCTTCGCCGTGGGAGACCAGGCCACGGGTACTAAGCCCCCCCGCCACGACAAGGCGGGAACCCTTCGGGGGGGAACCTAACCTAACCTAACCTAACCTAACCTAACCTAACCTTTTTTTTTTTTTTTTTTTTTTTTTTTTTTTTTGTCGCTGGGAAAAAATGCTTTATGCATCCCCTCCCATCGGGGGATGGAAGGGGTATGTGGGAGTCCCCGGAGATCCAGTATACCCACTAAAACAACCCAGCGGCACTCCCGCATCGCCCGAGTGGTGGGGGACTGGGAAACCGGCAGAGCCTTTACGTCCAGTCCCACACCGGCGACCGCCCGCCTTTGTGGCAGGCCCTTCACGCCCCTCCGCACTGGGAGGGGCCCGGGAATGACCGTGAGTGCTCGGCCATTCCCTCTCGGCGTAGGTGGTGAGCGGTACAATGCGGGCGGAAGCGCCCCCGCGCTTATCGCCCGCTGCTCACCACCTAAGGCGGGGGAAGACGGTTGTACGCCCGTCTTCTCCTACCCCTTCTCCGCCTGCGGAGCGCGGCCGCGAGAGGATCCTCCTCCCGCGCACGCTCCGCCGCCTCCTTCTCCGAGAGCACATGTTCGCAGAAGGAGGCGACCGCCGCCCATGCGTTCTCACCCCCCAACATGGCATTGACCACGCTGGGGAGAGAGAGGTCCGGCCCGATCGTCGCGACCAAGGTGCGGCGCGGCTCGTCCCATGATGGGCACACCTCAAGGGTGTGCTGTGCCGTATCCGTCGAGCAACCGCAGTCATGGCACGACGGGGTTTCCTCTCTTCCGATCCGGTGCAGATACTTTCCGAAGCAGCCGTGCCCGGACAAAACCTGCACCAGGCGAAACGAGAGGAAACCGTGAGGCCGCTCGACCCAGTCCTGCAGGACAGGCCCGATCGCGTCCAGGGTCCTACGGCCGAAGGTTGCGGCGGCAAGATCCTCCGTCCAGTGTTGGACGATTGCCGCCCTCGCTTCCTGCCGGACCGCCTCCCGTTCTTTTAGGGCAGGGCGCTCTCCAAGCGCCCTCCGCCGTACCGTCCACTCGTACACCCTGGCGAGCACCCACGCCTCAAGCTCCCACGGAGGGGTGCCGGCCAGGGCGCATGCCGCCGCAGCGCTCACCGTGCGGTAGGCCCTCGCCACCCGCTGTGCTATGGCCCTTTGGGGTCGACGAAGGGCGGCAGCGTTCTCCCTCCTATGGAGGGAGTCCGCCCACAACGGGGCCCCGTAAAGGGCCATACTTTTCAAGATGCCGGCATACAAGCGCCGGCATCGATCGCTGGGCCCCCCCATATTTGGAAGGAGCCACGAGAGGGCATCCGCAGCCTTCAGTAGGCGTGACGACAGCTCACTAAAATGTGGGCCGAAGTGCCATCTGCTATCTAAAATCAGGCCCAGATATTTCATCTGGGCCTTCACCTCAATCCTGACGCCCTCAACGAAGATGTGGGCGTCAGGTGGGGAGCGTTGCCGAGGCCCGTGGAAGAACACGGCCTCAGTCTTGTGCAGCGCTACCTTCAGCCCTATGCGGCGGATCCTCTCCGCGACCATGGATCCGCCCGCCGAGGCCAGACTGGCCGCCTCTCCGAAATTCCCTCCCCGGGCAGTAAGAAGGGTGTCATCTGCATAGCAGATGACAGTCGTGCCACGCAGGAGGGTACCCCGCAGGAGCCAATCGAATCCGATGTTCCAAAGGAGTGGTCCTAGGACCGACCCCTGTGGGACACCGGACTCGACGTCGTACCGCCGGAGTTGGCCAGTTTTATCAACGAGGAGGACTGCCCGGTCCTCCAAGTAACTGGCCAGGAGGTCCCGCAAGTACTGAGGCACTCTGTGGAACTGGAGTGCCTCTAGGATGGTGGAGTGGGGGACGGAGTTGAAGGCATTGGCTATGTCAAATGACACAGCCAACAAACCTTCCCCCATTTCCACGGCCTCTTTCACCTGACCCTTGAGCCGCGCCAGGGCGTCCACTGTTGAACGCTCAGCCCGAAAGCCATACTGAGCGTCTGACAGATCCGGCCCAATCACCCGCAAGTGGTTGTTCAGGCGGGCGGCGATTATCCCCTCGAACATCTTACCGACCTCATCGAGCAGAACGATAGGCCGGTATGCCGAGGGGGAGTCCGCCGGGCGCCCTTCCTTTCGAAGGAGGCACAACTGGCCTTCCTTCCATGGTTTCGGGAACCTCCCAGACGTTAAACACGCGCTGAAGAGGTCCCGAAACCTTTCCCCCATCTCGATGGCGGCGATGGCCACCACTCTTGCGGGGACGCCGTCTGGGCCCGGGGCCGTCTTTTTGGCGCGGAAGCAGAGAGCCGCCGCCTTCACTTCTGCCTCAGTAACCGGAGGGACCTCCTCCGCCTGCAGAGCCTCCCCTCGCGGAGGGTTCATTGCCGGTGGGGTGAAGCCATCCCTGCGTGGAAACAAGGAACGGACCACCCCATCCAGCAAAGTCGGCTCGAGGGTCTCGGCCACTGGGGGACCAAAAGGGCGCAGCTTGTTGCGTGCCGCCTTGTATGGTCTCCCATACGGGTCTTCGTCGAGACCCTCCAGCATCTCGGCCCTCGCCGAGTCTCGGGCAGCGCCCATAGCCGACTTGAGGACCCTCTTGGCCTCCACGTATAAATCGTAGAGGCGGTCCTCATTGGCCTGATCGCGGGGGCGTCGCCGCCGGCTTCTGGTAAATTCCCGCCTGGTCGCCACACAAACAGACCGGAATCCCGCTAACTCCTCCGACCACCAGTAGACGGCGCGTCGGGGAGGCGGACGGCGCGACCGAGGCATGCTCGAGTTGCACACTTCGGTCAGGGACCCTCGCATTTGAACCGCCGCAGTGTCTACGTCCAGGACGTCGACAGGAGGTGACAGCCAGTCCTGAACAAATGCCGCCTCCCCGGCCGCCTCTCGGTCTAGGCGGGTAAGAGCCCACCGAGGGAATGGGGATTGGCCCGTGCGGGTCATCCCCTGGGAGCCCTGGGTAGAGATGTCGAACCGCACGTATCGGTGGTCCGATAGACTCTCCACCAACTCCACCCGCCAGTCCACGACACGGCTCGCTAACGCGGGGGTGGCGAAAGTGAGGTCCACTATGGATCCCCCTTCACGTCGTACACATGTATGGACTGACCCTCTGTTTAAGAGGGACAGACCACACGACGCCGCCCAGGTTTCGACTTCACGACCTTGAGCATTGGTGGTTGGGTTGCCCCAGGCCACCGATTTGGCGTTGAAGTCTCCCAGGACTAGGACCCGACGCGGCGCCGCTCTACTGGCCACCAAGGCGAGGACTTCGAGATAGTTCTCGAAGTCCGAAAGAGGGCGGTTTGGGGAGAAATAGACCCCGACCAGGGCTATGTCTCCCCACGCGGCGGCCACGTATCCCGGTCCCCTCTCTAAGAGCGAGAGGGGAGGGGAGTCTGTGGAAGACCGCGCCGCTAGGGCCACAGAACCTTCCCCATTCCCCAGCCAGTGGCCAGGTACAAAGTAAGGTTCGGCGACTACCGCCACGTCCACCAACCATGACCTGGACCAGCAGGTCCTGGGCCGCTTTGCAGTGGTTGATGTTCGCCTGGAGAATGTGATGTCGGACTACCATTATTCGGTGTTCATCGCATTCTCCTCATCGGCCGGCGCTGGAGATTCAACGGCGGCGGCGGCAGGTCGGATCGGCGCCTGCGATTTGCCCTTCTTTGGGGGAGGGTTGCATTTCCTCCCGCTCATTACATGGTCCACTGGGCGACCACTGGCGGCACACACTGCGCAGTGAGGCGTGGCGGCCATGCAGGAAGCGGCCTTGTGCCCCTCGTTCCCGCAGCGGTAGCAGGTGTTTGCCCTATCCACACTGGATGGACAAAGAGCCCGGGTATGGCCGGTGCCGAAGCACTTGAAGCAGCGCAGAGGCTCGTCTTCAAGCACCCGGACCCCACCCGAGCTAAACCCAACTAGGAGCCGTCCCCTGGCCAGGACGGCTTTGGCTGCTGCGACCGGGCACTCTAGGCGGATGGTGCCCATACCGCCGCGGCCGGGCCTTATGGCCCGGCCCTGAACCGCTGCGACGTCGCAGCCTCCTACCGCTGCCACTGCCACCACCACCTCCTCTTTAGTGACCGAGTCATCAAGATCGGTCACCTCCAAGGCCACGGACTTGACAGGCCTTACGACCTTTGCCGCGTCCGCGATGACTTCGCGCAACTTCGTAGCGAAGAGATCCGCTTTAGTGCCACCCTGGGCCCCTGGGAACTCAAAGATTCGAGCCCCGGTTTGGGTGCGACGGCACTTGACTGCACCGATAGCCAGTTGACTGGTATCGGTGTTGGTACGAGCCCGCTTCAACACGGACTCGTAAGTCTCGCCCCGTTCCGCAGCCTCCGGGGTGAGCGTCACCACGACGGCCGCAGTTTTTGGAGGAATTAGCTTTCTGCCTCCGGCGGGAGCCCTTTTGGCTGCGGGAGCAACGGTGGAGGGCTTGGGGGCCGACTTTTTCCCCTTTCCCTTTCCATTGCCAGTCGCTTTGGACTGGCCGGAAGGGTTGATGGTCGGGGGGATGACGGCCGGTGGCGTCTTCTTAGACGTTTTCTTCCCCCTCCTGACCACTTCCGTCCATGGCTGATTAGACGGAGTGGTAGAAGGAAGAAGGGCGTCTACTGCCTCTAGGTCCTGAGGGGCTGCTTGAATGGCAGCCGGCTCAGCCTCCTTTTCCGGGCCCATGTTTAAGGCCGTTTTTTTCCCCTTGCCCTTGGAGGGCTTCGGGGCCTGGGGCTGTTCCCTCGCGGGTGAGGCCGTCGGCGTTCCCGGCGCACTAAGCGTCTTGTCCGCCGCAAGCGGTGGTCGGAGACGCTTCTCCGGCAGGAGCCGGTCTTCAATGCCCGCGAAGCAGGCTCTTGTGAAGGCCCTCTCGTCCACAATGACCTTTCGGATGATGTCCTCAAGGTTGGACGGGGAAGCCCCCACAACTGGTCCTTCTGAGGTCTCAGCAGGGTGAGCCGTAAGCTCAGCCAGCTTCGCATATAGTGCGGTGACCTCTTTCTGCAGGCGATCCACCCTCGCCTGCAGTTGCCGCGTTTCGTCGGTTGCCGTGCGCTGCACCAGCTCCCGTACGATGCCAGACATGCTCGCGGCCCGACATTTCAGGGCCTTTTGAAAGGTCCCCTTCAAATTGGAGGACTTAGAGGCGACCTCCACAATTTCCTCTTGGTCTTCTAAGGCCATCCGCTGCAGCTCTTCCAGGGAGTGGTCCGCATACAGGACGTTGGACGCACCGTACCCGGCCCTGGCCCTGTCAGTCTGCGCCTGCTTCTCTTTGGAAGCTACCCTCTCCTCCAGTTCTTGCTGGAGTTGCGTCCGTCTCGCCAGGTTAAGTTGGCGATCGGCGCCCTCCAGGCCGATACTGTTGGAGTCGGCCACCGTTGCCTTTTTGGCCTTCGATTTTTTAGACTTCGACTTTTTCGAAGCCTTAGAGGCCTTACTTACTACCGAGTCCGAGGAGCCCCCGGACCCCTGCTTAAGGTAGGGCCTCTTCCGCAATTTGCGCCCGTCCTCGAGCAAAATCGAAACTGAGTCTGACGCACTCAGTATAGACTCATTATCGGAAAAGTCCGAGAACTCGTCTGTCCTTCCAAACAAGCTAGCCGCAGATGGTGCGCGGCTAGCATCCGACGCCTCAGCGTCATCGGGTTGGCCCTGAGAAGGGCCGTTTTCAGGTTGGCCCTGAGAAGGGCCTTTCTTGAAACGCCCTAAGGCGCCCCGCAAAAGTTTCGACATATTGTCTATCGCTGAAAAGTCGTAGGTACCGCAAGGAAAAAGCTACGACGCACAGTGTTCGTTAGCCGCCGGCCTGCCACTCCGTTACGGTGGTCAGGCGCGACGTTGCCCGGGGATCGCTGCGAGGAAGCCAACACTGTGGGGGGACCCCCAACCTAACCTAACCTAACCTAACCTAACCTTTTTTTTTTTTTTTTTTTTTTTTTTTTTTTGTCGCTGGGAAAAAATACTTTATGCATCCCCTCCCATCGGGGGATGGAAGGGGTATGTGGGAGTCCCCGGAGATCCGGTATACCCACTAAAACAACCCAGCGGCACTCCCGCATCGCCCGAGTGGTGGGGGACTGGGAAACCGGCAGAGCCTTTACGTCCAGTCCCACACCGGCGACCGCCCGCCTTTACGGCAGGCCCTTCACGCCCCTCCGCACTGGGAGGGGCCCGGGAATGACCGTGAGTGCTCGGCCATTCCCTCTCGGCGTGGGTGGTGAGCGGTGCAATGCGGGCGGAAGCGCCCCCGCGCTTATCGCCCGCTGCTCACCACCTAAGGCGGGGGAAGACGGTTGTATGCCCGTCTTCTCCTGCCCCTTCTCCGCCTGCGGAGCGCAGCCGCGAGAGGGTCGTCCTCCCGCTCACGCTCCGCCGCCTCCTTCTCCGAGAGCACATGTTCGCAGAAGGAGGCGACCGCCGCCCATGCGCTCTCACCCCCCAACATGGCATTGACCACGCTGGGGAGCGAGAGGTCCGGCCCGATCGTCGCGACCAAGGTGCGGCGTGGCTCGTCCCATGATGGGCACACCTCAAGGGTGTGCTGTGCCGTATCCAACGCCGCACCGCAGTCATGGCACGACGGGGTTTCCTCTCTTCCGATCCGGTGCAGATACTTTCCGAAGCAGCCGTGCCCGGACAAAACCTGCACCAGGCGAAACGAGAGGAAACCGTGAGGCCGCTCGACCCAGTCCTGCAGGACAGGCCCGATCGCGTCCAGGGTCCTACGGCCGAAGGTTGCGGCGGCAAGATCCTCCGTCCAGTGTTGGACGATTGCCGCCCTTGCTTCCTGCCGGACCGCCTCCCGTTCTTCTAGGGCAGGGTGCTCTCCAAGCGCCCTCCGCCTTACCGTCCACTCGTACACCCTGGCGAGCACCCACGCCTCAAGCTCCCACGGAGGGGTGCCGGCCAGGGCGCATGCCGCCGCAGCGCTCACCGTGCAGTAGGCCCTCGCCACCCGCTGTGCTATGGCCCTTTGGGGTCGACGAAGGGCGGCAGCGTTCTCTCTCCTATGGAGGGAGTCCGCCCACAACGGGGCCCCGTAAAGGGCCATACTTTTCAAGATGCCGGCATACAACCGCCGGCATCGATGGCTGGGCCCCCCCATATTTGGAAGGAGCCACGAGAGGGCATCCGCAGCCTTCAGTAGGCGTGACGACAGCTCACTAAAATGCGGGCCGAAGTGCCATCTGCTATCTAAAATCAGGCCCAGATATTTCATCTGGGCCTTTACCTCAATCCTGACGCCCTCAACGAAGATGTGGGCGTCAGGCGGGGAGCGTTGCCGAGGCCCGTGGAAGAACACGGCCTCAGTCTTGTGCAGCGCTACCTTCAGCCCTAGGCGGCGGATCCTCTCCGCGACCATGGATCCGCCCGCCGAGGCCAGACTGGCCGCCTCTCCGAAATTCCCTCCCCGGGCAGTAAGGAGGGTGTCATCTGCATAGCAGATGACAGTCGTGCCACGCAGGAGGGTACCCCGCAGGAGCCAATCGAATCCGATGTTCCAAAGGAGTGGTCCTAGGACCGACCCCTGTGGGACACCGGACTCGACGTCGTACCGCCGGAGTTGGCCAGTTTTATCAACGAGGAGGACTGCCCGGTCCTCCAAGTAACTGGCCAGGAGGTCCCGCAAGTACTGAGGCACTCTGTGGAACTGGAGTGCCCCTAGGATGGTGGAGTGGGGGACGGAGTTGAAGGCATTGGCTATGTCAAATGACACAGCCAACAAACCTTCCCCCATTTCCACGGCCTCTTTCACCTGGCCCTTGAGCCGAGCCAGGGCGTCCACTGTCGAACGCTCAGCCCGAAAGCCAAACTGCGCGTCTGACAGATCCGGCCCAATCACCCGCAAGTGGTTGTTTAGGCGGGCGGCAATTATCCCCTCGAACATCTTACCGACCTCATCGAGCAGAACGATAGGCCGGTATGCCGAGGGGGAGTCCGCCGGGCGCCCCTCCTTTCGAAGGAGGCACAGCTGGCCTTCTTTCCATGGTTTCGGGAACCTCCCAGACGTTAAACACGCGCTGAAGAGGTCCCGAAACCTTTCCCCCATCTCGATGGCGGCGATGGCCACCACTCTTGCGGGGACGCCGTCTGGGCCCGGGGCCGTCTTTTTGGCGCGGAAGCAGAGAGCCGCCGCCTTCACTTCTGCCTCAGTAACCGGAGGGACCTCCTCCGCCTGCAGAGCCTCCCCTCGCGGAGGGTTCATTGCCGGTGGGGTGAAGCCATCCCTGCGTGGAAACAAGGAACGGACCACCCCATCCAGCAAAGTCGGCTCGAGGGTCTCGGCCACTGGGGGACCAAAAGGGCGCAGCTTGTTGCGTGCCGCCTTGTATGGTCTCCCATACGGGTCTTCGTCGAGACCCTCCAGCATCTCGGCCCTCGCCGAGTCTCGGGCAGCGCCCATAGCCGACTTGAGGACCCTCTTGGCCTCCACGTATAAATCGTAGAGGCGGTCCTCATTGGCCTGATCGCGGGGGCGTCGCCGCCGGCTTCTGGTAAATTCCCGCCTGGTCGCCACACAAACAGACCGGAATCCCGCTAACTCCTCCGACCACCAGTAGACGGCGCGTCGGGGAGGCGGACGGCGCGACCGAGGCATGCTCGAGTTGCACACTTCGGTCAGGGACCCTCGCATTTGAACCGCCGCAGTGTCTACGTCCAGGACGTCGACAGGAGGTGACAGCCAGTCCTGAACAAATGCCGCCTCCCCGGCCGCCTCTCGGTCTAGGCGGGTAAGAGCCCACCGAGGGAATGGGGATTGGCCCGTGCGGGTCATCCCCTGGGAGCCCTGGGTAGAGATGTCGAACCGCACGTATCGGTGGTCCGATAGACTCTCCACCAACTCCACCCGCCAGTCCACGACACGGCTCGCTAACGCGGGGGTGGCGAAAGTGAGGTCCACTATGGATCCCCCTTCACGTCGTACACATGTATGGACTGACCCTCTGTTTAAGAGGGACAGACCACACGACGCCGCCCAGGTTTCGACTTCACGACCTTGAGCATTGGTGGTTGGGTTGCCCCAGGCCACCGATTTGGCGTTGAAGTCTCCCAGGACTAGGACCCGACGCGGCGCCGCTCTACTGGCCACCAAGGCGAGGACTTCGAGATAGTTCTCGAAGTCCGAAAGAGGGCGGTTTGGGGAGAAATAGACCCCGACCAGGGCTATGTCTCCCCACGCGGCGGCCACGTATCCCGGTCCCCTCTCTAAGAGCGAGAGGGGAGGGGAGTCTGTGGAAGACCGCGCCGCTAGGGCCACAGAACCTTCCCCATTCCCCAGCCAGTGGCCAGGTACAAAGTAAGGTTCGGCGACTACCGCCACGTCCACCAACCACTCGGCCATGACCTGGACCAGCAGGTCCTGGGCCGCTTTGCAGTGGTTGATGTTCGCCTGGAGAATGTGATGTCGGACTACCATTATTCGGTGTTCATCGCATTCTCCTCATCGGCCGGCGCTGGAGATTCAACGGCGGCGGCGGCAGGTCGGATCGGCGCCTGCGATTTGCCCTTCTTTGGGGGAGGGTTGCATTTCCTCCCGCTCATTACATGGTCCACTGGGCGACCACTGGCGGCACACACTGCGCAGTGAGGCGTGGCGGCCATGCAGGAAGCGGCCTTGTGCCCCTCGTTCCCGCAGCGGTAGCAGGTGTTTGCCCTATCCACACTGGATGGACAAAGAGCCCGGGTATGGCCGGTGCCGAAGCACTTGAAGCAGCGCAGAGGCTCGTCTTCAAGCACCCGGACCCCACCCGAGCTAAACCCAACTAGGAGCCGTCCCCTGGCCAGGACGGCTTTGGCTGCTGCGACCGGGCACTCTAGGCGGATGGTGCCCATACCGCCGCGGCCGGGCCTTATGGCCCGGCCCTGAACCGCTGCGACGTCGCAGCCTCCTACCGCTGCCACTGCCACCACCACCTCCTCTTTAGTGACCGAGTCATCAAGATCGGTCACCTCCAAGGCCACGGACTTGACAGGCCTTACGACCTTTGCCGCGTCCGCGATGACTTCGCGCAACTTCGTAGCGAAGAGATCCGCTTTAGTGCCACCCTGGGCCCCTGGGAACTCAAAGATTCGAGCCCCGGTTTGGGTGCGACGGCACTTGACTGCACCGATAGCCAGTTGACTGGTATCGGTGTTGGTACGAGCCCGCTTCAACACGGACTCGTAAGTCTCGCCCCGTTCCGCAGCCTCCGGGGTGAGCGTCACCACGACGGCCGCAGTTTTTGGAGGAATTAGCTTTCTGCCTCCGGCGGGAGCCCTTTTGGCTGCGGGAGCAACGGTGGAGGGCTTGGGGGCCGACTTTTTCCCCTTTCCCTTTCCATTGCCAGTCGCTTTGGACTGGCCGGAAGGGTTGATGGTCGGGGGGATGACGGCCGGTGGCGTCTTCTTAGACGTTTTCTTCCCCCTCCTGACCACTTCCGTCCATGGCTGATTAGACGGAGTGGTAGAAGGAAGAAGGGCGTCTACTGCCTCTAGGTCCTGAGGGGCTGCTTGAATGGCAGCCGGCTCAGCCTCCTTTTCCGGGCCCATGTTTAAGGCCGTTTTTTTCCCCTTGCCCTTGCCCTTGGAGGGCTTCGGGGCCTGGGGCTGTTCCCTCGCGGGTGAGGCCGTCGGCGTTCCCGGCGCACTAAGCGTCTTGTCCGCCGCAAGCGGTGGTCGGAGACGCTTCTCCGGCAGGAGCCGGTCTTCAATGCCCGCGAAGCAGGCTCTTGTGAAGGCCCTCTCGTCCACAATGACCTTTCGGATGATGTCCTCAAGGTTGGACGGGGAAGCCCCCACAACTGGTCCTTCTGAGGTCTCAGCAGGGTGAGCCGTAAGCTCAGCCAGCTTCGCATATAGTGCGGTGACCTCTTTCTGCAGGCGATCCACCCTCGCCTGCAGTTGCCGCGTTTCGTCGGTTGCCGTGCGCTGCACCAGCTCCCGTACGATGCCAGACATGCTCGCGGCCCGACATTTCAGGGCCTTTTGAAAGGTCCCCTTCAAATTGGAGGACTTAGAGGCGACCTCCACAATTTCCTCTTGGTCTTCTAAGGCCATCCGCTGCAGCTCTTCCAGGGAGTGGTCCGCATACAGGACGTTGGACGCACCGTACCCGGCCCTGGCCCTGTCAGTCTGCGCCTGCTTCTCTTTGGAAGCTACCCTCTCCTCCAGTTCTTGCTGGAGTTGCGTCCGTCTCGCCAGGTTAAGTTGGCGATCGGCGCCCTCCAGGCCGATACTGTTGGAGTCGGCCACCGTTGCCTTTTTGGCCTTCGATTTTTTAGACTTCGACTTTTTCGAAGCCTTAGAGGCCTTACTTACTACCGAGTCCGAGGAGCCCCCGGACCCCTGCTTAAGGTAGGGCCTCTTCCGCAATTTGCGCCCGTCCTCGAGCAAAATCGAAACTGAGTCTGACGCACTCAGTATAGACTCATTATCGGAAAAGTCCGAGAACTCGTCTGTCCTTCCAAACAAGCTAGCCGCAGATGGTGCGCGGCTAGCATCCGACGCCTCAGCGTCATCGGGTTGGCCCTGAGAAGGGCCGTTTTCAGGTTGGCCCTGAGAAGGGCCTTTCTTGAAACGCCCTAAGGCGCCCCGCAAAAGTTTCGACATATTGTCTATCGCTGAAAAGTCGTAGGTACCGCAAGGAAAAAGCTACGACGCACAGTGTTCGTTAGCCGCCGGCCTGCCACTCCGTTACGGTGGTCAGGCGCGACGTTGCCCGGGGATCGCTGCGAGGAAGCCAACACTGTGGGGGGACCCCCAACCTAACCTAACCTAACCTAACCTAACCTAACCTAACCTAACCTAACCTAACCTAACCTAACCTAACCTAACCTAACCTAACCTAACCTAACCTAACCTAACCTAACCTAACCAGTCGCGTTCCGCCCCCCGCACTGAACGCAGCTAAAATAAGCCGCTCCGCACGAAAAAATTGTTCAAAAATAGTAAAAGTGCTTCAATTGTTCTCAAAATTTGTGAAAAGTTTCGCGCTAAAAAGTGAAAGTGATAAGTGAAAAAAGTTTTAAAATCGGAGCATTTTTGCTCATCTCCCGACCAAAACCTCAAGTTTTTGAGGTTAGGATATCTTTCACCGCGTGCGCTGCCGAAACGAAATCGACGACCCCCAAATTTTATTTTTCCACATCACTGATATCGGGGTCCTACATCATCTGACCAAGTTTGGGAATTTTCGACCCACCCCTTTTGAAGTTATCCAAGAGGGAAGAAAACTTGAAAACCACGTGGGCGACTCCCGGAAAATTTCAACTACCAGGATATAATCTCCACATCAAAAGAAGACAAATGCAGTTTTTTCTTTCAAAATAGGACCACCCCCTCAGGATATATCGCCTTTTAAAGTTGACGGTTTAGTATAGTTTACACTTTTTCACCCCTAGTTCCCGAAAACGATCGACGACCTATATATTTTCTGGCATCAAAAAATTCTTTGGGATATGTGCTTTAAAGTGGAAAAATTTTGACCTAAATCTGACCACCGGTTCCTGAAATAAAAAATTCTGAAAATTGGACCTATCAACCCCTCCACCCTCAAAGGGGGTAGCTACCCCAAAAGTATCGACGGTGCCTGGAAGCAATAGAAGACAGAAGAGCTAGCTGTTTTTTCGGGAATTTTCAGATGCACTGTGGATGGAAAACAAGGCCATTTGCGGTTCAGGTACATCCACCCCAATACTTAGAGTCACCCCTTAAATTCCCATAGACTTTTTTCTACTTTTTATGACCAACCTGCGGAAGGAAATCTTTCTAGCGGCCGATCTACGTAAATAGACCTAAGAAATTTTAGCTGTAAGATTTTTGACAAATTATTTAGTGAAAATCGCCCCCGGCGGCCATTACCAAGTAACTTTGTGCACCCCCTAGCGCCTCAGGGGATGGATTTATCGTAAAAATAACGAAAAATTGATTCATTTACGTGAAGCAATCCTAAGGGCAACCTATCGATAGGCCACCCCAAAACCACCCCTATTCAAAATTTTTTTACAAACCCTTAAATATTTTTAGCCCCCTGAAATTTCAGGGATAAAATTTTTGACTTGACAATAAATTTGGACCATCCCCTACAAAACAGAACTTTCCCCATAATTTTAACTCCACCCTAAGCATTAAAACCAAGCTTTCGAAGCTGCCAAAAACCCACCCCCTGAGGAAACGCAGGGTTAGAAAACCACCCCGCCGTCACATGCCTGTACAAACATTTTTCCCGGAAACTGTGTCTTCCAGACTTGTAACTGCTTTTCACCCCGTAATTTTGCGACGTCCCGTTCCGGAGATACCGGGATTTCAAAACAGCCAGGGTTGAACTACCCAGCGGTAAACTATAAGATAGTTAAGATAAGGGATTTTCGAAAAAACCCAATTATCTCGGAAACGGTGCGTCGTAGCCCAAAAATAACCAAAATTTTCCCCCCCCTCCCCTGACCCCACCCCCACTTACCACCCAGGCCCTCCACAAATTATACCACCCCGAACCCACCCCTAGAATTTCAACCCCCTACCCCTTAGTAACTACCTCAACCAAATTATTCAGAGCCCTGACCGGTCACCCATCCTTACTTAGAAACATACCCTTGTGACGTGTTTTTGGAATCAGCAGAGCAAATACGGTCTCTTGGTCCCAAAACCACCCTCTACCCCCTGAAGTGTATTAAATTCAACCCTCAACCCCCACCCCAAATTTTAAATAAACACTTGTGAGGTATTTTTGGAATCAGGAGAGCGAGTGCAGTCTTCTGATTCCAAAAAACCACCCCCTACCCCTACCCTAACTTCCACCCCTAAAATTTCGACTACCCTTGTGGGGTGTTTTTGGAATCAGGAGAACAAGTACGATCCGGTGCTTCCAAAAACCACCCCCTACTCCCACCCCTCAACCCCCACCCCCAAATTTTGAGCACATCCTTGCGAGGTGTTTTTTGGAACCAGGAGAACGAGTACGACCTCTCGGTCCCAAAAACAACCCCTAGTAACCCACCCTAACACCCTACCCCTAAAATTTTTATAGATACAATTAAGACACAGCGGATTCGCGACTACTTATAAAATTTAGTATAGTTAAGTGACGTTACTTTGTAAATTTTTAAAGTATTATTTATTTTATTTTGTTAGATTTAACTTTTCTTTTTTTTGTGCTACGGCTTTACCTTGTTTTGTTTTGTCTTTATAAATTTTACAACTTTTACAAAATTTTAAACAACGTAATTTTAGTAAATCTATCTTTTGACGCATACTTCTACCATGTTTGTATCCAGGACTCCATCAAAACAGGCCAATAGTAACAAGTCGCCAACAAAGTCCGAAGCGACATTAAATAGCGTCCGACGCAGTATAGAGAACTGGGAGACCGTCACCTGTAACAAAAGGTATGCGTGGACTGTAATTTAATTATTTTAATTCTGTAATAATTTTAGCCATGAATGCGTGATCGTCTAACTTCAACACCTAAAAGACCCGTACATTGTGGATTGGTAATTAATAAAAAAAATATATATTTGATTTGTGAAAATAACTAAGTAGAAAATTAAGTTAAAAAGGAATTACACATACAAAATAAAATATTTGGAACAAAACATACCAATTCAGCCCGCTAGCTTGTGTGTGATGTCAAACCGAGCGGTGCAGACTCATCTCAACCGCGCGTCTCTTTCAACTTCTAGATGACCTAGGTTTCCTAGATTTAGACCTAATAGTGGGAAGTAAAATAAAATTAAGTGTGTAGTCTCTTCGTCTCGCGTTGCTGGAATGAAAGTGACTCAAAACCAGGGATAGGGTTTGGATGAAGACTAGAAATTCTATAATTAGGTTTCCTATAGATTTAGATTCTCAGAGGCTCCCTTCCAATTCCTAGCACCTCTGCTACCCATCAAATCCTTAGAACAATCCTACGCCCAAAGTTAAATTAGGTTACCTTGCAAACCATCACACACATTATTCCGATCATCTCAAAATAACATCCATCTCCACCTGCCTAAAATTAATCTACGATTAGTAAATTGTTTTATATCCATTTGATCCAAACGAAACAAGATTCGACGCTCAATTTTAACGTGTAAGAGTGCTGAATATTGTCCCTCTATAATACAGGCTAGGCGACTTAGGTAATCTAACCAGTACTATATTCGTGGAACATTAGACAAAACCAATTTACTAAAGTAATATTGTCTTATAAATGCATGTGTTATACCGATTAATTTTATTGTGTATTCATCGATATAAAATTATAATACCTACATCACATTTTAGTGTTAAACATCCATCACCACCTAAGTGCCCTAATAATCTAGCATCAAATGAACTCAACCTAATTCTCACGCTGGCTCCATAAAACACAGGATTCAGCTGCACCTAGATTTAACTCAGAAAACTCGTCGTTGATCACCCCAGCACCTTCTCAGATTACCTATCATTTCAAGAGACCTAGCTAGCACTTTTAAATGAATAAGTAGTAGGAAATCTGAAATAAACTCACCAACAACGAAGCCATAAATTCCCGGCGGGAAAGACACAAACCCGAAGCCCTCTCGTACAATACCAGTAGCACGTTCACTGCACTAAATTGAAAAATAATTTTAAATTACTTTACACAATTTTACACTTGCTAAAAAAAAGTAAGTTAGTATTCCCTATTGCAAAGCGCATGACACTTCTTTAATCAGTAAGCCTCCACGTCTCACATTTAACACTAATGCGCATTAGGTACCTAAATTAATACCTAGCCTACTGAACCGCAGTCGCTAAGTACTTTTTTTTTAAGCTCTTATTCTATATCCTATCGTACGTAAAGTCAGGCGCCGTCTCTCATTCATACCCTAATTTTAACCACTAAAGTACTATAATCAGGCGGCCGCCAAAAAAAAAAAATCATTTGTCCACGTAATCCCTATTCTAAAGCCTAGCGCTGACTGCCTTCAAAAGAAAAATACAAACCAAATTATTTTATTGCACTGTGAAATAGATGAAATAAAAGTAATAATTCAGTTAAAATAATTTGGTTCTTGAACTCAAGAAATTGCAATCATGTATCGTAAATAGAAATCAAATAAACAAGCACGTCTGTGATCCTAAGTTGAGCATACCTAGAACATAAAAAAATATATCACCTGTAATTATCACACAAACACCATAAAATATGTCGCATTTTATATTTCCTGATAAAAGATAAAATATCGCAAACAAATCGCAATAAATAAATAAATAAATAAAATAAATTCCTTAATTAATACAATGTTCCTCTAAATAATGCGTTAAAGAGCGTCATCTAAAGAATTTTCAAATAAGTTTTTCGATCTAAATATAATATAACTTAAATTTAAGAAACATTATTTGAGGAACTAATTAACCTAATCAAACCTGCAGCAAACCACCAGTTGGTGAAATTTGCAGGTCCCTCGTTGAGCCTTAGGGCTAGCTGAAACCACTCACTTACACTTCACCCACTGTATAGAGACCATATTCCCTAACTCGGGACCTAGTCACTGAGCTTACAATATGTTCTCACTACAGCTGTATAGAACCAAGTGTTCCTACGTATACAGCCTTAAAGATGTTTACTGCGCGCGCGCCTGTAACTTTCTGCCCCGATTTCTTGATTTCAAAACCTCGAAACCTCTGGTTGCCTCCCCAAAATTTCAGTTAACCCCGCCTACTTTCCCAGTTGACACCTTGGAATTTTGGGTAATTAAGCTAGGATTTATAGTGTTTAGCTGAATTTGTAAAAAATACTGGCGACAGACGAATCCAATTGAACTAATGTCTTTTTACCAAATATAGGTTGAGGGCACACCAGGTGATCCGCTCCTCTTGTTGGTTCGCCAACATGTCTAATAAATATTCATAACAAGCATAGAAGTTCAATTATTTAAGCGAATGAATATGCTAGTTTTCATAAATATGTCTGATGCCTTATTATATGTGTGGTTTTCCTCAAATAATCATTGTGTAGTACTTAATGTGAAAAATATTTATTGCCTTCCAGCAAACTGTCAACATATTCTTAAATAAATGAATTAATATATTTAATTCACTACATTCATTAAATCTCTATTTCATCCTCCTGAAGTTTACAGTTTTCATACTAAACTATTTAAATTTATTAAACTCTCAGTGTGTCTCTTTCTTTACTGGCGACGCACTTATGCACACTTTACTTGTCCGTTCGCGGGTCACCTCATGCTCCGATAACATTTAGACAAATGCTAGGGTTGAATAATCCTAAATCAATCTCCTCTTCCTTGTATAAATGAATAAAACAAAATTGGTACATCTAATTATTAATAAAACGAGCTAATTTTACTTCTTTATGTCACTTATACTTATGTAGTTACAAGTTTAATTTTTGTTGCGATTAATCAGTCGTTTTCTGTACCCAAAGTGTGTAATATTTTATTTATTAATCATATTATTGAATTATATTTATCCTATTCCTTTTTGGGTAATATGCACAATCACTTAGTTTTATTTTCAGTCTTAGGCATTGGCCTTATAACAAAATTTTCATTATCCTTAAACAGAAGAATTTTTATTTCACGTGTATTTTGATTCTATACTAAAATTGACATTATTTTCATTTGTAATGTAATTATATTTTTAGCATAATTTTGCTATAACAGCATGACCAATTCATTGTTGTGCCAACCTTGACCTAAACTCCGTAACTGTATTTCATTTCTCCACTGACAGCTTGTCAAAGACTAAAGTGACTCGATAGTTTGCAGTTCCACGCTTTCTCGTTGGCTCTTATAGGTCTGTTATTTAGGTCGAAACATTAATAATTGTTTTAACAATTAGTGAAAATATATTTTTGCCTTGTTTTTAGAGTAATAATTACGTTAAGTTTATGATGAGAACGGATGTGGTCCTGTTTCTGCGAACTTGAAAAAGGTATATGTTGTATCCCTTTTCTAGACCCTAAGCCACTCCTTCTAATTTGTGAGACAAATTATACAACTTGAACAAGATAGAAAGTGATGGATAATCTTTAACGTTTGTATGAAGTCAAAAAATATTGGCCTAACAGCGTGCCGTCGGAAGGTTTAAAATTATTCTATTGCAGTGAACACAATTACAAATTTACATAACATTTTTGTTAATTGTTTGACTCAGTATTACATAATGAAACCTACCTTATATGTTATTAAATAAATTTTGTGAAATATACCTTAAATAAGTAGAGTAGTAGTACAAAAGATAAGTTTTCTTTGAAATTGTTGATATCTTAATACTATGTGACAAATATTGTTCGTTACATCGCCCCTTTATTTCCGAGTTGTATTGTTATTTATCCATAAATAGCAGAAGACAATGAGGAAATAACAATAGGAAAACTAAATTTGTGCTTTTCAATATCAAGATCACTTCAGTAGTTTTTTATAATTTTTATTGATGTCGTACCGCTTACACTAAACGTTTCAAATCATCTTACACAAGTACTAGCACTCCTGCTAATGTTGTATTCCCACATCATTTACCACTGCTGTCAATAAACCTTAATTTACCTTACGCCCCTAGCTTTGAAAAATCTTTCATACTCGTACTTCTTATAAGAGTAATGTCTTCCTACATCATTCAACCCTTCTTGCAATAAACCTAGACAAGACAGACTTACTTTCAGATATTCAGTTCAGTAATTTTTGCATGTTAGGATGTTGTTTGATGCAAAACGCCCCTAAGAATTCAAGAAATATGCATACTTTTTTTATTAAATCTAATAATGTACTTCCAGTATTATTTCGATATACACTTAATACAATCTCATTTCGACTTTATCTCTGATAAGATTGTGTTTGTGTCCTATTGGAATAGTCGCATAAAGTTAAGACCCAATTCTGATTGTTGAATGGCTCAGTGGTAGTGCACTTGCTTACCGTGCAGAAAATTTCGGGTTCGATACTTGATCGAAATCGATGTCAGAATGTAACTAATGATTTGAAGTCTGAGTATCTGTGTACTGATATTCTACACTTTTCTTGATAGTAACAATAAAATAAATATTTTGAAATTAACCGTAACTATTATTTCCTTGTCCGTGTGGTACCGGCAAAGAACAGTACCAATCTGACTCTACCCGAAGGTGTCATAAGAGGCGACTAAGGGATCATGAACCGGAAAATGGGCAGCAACATTTTTCTGTATATCGTCTCATCCCAACTGCGGTCACCAACAACTCTAGTCTCCAGCCGCAACGCTTACAAGTGCGTTGGTAAATCCCCTTTTAGTACCAAGCGTTTTTAGTGAAGGTCTGCAATGAACGTTTAACCGGGCGAAATATTATGATGATGATTCTTTCCTAATCACAATAACAAAAGAACATCGACTGTGGTGAAAACCTAAGTAGATAAGGCATAGCAGTAAGAAAAGAGCGGTTTCTCTGCTTCGTAAGGCATGTTAAGTCGTTCAAATGAGCTTGGTTTCCTGCCAGTAGTCATTTAACTATATCAAATATCTTTATAATAAAATTGTGCGATGGGCTGATTTTCGCAACTAAACGTTAAGCAATGCCCTTAAAACTATTTACTGACTTGAAAAACTTCTGACTCTGACACATGTTAACTATTTAACTAACAATAGACTCCGTGGACTAGTGGCTAGAGCGCTAGAGACACAGTCAAACAAAATCCCATTGAGCAACCTCTCCAGTTTGGTTAAAACATTAATGAATTAATAATCTGGTTCTCCGAAAAGCAAGACGATTCCGAGCTTTGGAAGGCGCGTTATGTTTTTGGTCCTGACTACTATCCACGCATGCAGTCGTTAATGAGCCATGTCAAAGGCTTTTGGCGGCTCTACAACTCTGACACCAGGGTTTGTGAGGTTGGTCATCGACCTTGAAACCCGCATGATATGTAGATGATGATGGACACAGCCCTTTAAAAATCCACTGCTAAACAGGTAGTTAATACTAACACGCCCCTAATTTTAAACATTTTCTTTTACTCATAAAAAAAAATTGTAATATACTCAAAGCAACAGGTATAAAACTCAAACCGAAATTAAATAATTTCGCCCCTATAAATCTGATTTATCTGTTTATAATATACGCGACGTAATAAAACTATTACAAATAACAAGAGTTCAAATTTTTATTTTTCTACAGGTAGAAGAAACCCAAATTGATATAAAATAATTGAATCAAATAATTTCGCCCCTACGAATTTAATCCATTTGTTTATGACAAGCCTATTCTTGGTTCCACTTATTTTAAATAAAAAAAAGTTCTTTTGAACGTTCAACTGCACTAAATTGCATTTTTCAAACAACTACAACTTTAAAAAAAACTACAAAGAAAACAACACTAGGTCTGTAGATTGAACAATGCCTAACGTTTTACACAAAATTTTAGGGTTCCGTTCCTCAAATTTGAAGATTGAAAACCCTTGTGTGATAATGTTGTGATCCCTTGGTCCGCGCGTGTCATGTACGAAATATTCATACATTGTACTTTGCATATTAATTTGACAAGTTGTAATTAGTAACGAATACTTATTCATACAAAAAAAATCCATAGTTTAAAAACAATAACTAATTCAACTTCCACAATACATACCCCATAAACCCATTTTCTTTACTACTATGACATTTAAATATATTTCTAGAATACCTATTCACTGAACATTTAAATACATCACTTAATAATTCGGCTTATAAGTCTTTAATACAAAAGTAAACAAACTACGAACATTCTTTGACGAATAATTGGCAATCAAACTCATGACTAAAATTTTAAAGTACAGAACCCTGTCGGAGCTTGACTTCCACACTTGACCGACTACCTACGCTTTTATGACGTACTGGGTTTGTCGTACCAAATGACCAAACCCTCTCATCTTACATCATCGCTTGCAAGCTATTAACATCTTAACAAATTGCCACTTTTGTTTGGGTACGACAAAATTTATTACTACTAAAATATTTCTCGAAAATTCTTTGAACTCAAGTGGATTGCGTACCATGAGAACTATTGACGCACTTAAGTTATCAACAACTTAGATAACTTAAGCCGGAAATAATAATAAGTTGCCTGAAGCGTTTTGTTTTGAAACAGAGGTCTTTGTTTTTGAAACAGAGGTTCCCAACCTAGGTCTTATAAAATCTCGTTTAAGAAACGAAGTTCAGATACTTTAATAAATGAAATTTAACATTTTGAATTGGTTACTGATTAAGTATAAATGTCAAAGCATTTTTTTTTCTCGTTTGGTTATTTGATAAATTGCTGTTATAAAAGCATTCATTACCGTAAATCAAAAGTCTAAAATTAAAGTTCACCAAGTTAAAAAAACCGTCATTCTTTAAAACTATGCTCATGTGACTACAAAGTAGAACAACAACTGCACTACAACACCGGAAGTGTTAAAATAAAATCATTCTCATGTGACTAGATTTGAAACTAACATTTTTAACATTTTTTATTTTTATATTGCAAGCTCAAATCCCAAGTTTGATGTAAAAATATTATTTGACACTTTTATTTTTCAAAAATAATGTAAGTTTGAATAACTTAAGTACCGAATAGTTCTGTGTTCTCAGAATACTGCTTTACACACTAGGACGCCCTTATTAACTTCTAGTCCTAAAGTTGAAAACCACTGACATTTGCGACGCACAAACATGTGTTACCAAAAAAACTTTACCTACCCGTGGCCAAAAACTTAGATAATAAAAATATGTTATAGAAAGTTAAACTGTGTCATTAAACTGTAGAACCCAACGGTCCTTTTCTTTTTCATTGTTTGACTGATATGATCTGCTTGAAATATTGATGATGAAGTTATGACATTCACTGCTGAACAAAAGACTGAACACGTTTTTTATATCGTTAGATATTTTTTTTAATGTAACAAGTGAGAAAGCGTTCTTGTGGGTCACTTGATGGCAAGTTGTTACCACCGCCCATAACGCCCACTGTCCTATTAGTAGCATGAATGACCCCAAAAAGACAGCAAAACGCGTTGCTCACCCCGAGAACTAAGTTGGTTTGTCTCATGTGCCAGAAACTTCACTAGCTCCCTTGTCCTTCATACCAAAACACAGTAGTGCAAGCACTGCCGCTTTGCGGCAGAAAAAAGCAAAGGGGTGGATCTTTCCCAGACGGACGCTGCACAAAAGCCCTACCACCTTTCATCTCAAGCATCCACCGTACAAATTTTTTTGTTTACTATTCTCAAAAGAACTTAAACTATTAAAACTGAGATGTCAAAAAGTTCCTATTTTTATACCTATTAAATCATTAGAATATAACGTTCGATACAAAAACGCCATAGTAAAATAAACCTTAACTTGGCAAACGAAAACACTCTTACTTTTTCGAAACAAAAAAAAATGCATCCCATTTCGAAGGGCATGTGGCGTGGCCGGTAGCGACCCTGTCTTCTGCGCGTGCTATGTTGAGTTGCGGGTTCGATACTTGGCAAAGCAAACATTTATGTGATTAAGAAAATCATTTTTTTTGTGTCTGGCGTTATTTATCAATTTATTGTTTCAAGTTAAGGATCAAATTACACAAATTGAAATGTCAAACGTAATTTATCTATGTATTTGTGTACAATATTGTTACAGATGTATTAGCATAACAGTCATGTTTCAAGATGATAAATGACCACCATACCCACCTTTTTTTCATTCTTATTTCTAGCCTATTTTGTGTCCCACTGCTGGCCAAAAGTAGGTATTTGCTTACCTTAAGTATAGGTATCTATTTATAAAACTCTTTACGCCGTCACATGAAATTCATAAAACAAAAAATACAAACTAGACATACATTATATTTGTTTGTAATGCTGTACTCTATGTATCGTCTCAAAAGTCAAAAACACAAAAAAAAATCCAGTCGTTCTAATAAATGGCCTACGCTAAGCCATATCTACTCGTAATAAAACAGGTTCTTTTATTGTGTGTTCGAATCAATCAAGATCCGCCCTTTAAGAACACAATTCTGCGTCACGAGGCACCAATGTAACAAACCGTAACCTACCTAAATGGCTATTGAGACTGGAATATATTTATTTTATTTCTGTATTAATTTTGGCCATGAATGCGTGATCGTCTAACTTCAACACCTAAAAGACCCGTACATTGTGGATTGGTAATTAATAAAAAAAATATATATTTGATTTGTGAAAATAACTAAGTAGAAAATTAAGTTAAAAAGGAATTACACATACAAAATAAAATATTTGGAACAAAACATACCAATTCAGCCCGCTAGCTTGTGTGTGATGTCAAACCGAGCGGTGCAGACTCATCTCAACCGCGCGTCTCTTTCAACTTCTAGATGACCTAGGTTTCCTAGATTTAGACCTAATAGTGGGAAGTAAAATAAAATTAAGTGTGTAGTCTCTTCGTCTCGCGTTGCTGGAATGAAAGTGACTCAAAACCAGGGATAGGGTTTGGATGAAGACTAGAAATTCTATAATTAGGTTTCCTATAGATTTAGATTCTCAGAGGCTCCCTTCCAATTCCTAGCACCTCTGCTACCCATCAAATCCTTAGAACAATCCTACGCCCAAAGTTAAATTAGGTTACCTTGCAAACCATCACACACATTATTCCGATCATCTCAAAATAACATCCATCTCCACCTGCCTAAAATTAATCTACGATTAGTAAATTGTTTTATATCCATTTGATCCAAACGAAACAAGATTCGACGCTCAATTTTAACGTGTAAGAGTGCTGAATATTGTCCCTCTATAATACAGGCTAGGCGACTTAGGTAATCTAACCAGTACTATATTCGTGGAACATTAGACAAAACCAATTTACTAAAGTAATATTGTCTTATAAATGCATGTGTTATACCGATTAATTTTATTGTGTATTCATCGATATAAAATTATAATACCTACATCACATTTTAGTGTTAAACATCCATCACCACCTAAGTGCCCTAATAATCTAGCATCAAATGAACTCAACCTAATTCTCACGCTGGCTCCATAAAACACAGGATTCAGCTGCACCTAGATTTAACTCAGAAAACTCGTCGTTGATCACCCCAGCACCTTCTCAGATTACCTATCATTTCAAGAGACCTAGCTAGCACTTTTAAATGAATAAGTAGTAGGAAATCTGAAATAAACTCACCAACAACGAAGCCATAAATTCCCGGCGGGAAAGACACAAACCCGAAGCCCTCTCGTACAATACCAGTAGCACGTTCACTGCACTAAATTGAAAAATAATTTTAAATTACTTTACACAATTTTACACTTGCTAAAAAAAAGTAAGTTAGTATTCCCTATTGCAAAGCGCATGACACTTCTTTAATCAGTAAGCCTCCACGTCTAACATTTAACACTAATGCGCATTAGGTACCTAAATTAATACCTAGCCTACTGAACCGCAGTCGCTAAGTACTTTTTTTTTAAGCTCTTATTCTATATCCTATCGTACGTAAAGTCAGGCGCCGTCTCTCTTTCATACCCTAATTTTAACCACTAAAGTACTATAATCAGGCGGCCGCCAAAAAAAAAAAATCATTTGTCCACGTAATCCCTATTCTAAAGCCTAGCGCTGACTGCCTTCAAAAGAAAAATACAAACCAAATTATTTTATTGCACTGTGAAATAGATGAAATAAAAGTAATAATTCAGTTAAAATAATTTGGTTCTTGAACTCAAGAAATTGCAATCATGTATCGTAAATAGAAATCAAATAAACAAGCACGTCTGTGATCCTAAGTTGAGCATACCTAGAACATAAAAAAATATATCACCTGTAATTATCACACAAACACCATAAAATATGTCGCATTTTATATTTCCTGATAAAAGATAAAATATCGCAAACAAATCGCAATAAATAAATAAATAAATAAAATAAATTCCTTAATTAATACAATGTTCCTCTAAATAATGCGTTAAAGAGCGTCATCTAAAGAATTTTCAAATAAGTTTTTCGATCTAAATATAATATAACTTAAATTTAAGAAACATTATTTGAGGAACTAATTAACCTAATCAAACCTGCAGCAAACCACCAGTTGGTGAAATTTGCAGGTCCCTCGTTGAGCCTTAGGGCTAGCTGAAACCACTCACTTACACTTCACCCACTGTATAGAGACCATATTCCCTAACTCGGGACCTAGTCACTGAGCTTACAATATGTTCTCACTACAGCTGTATAGAACCAAGTGTTCCTACGTATACAGCCTTAAAGATGTTTACTGCGCGCGCGCCTGTAACTTTCTGCCCCGATTTCTTGATTTCAAAACCTCGAAACCTCTGGTTGCCTCCCCAAAATTTCAGTTAACCCCGCCTACTTTCCCAGTTGACACCTTGGAATTTTGGGTAATTAAGCTAGGATTTATAGCGTTTAGCTGAATTTGTAAAAAATACTGGCGACAGACGAATCCAATTGAACTAATGTCTTTTTACCAAATATAGGTTGAGGGCACACCAGGTGATCCGCTCCTCTTGTTGGTTCGCCAACATGTCTAATAAATATTCATAACAAGCATAGAAGTTCAATTATTTAAGCGAATGAATATGCTAGTTTTCATAAATATGTCTGATGCCTTATTATATGTGTGGTTTTCCTCAAATAATCATTGTGTAGTACTTAATGTGAAAAATATTTATTGCCTTCCAGCAAACTGTCAACATATTCTTAAATAAATGAATTAATATATTTAATTCACTACATTCATTAAATCTCTATTTCATCCTCCTGAAGTTTACAGTTTTCATACTAAACTATTTAAATTTATTAAACTCTCAGTGTGTCTCTTTCTTTACTGGCGACGCACTTATGCACACTTTACTTGTCCGTTCGCGGGTCACCTCATGCTCCGATAACATTTAGACAAATGCTAGGGTTGAATAATCCTAAATCAATCTCCTCTTCCTTGTATAAATGAATAAAACAAAATTGGTACATCTAATTATTAATAAAACGAGCTAATTTTACTTCTTTATGTCACTTATACTTATGTAGTTACAAGTTTAATTTTTGTTGCGATTAATCAGTCGTTTTCTGTACCCAAAGTGTGTAATATTTTATTTATTAATCATATTATTGAATTATATTTATCCTATTCCTTTTTGGGTAATATGCACAATCACTTAGTTTTATTTTCAGTCTTAGGCATTGGCCTTATAACAAAATTTTCATTATCCTTAAACAGAAGAATTTTTATTTCACGTGTATTTTGATTCTATACTAAAATTGACATTATTTTCATTTGTAATGTAATTATATTTTTAGCATAATTTTGCTATAACAGCATGACCAATTCATTGTTGTGCCAACCTTGACCTAAACTCCGTAACTGTATTTCATTTCTCCACTGACAGCTTGTCAAAGACTAAAGTGACTCGATAGTTTGCAGTTCCACGCTTTCTCGTTGGCTCTTATAGGTCTGTTATTTAGGTCGAAACATTAATAATTGTTTTAACAATTAGTGAAAATATATTTTTGCCTTGTTTTTAGAGTAATAATTACGTTAAGTTTATGATGAGAACGGATGTGGTCCTGTTTCTGCGAACTTGAAAAAGGTATATGTTGTATCCCTTTTCTAGACCCTAAGCCACTCCTTCTAATTTGTGAGACAAATTATACAACTTGAACAAGATAGAAAGTGATGGATAATCTTTAACGTTTGTATGAAGTCAAAAAATATTGGCCTAACAGCGTGCCGTCGGAAGGTTTAAAATTATTCTATTGCAGTGAACACAATTACAAATTTACATAACATTTTTGTTAATTGTTTGACTCAGTATTACATAATGAAACCTACCTTATATGTTATTAAATAAATTTTGTGAAATATACCTTAAATAAGTAGAGTAGTAGTACAAAAGATAAGTTTTCTTTGAAATTGTTGATATCTTAATACTATGTGACAAATATTGTTCGTTACACACCCCTGACCCCAGTCCTCCTTCAGAAACAGTGACGTCGCAGGCCGGCCCTGCCAATATCAGACTTAAATCTGTACTGCCTCAGAGTAACGAAACTCCGGACGCTTGCACAGCTCATGCAGAAAATAATGAAAGTCCTGGAACGCAAAAATACGCAAATAGAAAAGCGGAAGCTAAGGCATGCCTTATGAAAGGCAAACTTAACATTAATAGCTCCAGAAATACCAGTGGAGTCATAAAAACCGCGGTTCTAGAATCATTAGATCGACTTTATGAATTGGTAAAAGAATCGGAAGCAGAAATTAAAGAGGTGAAAAACGGAGTGTCAAAAGGAACAACGAAAGGGGAGCAAAGAAGTAAGGAGCCAAACATTGTCGCTACTGACTCTACCTTTTTGGTTAACCCAAATCCAGATCCAAATCCATTGTTGATGCGAATCGAGGAACACTCAAAGCTGCTACTAGAAAGCAACAAAAAGATGGAAGAATGGAAAGATATGATAGAGACCCAGAAAATAGCTTTAGAATGTGTAACCCCACCAACTTATGCGAACGTGACCGCCAACCAAAGCGCTAAGCCTATACTTAAGCGTAATACGCTACATTCAGTCGTGGTCACGTCAAAGGATGAAACAGAAACTGGAGAACAAGTTCTGGAAAAAGTCAGGAAAGCAACTGACGCAAAGGAGGGCTGGATTAAGGTGGAAAGGGTAAGAAAAGCAAAAGACAGAAAAATAATAATGGGTTTTGAGACAAAAGAGGAAAGAAATAAAATTAAAGATAGGCTCAAAAGAGATGATTTGGACCTCGTCGTCGAGGAGGTAAAAAACAAGGACCCGCTTTTGATTCTAAAGGACGTAACTACTGTCAATCAACACAGACGAAGATGTCCTCAAGGCGTTTAGAAATCAGAACCGGGACATTTTTTACGGCCTCGACGAGGATGACGATAGGTTGGAAGTTAAATATAGAAGACGAGCCAGAAATCCCCACACTGGTCATATAGTGGTCAGCGTCTCACCAAGAATTTGGCAAAGAGCAACCGAGCTAGGTAGTGTCCATATTGATCTTCAACGCGTCAGAGTGGAAGACCAGTCCCCGCTCGTTCAATGCACACGCTGTCTTGGATACGGGCACGGAAAGCGGTTTTGTAAGGAAGCCATAGACCTATGCAGCCACTGTGGTGGTCCCCACATGAAGGCGGAGTGCGAGGACTGGCTCACGGAAGTACCACCCAAATGTCGGAATTGCGTGAAGGCAAAATTGGACAACGCTGAACACAACACTTTCAGCCTAAATTGCCCTACACGTCGAAAATGGGATGAGTTAGCCCGATCAACTGTAGCGTACTGCTAAAGGCGACCAAGGCGACCAAACCCCTTACAGTTTCACACAAGCGAACCTCCAAAGGAAAAAGTTAGCAACCCACGAAATATTAATTGAGGCAGAGAAGCGTGGAATGGCAGCAGCACTTCTACAGGAACCATATGTGGGCGGGGCCAAATCCATGAGAAGTCGCAGGGGCGTTCGAATCTTCCAGAACACTAGTATAGGAGATGGGACTGTCAAGGCAGCAATAGCTGTCTTTGATAAAAACGTTAATGTCGTACAGTACCCGCAACTCACCACAAACAACATTGTCGTGGTGGGGATCCAAACTAGTGTCTGGGAGATCACACTTGTCTCCTTCTATTTTGAGTCGGACCAGCCCATTGAACCGTACCTGGAGCACTTGAAAAAAATAGAAGAAAAAGTTGGATCAAAAAAATGGCTAATTGGAGGTGACGCCAACGCTAAAAGCATGTGGTGGGGTGCTCCCATTGTTGACCATAGGGGAGAAGCCATGTCTGGAGCCCTTGAAGAGATGAGTCTAAACATACTCAATAAAGGAGAAATTCCGACCTTTGACACCATCAGAGGAGGCAAACGTTATAGTAGCCACGTCGACATAACGGCCTGCTCAACTGATATTCTTGACTTGGTAGATAACTGGAAGGTAGACGAAGGTCTCACAAGTGCGGACCACAACGGCATGCTCTTTGATATTCGACTCCGTAGAGCAAAAGGAATCAAGATCAACAGGACGACGAGAATCTATAACACAAGGAAAACCAATTGGACTGATTTTCGTGAGAAGTTCAGACAATTGTTAACTGAAAACCACCTTAGTAAAGCAGATGTCGAGAAAATCGAATCAGCAGACCAAATCGATATCACGATCACAAGTTATAGTAATTCTATAAAACAAACGTGCTTGCTCTTGATTCCTATTAAGAAAGATAAAGAAGAACTTTCCATGCCGTGGTGGTCCGAGACACTTATTGAGTTGAAGAAGGAGGTAGCTACCAGGAAACGTCGCATCAGGTGCGCAGCTCCAGTGCGAAGGTCAAAGGTCGTCGAAGAGTATCTGAAAAAGAAGGAAGAGTATGAGACGGAAGCAGCAAAAGCCCAAATCGAAAGCTGGAAAGACTTTTGCGGCAAACAGGATAGTGAAGGCGTATGGGAAGGGATCTACAGGGTTATTGGAAGGACATCACGCAGGGAGGAAGATCTGATGCTGGAGAAGGACGGGGAGGTGCTAGACGCAAAAGGTTCCGTGAGACTACTAGCAGAAACATTCTATCCGGAAGACCTCAAAGAGAGCGACAACACCTGCCATCGTTATGTCAGAGCTGAGGCTGATAGGGTGAATATCGGTGACCAGGATGACTCCTGCGACCCGCCATTCACGATGTCAGAATTGAAATTGGCATGCGAATCGTTCAACCCGAAAAAGGCACCAGGTGCGGATGGTTTCACAGCCGACATATGCTGCCAAGCCATACAGAGTGACCCTGAACTATTCCTCGCGATTTTGAACAAATGTCTAACGCACCATCATTTTCCCGAGGCTTGGAAGGAGGCCACAGTCATTGTACTGAAAAAACCGGGCAAGGAAAATTACTGCACTCCCAAAGCTTACAGACCAATCGGGCTTTTGCCTGTACTAGGTAAAATATTTGAAAAAATGATGGTGGCTCGCCTCAAGTTCCACTTGTTGCCGAGGATGAGTTCTCGCCAGTTCGGATTCATGCCACAGAAGAGCACCGAAGACTCCCTCTATACACTAATGCAACACATACGCGAAAAGCTGGAAGAAAAGAAGATAGTTCTGCTAGTGTCACTGGATATAGAGGGAGCCTTCGATAGTGCTTGGTGGCCAGCAATAAGGGTCCGTCTGGCTGAGGAAAAGTGTCCAATCAACTTGAGGCGAGTTATGGACAGTTACCTTAGCAGTAGAAAAGTCAGGGTTAGATACGCGGGTGAGGAATATAGTAAAATCACTGATAAAGGATGCGTTCAGGGATCCATCGGAGGTCCATTGCTGTGGAACTTGCTGCTTGACCCACTGTTGAAAGGCTTGGAGGAGGGAGGATTCTACAGCCAGGCGTTCGCGGACGACGTGGTGTTAGTTTTCGATGGACAAACATCCATGGAGATCGAGAGACGTGCCAATGCCGCCCTCGAACATGTTCGGACGTGGGGTGTACAAAATAAGCTCAAATTTGCTCCGCAAAAAACCAAAGCAATGGTTATCACGCGCAAAATGAAGTATGACACTCCGCGTCTGAATATGGGCGGGGTTGGCATTGCCATGTCTGAGAAAATAAAATTACTTGGCGTCACCATCGATGAGAAGCTTACGTTCAACACGCATGTCACTAACGTATGCAAGAAAGCTATAGGCATATACAAACAGCTTTCCCGTGCCGCGAAGACAAGCTGGGGTCTTCACCCTGAAGTCATCAAAATAATTTACAAGGCGACTGTGGAGCCAGTTATCTTGTACGCCGCCAGCGTGTGGGCACCCGCTGTTTACAAATTGGGAATAATCGGGCAGTTGGGAGCAGTGCAGCGTGTCATTGCTCAAAAAATCTGCAAAGCATACCGCACGGTCTCGCTGAACTCAGCACTCTTGCTGGCTGGGATACTCCCTCTCGACCTCAGAGTCAGAGAGGCAGCTTTATTATATGAAGCTAAGAGGGGGGTGCCCCAGCCAGCACTGGGGGGCGGCGAGGTCGAGCGGATGGCTTCAGCTATTAACGCCCCACATCCTGCGAAACATGTTGACCTGGAGCTCTTAAGCTTGAAAAACCAAGAGCAACTCGATGCTCACTGCGAATTTGAGGTTTGCATTTTCACTGACGGGAGCAAGATTGAGGGCAAGGTCGGCGCAGCACTATCAATGTGGACTGGCGAGACTGAGACCAAGACCCTCAAACTTGCTCTCTCAAAATATTGCACGGTTTATCAGGCGGAGCTCCTGGCTATATGCACAGCAACTAGGGAGATATTGAAACACAGAGCGACCTCGTTTGGAATTTTTAGTGATTCTATGGCAGCTCTTCAAACCGTCAAAAACCCCAGTTGCCTCCATCCCCTTGCAATGGAAGCCAGAGATAACCTACGAACCTCATCTCTCCAAGACAAAGTTGTTTCTTTGTTTTGGATAAAGGCCCATGCAGGGTTGGAGGGAAACGAAAGGGCTGACAAATTGGCTAAGGAAGCTGCCACAAGGTCAAAACGTAAGCCAGATTATGACCTATGTCCGGTTTCACACGTGAAGCGTAGCCTTCGTATGGCAACGCTTGACGAGTGGAACCAAAGATATGTCAACGGTGACACAGCTTCAGTGACAAAAATGTTTTTCCCTGACGTAATGGCGGCTTACAAAATAATGAAGGAAACAACAATAACGAGTGCTAAAACTCAACTCATGACGGGGCACGGCGGGTTCTCCGAATACTTGCATCGGTTCAAGTGTAAGGAGAGCCCATCGTGCATCTGTGATCCCGCCAAGGTTGAATCCATTCCGCACGTGCTCCTTGACTGTCCATCATTTGCCACAAAACGGTTCGAAATAGAGCAAGAACTAAATATGCAACTTGTACCTGAAAGTATAAAGGAGATAATGCTGAATAAAAATAGAGAAAGATTCTTAGAGTACTGCTTAGAAATAGTTGAAATTGTTATAAAAAGAAACAAAACAAGGTGATAAGAAAACATGTTTACATAATATATTGAGTATATTAGAGATAAGCATTGAATATGATAGCGTGAACAAATGTTATAGATAATAAGCAGTAGTAAATAAGAATAAAAAGAAAATTGTATAAAATAGAAAATAAGTCAATATTGTATGTTAGACAAATAAAACAGAATTGTTGTGGTTACTGCCCTGAAAAGAAAGGCCGAAAATAAAATAAATAGCAATATTTAGATACAGCAAATGGGAGTCCCACCCATACAGAAAGAAAGAGGATGGATGAGAGAAAGACACAGTATGAAGCATGAAAGTGCGAGAAGCATTAATGATGGAACTTGAATGACAAAGAGAATTAGAATAGCATAGGCTCCGATTATGTTGGAGGTAGAAGGAAAAAAAAATAAAAAATAAAAAATAAAAAAAAAAAAAAAAAAAAAAAAAAAAAAAAAAAACCTAACCTAACCTAACCTAACCTAACCTAACCTAACCTAACCTAACCTAACCTAACCTAACCTAACCTAACCTAACCTAACCTAACCTAACCTAACCTAACCTAACCTAACCTAACCCTTAAATATTTCATTATTTCTTAGTACATTGTTAAATTTAATAAATTTATTGTCTTGATCACTCTATCTAAGAGCCTAGGACGGAATTGCTTGCAGCTTGCGACGCCTGGTAGAGTTATCTTCATTGTATATTTTATATTATTATATATTTTTTATTATTGTTTTAATAGTTTTTATTGTTATATTCACCTTATTGGAGGCGGCTCTAAGATTTTTAGTATTAGGTATTCTATAGATGAGACAAGTCTTATTGGGCTTCAGTTTAGAACAAGCTCTTTTGAGCTATAATAACAGACGTGCCTTATTAGGCAGCTATTCTTTTATAATTTATTTGATTGTTCAAATTTTGTTCTTTGACTTATCCAGACAAAATGTTTGGCATTCGTACGCCCATAAAAAAAACAATGGATACCTCTGATCCGGACCCTTCACAAGTTCCCGAGACGCTGAAGGCAGGACCCTCCCAAACTAAGGGAGACACAACATTAAAATTTAATGTGACACATCGAATTGACAAGTGGGAATCCGGTATTGCGGAATCTACACCTCGAGCCCCTTCATCACCTCGTTCCGTTCCTGTCCCTCAATCCACTTCTCCATCTCAACTCACCACTCCACCTCGACCTACTTGTCCTCAGAAAAAAACTCTCTCTGTCAACAAAACAAACGTGAATAGAATAGCTGAAGCAAAACAATGTCTGGTTAAAGCAAAACTGAACCTGAACAACTCCAGAAATATTTCAAATGCTATTAAGGCTGAGGTAATCCTTGCACTCGATAGGCTGTACGAACTTGTAAAGGAGGCGGAAAGAGCAAAAGTATCACAAATTGTGATTCTGGACAAAGAGCTAGAAAAAGATGACTCGTCTATCACGAGTGAAAATGCAACCATAGAAAGCACAAATACTAAACTGATGAAGCATCTTCTAGTAAACCTTCAAGAGCATCAATATGCGATGGAGCAATGCAAGCAGCATACACAAGCTCTCAGCGAACAGCTCAAAGAAACTCCACAACAATATATAGCAGTCAAGGAGCCATCTTTTGGAGGAGAAATGGGTGCCAAAACGTACGCTCAAGCGGTTTCCACTAAAACAGCAATTGTGCCAAAATTAATTCACTCCGTGATTGTCTCATCCAATGAGGATAGCGAAGAAAAATTAACAAGTGGAGAAGTGATCGAGAAAATAAGAACTGCAGTGGATGCTAAAACAAATGGACTCAAGGTAGAACGCATGCGTAAAGCAAAAGATCAGAAGGTGATACTTGGCTGCAACTCTAAAGATGAATTAGAAAAGATAAAACAACACATAGAAAAGTCGAATCAAAATCTTAAAGTGGAGGAGGTCAAAAACAAAGACCCGTTAGTAATCCTCAAAGATGTGTTATCCTACAATACCAACGAAGACATAGCCCTCGCTTTAAAAAACCAAAACCGGCACCTGCTGGATGGCATCAGTACTGCAGAACAGCGATTAGAAGTTAAGTACAGGCGCAAAACTAGGAATGAACATACAAACCACGTAGTGGTGCAAGTGTCACCCCAAGTATGGTCATGTCTCATATCAGCAGGAAAAGTCCACATTGATCTGCAGCGTATTCGTGTGGAAGACCAGTCACCGTTGGTACAGTGCTCACGCTGTCTTGGTTACGGCCATGGACGCAGATTCTGCACCGAAACTGTGGACGTTTGTAGCCACTGTGGAGAACCGCATCTGAAGGCTGAGTGTCCAGACTGGCTGGCCAATGGCTCACCGACGTGCCGAAATTGTCAGAAAGCAAAGTTGAATAGAACGGACCACAATGCTTTTGACAGACAATGCCCAACGAGACAAAAGTGGGACAGAATAGCGAGATCCAGCGTAGCGTATTGCTAAAGTTCTCCCAAACGTACTAAATGCTCAAAATGCCTTCGACCAGCGTTTGTATAGGTTAGTTCAATCCAATTTGCAAAGAAAAAGGCTGGCCACTCAAGAACTTCTAATAGAAGCACGTAATCGAAAGATAGGGGTTGCTTTGATCCAAGAACCATACATTGGCTCAAAAGGTGAAATGAAGTCATATAGTGGCACTCGAATTGTTCAAAAAGCTATAAAGAGAACTAAAGTAATCAAAGCAGCTATAATAGTGTTCGATGAGTCCATAGAGATTGTAGAATATCCAAATCTTACAACTGAAAATATAGCAGTAGCCACTCTTAAAACCGATTCATGGACCCTTAATGTAGTGTCTATCTATTTTGAAGATACGCTACCTATTGAACCATACCTTGAACAAATCAAACACATAAAAGAAAATCTCGATTCACCTATGCTTCTCTTGGGGGGTGATGCTAATGCGTGGAGTACCTGGTGGGGAAGTGAGCATGAGGACCGTAGAGGAGAGATCCTATCTAGTACCCTGAATGAGTTGGACCTGCATATACTGAATGAAGGAGTCATCCCAACATTTTATACAGTTAGAGGCGGTAGGGTGTTCCGAAGTCATGTAGACATTACGACGTGTAGTCATGAATTGTTACATACAGTTCAAGACTGGAAGGTAGATATTGGCTTCACCACCTCTGACCACAACGCGATAACGTTTAGTATAACCATGAACAGGCCCAACTCACAAAGGCCCCGCCAAACTACTAGGAAGTATAACACGCGGAAAGCTAAATGGTCAGAATTTGCCTCTAAATTAAAAACTAACCTAGAGGAAAAGAACATAAGTAAAACCAAAGTGGAAGAAATAACATCGAAATCAAAGCTGGAAGAAGTAGTGCAAATATATACCAGAAGCGTAGACAACGCCTGCGAAATGGCAATACCGAAGATTAAGAGTCAAATACAAGCAAAGTTTCCATGGGAGTCGGAAGAATTAGAAAACATGAAAAAAGAAGTGACTACAAGAAAACGAAGAATACAATGTGCTGCTCCATGCCGAAGGCAGGCCGTAGTCAATAAATATCTAGAAGCAAAAAGCAGATATGAAGAAAAAGCATCTGAAGCACAAACATCTAGCTGGAAAGAGTTCTGCACGAAACAAGATAAAGAAAGCGTATGGGACGGTATCTATCGAGTAATAAGACAGACTACAAAACGCCACGAGGATATGCCGTTAATAAAAGATGGACAGATCTTAACCCCGGAACGATCAGCGGAATTACTGACTAAAACATTTTTTCCCAGAGACACAGACAACGAAGACACCACAGAACACAGGGAAACAAGGATAAAAGCCAGAAGCACACTGGAAGGCAACACAGATAATACAGCTAGCGATGTAAATGATCCACCTTTTACGTTGGCAGAACTACGGAGAGCCTTCTCTAGTTTCAACCCTAAGAAAGCACCTGGGTTCGATGGCTTCACTGCTGACATATGTCAGGCCGCCATAAGCGCTACAGAAGAAGTATTTTTAAGCATCGTAAACAAATGCCTTGAGTTATCCTATTTCCCCAATCCCTGGAAGGAAGCAGCGATTATAATTCTTCGTAAACCTGGAAAACCTGACTACACGCAAGCCAAATCTTACCGACCGATCGGTTTACTACCAGTCTTGGGGAAAATATTAGAAAAAATGATGATAAGAAGAGTAAAGTGGTATGTGCTTCCCAAGTCAAACCCAAAGCAGTATGGCTTTGTTCCCCAGCGCTGTACAGAAGACTCTCTCTATGATCTGCTACAACACGTTAAGAACAACCTTAAAAATAAGCTGATAAATGTAGTGGTTTCTTTGGACATAGAGGGGGCTTTTGACAGCGCATGGTGGCCAGCCGTACAATGCCAATTACAGGAAAAAGCATGTCCACTGAATCTAAGACGACTGGTGAACAGCTACTTTGAGGAAAGGAAAGTTAGAGTGCACTATATGGGTCGAACCCATACTGAAAACACAACTAGGGGATGTGTGCAGGGTTCGATTGGGGGTCCAACTTTTTGGAATTTATTATTGGATCCGCTATTGGATGACTTAGAGCAGCGAGGAGTCTACTGCCAGGCATTTGCTGACGATATCGTTCTGGTGTTTTCTGGAAATAAGGTCTCGGCTATTGAACAACAAGCTAACAGCGTTCTGGACTATGTGTACGATTGGGGTCTCAAAAATAAACTTAAATTTGCACCCCATAAAACCAATGCTATGGTAATTACAAATAAATTAAAATTTGATACCCCAAGAGTACACATGGGACCAACATCTATAGAGTTGGTAGATGAAATCAAAATATTGGGTCTTATCATAGACAAAAAACTCACATTCAACAGCCATGTTGCGTATGCATGTAAAAAAGCACTAAATATTTACAAACAGCTTGCAAGGGCTGCAAGAATCTCGTGGGGCTTAAACCCGGAAACCATCAGAACGATATATGTCGCTGTCATCGAGCCGATTATCCTGTATGCGGCAAGTGCATGGGCAGAGGCTGCAAATAAAATAACGGTACAGAATTACCTAAACACAGTGCAGAGAGGATTCGCGCAAAAAATTTGCAAAGCGTATCGTACTGTCTCACTAAACGCCGCATTAGTTTTGACAGGACTGCTACCGCTGGACCTACGAATTCAAGAAACAGCACAACTATACTTGGCAAAGCGCGGTAAAGCTATTAATATAATCGGTGACCGTGACATAGAAAAAAGAACAAGTTATTTGCAAGCTTTGCACCCAGCCAAGGAAGTAGAGATTGACTTTCAATGCCTCGAAGATATGCTGCCGGATACCTTAGAGAAGTTCCAAGTTGATGGACCACAGATATATACGGACGGCAGCAAAATAGAGGGGCGGGTAGGGGCAGCTCTCACTCAGTGGGCGGATGGTAATGAGGTGGGAAGCAAGAAGTACAGGTTAGAATCGTTCTGTACGGTCTTTCAGGCTGAGCTCTTTGCTTTGTACCAAGCAGTACAGATAGCAAGAAAACAAAGCGTCGTTAATATCTTCAGTGACTCAAGATCTTCACTCGAACTGCTAAAAAACCATGACGGGTTCCACCCACTCGCATTCGCTATCAGAAAGGATATCACTGAATTGCGAGAACAGAACAAGCAAGTAAACCTATTCTGGATAAAAGCCCATATAGGCATACCCGGGAACGAAAGAGCAGATCAACTCGCAAAAGAAGCGGCACTACGCATAAAGACGAAAGCCCACTATGATAAATGTCCATTTTCGTTCGTGAAGAAAGAACTAAGACATGAAACAGTATCAAAGTGGAATGATCGATATGTAAGTGGAAATACAGCTCATAACACACGGATATTCCTGCCTGAAGCAGTAACCGCCTATCGAGTGATTAGACACCTGTCACTGACACCAGTATTGGTGCAGATTTTAACTGGACATGGTGGATTCGCAGACTATCTATTTAGATTTAAATTAAAAACTGACCCAGGCTGCATATGTGACCAAGCAAGGGCTCAAACAGTACCACATATATTATTAGAGTGCCCAATATTTGAGAGACAAAGAACAGAATTTGAAATATGCTCCGAAAGGAAGTTGACTTTGGATACAATAAAAGAACTGTTAGCCTGTAAGGAAACAATGCACATGCTTAAAAATTATATGACTGAAGTAGCTCTTTACATAATCAAAACCAACAAGACTAAATAGATGTATATTCAATGTGTAAAATAATACATAAGTATCAGTATATATAGATATATAATTTAGTTAAGAACAAGAAATGTTATAATATCGCATATTATGGAATATGTGAATATTGTATAAAAAATAGAAATATGGTAATTAAAAAAAAAAATAAATAAATAAAAAGAAGAAAACAGCAAAAGAATACGCTGATCAAAAAAACAAAAAAAAGAAACTTAAAATTGTTACCTTGTTGTTTTTATAATTCTCTATATATAACTTTTGTGTAGATTTAGTTTGGCAGGACTCCCGTATGAAAATCCGGAGTCCTGTCACCCCTTGACACAATATGGACAGTAAAAAAAAAAAAAAAAAGATAACAAGTCCGTGTTCAGCTGGAAAAAGACTCCGACCTTTGTCAGAGGACAAACAGCGACATACATTACAAAAAAAAAAAAAAAAACCTAACCTAACCTAACCTAACCTTTTTTTTTTTTTTTTTTTTTGTCGCTGGGAAAAAATGCTTTATGCATCCCCTCCCATCGGGGGATGGAAGGGGTATGTGGGAGTCCCCGGAGATCCGGTATACCCACTAAAACAACCCAGCGGCACTCCCGCATCGCCCGAGTGGTGGGGGACTGGGAAACCGGCAGAGCCTTTACGTCCAGTCCCACACCGGCGACCGCCCGCCTTTGTGGCAGGCCCTTCACGCCCCTCCGCACTGGGAGGGGCCCGGGAATGACCGTGAGTGCTCGGCCATTCCCTCTCGGCGTAGGTGGTGAGCGGTACAATGCGGGCGGAAGCGCCCCCGCGCTTATCGCCCGCTGCTCACCACCTAAGGCGGGGGAAGACGGTTGTACGCCCGTCTTCTCCTACCCCTTCTCCGCCTGCGGAGCGCGGCCGCGAGAGGATCCTCCTCCCGCGCACGCTCCGCCGCCTCCTTCTCCGAGAGCACATGTTCGCAGAAGGAGGCGACCGCCGCCCATGCGTTCTCACCCCCCAACATGGCATTGACCACGCTGGGGAGAGAGAGGTCCGGCCCGATCGTCGCGACCAAGGTGCGGCGCGGCTCGTCCCATGATGGGCACACCTCAAGGGTGTGCTGTGCCGTATCCGTCGAGCAACCGCAGTCATGGCACGACGGGGTTTCCTCTCTTCCGATCCGGTGCAGATACTTTCCGAAGCAGCCGTGCCCGGACAAAACCTGCACCAGGCGAAACGAGAGGAAACCGTGAGGCCGCTCGACCCAGTCCTGCAGGACAGGCCCGATCGCGTCCAGGGTCCTACGGCCGAAGGTTGCGGCGGCAAGATCCTCCGTCCAGTGTTGGACGATTGCCGCCCTCGCTTCCTGCCGGACCGCCTCCCGTTCTTTTAGGGCAGGGCGCTCTCCAAGCGCCCTCCGCCGTACCGTCCACTCGTACACCCTGGCGAGCACCCACGCCTCAAGCTCCCACGGAGGGGTGCCGGCCAGGGCGCATGCCGCCGCAGCGCTCACCGTGCGGTAGGCCCTCGCCACCCGCTGTGCTATGGCCCTTTGGGGTCGACGAAGGGCGGCAGCGTTCTCCCTCCTATGGAGGGAGTCCGCCCACAACGGGGCCCCGTAAAGGGCCATACTTTTCAAGATGCCGGCATACAAGCGCCGGCATCGATCGCTGGGCCCCCCCATATTTGGAAGGAGCCACGAGAGGGCATCCGCAGCCTTCAGTAGGCGTGACGACAGCTCACTAAAATGTGGGCCGAAGTGCCATCTGCTATCTAAAATCAGGCCCAGATATTTCATCTGGGCCTTCACCTCAATCCTGACGCCCTCAACGAAGATGTGGGCGTCAGGTGGGGAGCGTTGCCGAGGCCCGTGGAAGAACACGGCCTCAGTCTTGTGCAGCGCTACCTTCAGCCCTATGCGGCGGATCCTCTCCGCGACCATGGATCCGCCCGCCGAGGCCAGACTGGCCGCCTCTCCGAAATTCCCTCCCCGGGCAGTAAGAAGGGTGTCATCTGCATAGCAGATGACAGTCGTGCCACGCAGGAGGGTACCCCGCAGGAGCCAATCGAATCCGATGTTCCAAAGGAGTGGTCCTAGGACCGACCCCTGTGGGACACCGGACTCGACGTCGTACCGCCGGAGTTGGCCAGTTTTATCAACGAGGAGGACTGCCCGGTCCTCCAAGTAACTGGCCAGGAGGTCCCGCAAGTACTGAGGCACTCTGTGGAACTGGAGTGCCTCTAGGATGGTGGAGTGGGGGACGGAGTTGAAGGCATTGGCTATGTCAAATGACACAGCCAACAAACCTTCCCCCATTTCCACGGCCTCTTTCACCTGACCCTTGAGCCGCGCCAGGGCGTCCACTGTTGAACGCTCAGCCCGAAAGCCATACTGAGCGTCTGACAGATCCGGCCCAATCACCCGCAAGTGGTTGTTCAGGCGGGCGGCGATTATCCCCTCGAACATCTTACCGACCTCATCGAGCAGAACGATAGGCCGGTATGCCGAGGGGGAGTCCGCCGGGCGCCCTTCCTTTCGAAGGAGGCACAACTGGCCTTCCTTCCATGGTTTCGGGAACCTCCCAGACGTTAAACACGCGCTGAAGAGGTCCCGAAACCTTTCCCCCATCTCGATGGCGGCGATGGCCACCACTCTTGCGGGGACGCCGTCTGGGCCCGGGGCCGTCTTTTTGGCGCGGAAGCAGAGAGCCGCCGCCTTCACTTCTGCCTCAGTAACCGGAGGGACCTCCTCCGCCTGCAGAGCCTCCCCTCGCGGAGGGTTCATTGCCGGTGGGGTGAAGCCATCCCTGCGTGGAAACAAGGAACGGACCACCCCATCCAGCAAAGTCGGCTCGAGGGTCTCGGCCACTGGGGGACCAAAAGGGCGCAGCTTGTTGCGTGCCGCCTTGTATGGTCTCCCATACGGGTCTTCGTCGAGACCCTCCAGCATCTCGGCCCTCGCCGAGTCTCGGGCAGCGCCCATAGCCTACTTGAGGACCCTCTTGGCCTCCACGTATAAATCGTAGAGGCGGTCCTCATTGGCCTGATCGCGGGGGCGTCGCCGCCGGCTTCTGGTAAATTCCCGCCTGGTCGCCACACAAACAGACCGGAATCCCGCTAACTCCTCCGACCACCAGTAGACGGCGCGTCGGGGAGGCGGACGGCGCGACCGAGGCATGCTCGAGTTGCACACTTCGGTCAGGGACCCTCGCATTTGAACCGCCGCAGTGTCTACGTCCAGGACGTCGACAGGAGGTGACAGCCAGTCCTGAACAAATGCCGCCTCCCCGGCCGCCTCTCGGTCTAGGCGGGTAAGAGCCCACCGAGGGAATGGGGATTGGCCCGTGCGGGTCATCCCCTGGGAGCCCTGGGTAGAGATGTCGAACCGCACGTATCGGTGGTCCGATAGACTCTCCACCAACTCCACCCGCCAGTCCACGACACGGCTCGCTAACGCGGGGGTGGCGAAAGTGAGGTCCACTATGGATCCCCCTTCACGTCGTACACATGTATGGACTGACCCTCTGTTTAAGAGGGACAGACCACACGACGCCGCCCAGGTTTCGACTTCACGACCTTGAGCATTGGTGGTTGGGTTGCCCCAGGCCACCGATTTGGCGTTGAAGTCTCCCAGGACTAGGACCCGACGCGGCGCCGCTCTACTGGCCACCAAGGCGAGGACTTCGAGATAGTTCTCGAAGTCCGAAAGAGGGCGGTTTGGGGAGAAATAGACCCCGACCAGGGCTATGTCTCCCCACGCGGCGGCCACGTATCCCGGTCCCCTCTCTAAGAGCGAGAGGGGAGGGGAGTCTGTGGAAGACCGCGCCGCTAGGGCCACAGAACCTTCCCCATTCCCCAGCCAGTGGCCAGGTACAAAGTAAGGTTCGGCGACTACCGCCACGTCCACCAACCACTCGGCCATGACCTGGACCAGCAGGTCCTGGGCCGCTTTGCAGTGGTTGATGTTCGCCTGGAGAATGTGATGTCGGACTACCATTATTCGGTGTTCATCGCATTCTCCTCATCGGCCGGCGCTGGAGATTCAACGGCGGCGGCGGCAGGTCGGATCGGCGCCTGCGATTTGCCCTTCTTTGGGGGAGGGTTGCATTTCCTCCCGCTCATTACATGGTCCACTGGGCGACCACTGGCGGCACACACTGCGCAGTGAGGCGTGGCGGCCATGCAGGAAGCGGCCTTGTGCCCCTCGTTCCCGCAGCGGTAGCAGGTGTTTGCCCTATCCACACTGGATGGACAAAGAGCCCGGGTATGGCCGGTGCCGAAGCACTTGAAGCAGCGCAGAGGCTCGTCTTCAAGCACCCGGACCCCACCCGAGCTAAACCCAACTAGGAGCCGTCCCCTGGCCAGGACGGCTTTGGCTGCTGCGACCGGGCACTCTAGGCGGATGGTGCCCATACCGCCGCGGCCGGGCCTTATGGCCCGGCCCTGAACCGCTGCGACGTCGCAGCCTCCTACCGCTGCCACTGCCACCACCACCTCCTCTTTAGTGACCGAGTCATCAAGATCGGTCACCTCCAAGGCCACGGACTTGACAGGCCTTACGACCTTTGCCGCGTCCGCGATGACTTCGCGCAACTTCGTAGCGAAGAGATCCGCTTTAGTGCCACCCTGGGCCCCTGGGAACTCAAAGATTCGAGCCCCGGTTTGGGTGCGACGGCACTTGACTGCACCGATAGCCAGTTGACTGGTATCGGTGTTGGTACGAGCCCGCTTCAACACGGACTCGTAAGTCTCGCCCCGTTCCGCAGCCTCCGGGGTGAGCGTCACCACGACGGCCGCAGTTTTTGGAGGAATTAGCTTTCTGCCTCCGGCGGGAGCCCTTTTGGCTGCGGGAGCAACGGTGGAGGGCTTGGGGGCCGACTTTTTCCCCTTTCCCTTTCCATTGCCAGTCGCTTTGGACTGGCCGGAAGGGTTGATGGTCGGGGGGATGACGGCCGGTGGCGTCTTCTTAGACGTTTTCTTCCCCCTCCTGACCACTTCCGTCCATGGCTGATTAGACGGAGTGGTAGAAGGAAGAAGGGCGTCTACTGCCTCTAGGTCCTGAGGGGCTGCTTGAATGGCAGCCGGCTCAGCCTCCTTTTCCGGGCCCATGTTTAAGGCCGTTTTTTTCCCCTTGCCCTTGCCCTTGGAGGGCTTCGGGGCCTGGGGCTGTTCCCTCGCGGGTGAGGCCGTCGGCGTTCCCGGCGCACTAAGCGTCTTGTCCGCCGCAAGCGGTGGTCGGAGACGCTTCTCCGGCAGGAGCCGGTCTTCAATGCCCGCGAAGCAGGCTCTTGTGAAGGCCCTCTCGTCCACAATGACCTTTCGGATGATGTCCTCAAGGTTGGACGGGGAAGCCCCCACAACTGGTCCTTCTGAGGTCTCAGCAGGGTGAGCCGTAAGCTCAGCCAGCTTCGCATATAGTGCGGTGACCTCTTTCTGCAGGCGATCCACCCTCGCCTGCAGTTGCCGCGTTTCGTCGGTTGCCGTGCGCTGCACCAGCTCCCGTACGATGCCAGACATGCTCGCGGCCCGACATTTCAGGGCCTTTTGAAAGGTCCCCTTCAAATTGGAGGACTTAGAGGCGACCTCCACAATTTCCTCTTGGTCTTCTAAGGCCATCCGCTGCAGCTCTTCCAGGGAGTGGTCCGCATACAGGACGTTGGACGCACCGTACCCGGCCCTGGCCCTGTCAGTCTGCGCCTGCTTCTCTTTGGAAGCTACCCTCTCCTCCAGTTCTTGCTGGAGTTGCGTCCGTCTCGCCAGGTTAAGTTGGCGATCGGCGCCCTCCAGGCCGATACTGTTGGAGTCGGCCACCGTTGCCTTTTTGGCCTTCGATTTTTTAGACTTCGACTTTTTCGAAGCCTTAGAGGCCTTACTTACTACCGAGTCCGAGGAGCCCCCGGACCCCTGCTTAAGGTAGGGCCTCTTCCGCAATTTGCGCCCGTCCTCGAGCAAAATCGAAACTGAGTCTGACGCACTCAGTATAGACTCATTATCGGAAAAGTCCGAGAACTCGTCTGTCCTTCCAAACAAGCTAGCCGCAGATGGTGCGCGGCTAGCATCCGACGCCTCAGCGTCATCGGGTTGGCCCTGAGAAGGGCCGTTTTCAGGTTGGCCCTGAGAAGGGCCTTTCTTGAAACGCCCTAAGGCGCCCCGCAAAAGTTTCGACATATTGTCTATCGCTCAAAGTCGTAGGTACCGCAAGGAAAAAGCTACGACGCACAGTGTTCGTTAGCCGCCGGCCTGCCACTCCGTTACGGTGGTCAGGCGCGACGTTGCCCGGGGATCGCTGCGAGGAAGCCAACACTGTGGGGGGACCCCCAACCTAACCTAACCTAACCTAACCTAACCTAACCCGAGTTGCGCTCGGTGTGCCGCCAGTTACGCATCATTTTTATAGTCGCTCCGCGCTTAAAAATTCAGAAAAGTGGTATTAAGTGGTCCGATTTCAACGAGTGAAGTGTCATTAGAATCGGAAACCCAAGTGCTACATACCTGTGTACTCAAATTTACCCGGATTACAGTGCAAAGTGAAGTTTTATCTGAAAAACTTCAAAATTTTGAGGTTATATTTCAAAATCAAAGTTATTAACGCATGCGCTGCAAGATTCAGATCGATACCCCCCGTTTTTTATTTCGGAAAAGGGTGGGCACTACTGTGCTTCAACTTCCCGATTTAGAAGAAAAATTTTTCATCCATGCGTTTGGAAGAAAATTTGGAAAAACCGAAAACCACGTGTTCCTGAAAGTACTGAAGGAGTGACGTCAGGTTGCTGAAACTTGGCAGCGACAGAAAGGACACCAAAATAAGTACATTAAAGCAAGTAACCCTTTCTTATCTTGACTGGTTTTATTTTACGAACCTTTTTAATTTTCAATATTTGATTCTATATAACGCTGAAACCAAACAAAATTTCAAAGAATTTCAACTGCAGTCCTCGGCGCGCTTCACAGAAGAAACTTAGTTTTGAAAATTTTGTCTTTAGAACAAGAATCTTCTTTGCTATTTAAAATTTTCTATATAAAACTTTATTTTAATGATATTTCATGAAACTGTTTAATTTCTGAAAATTGTAAACTGACCTAAATTGAGTGATATTTTATACTAATTATCATATTTTTTTCACATTTTTGTCTCTGCTGGTTCTCAAGATATTGATTTTTATGTGTTTTTTGCAATTTATTTGATATTTAATAGATATATAAAAATTTTTATGACGGAAATAGCTTTTTTGCACCTTTTGCAACATAACCAAGTCCAAACTCGGGCCATATACCTTTTCTATTGACTAAAACACCAAAAATCCGACATTTTGGTTTTTTGGTTCTAAAATTAAATTGGATTTATCTTTGGAACCAGCTGTCGTAGAACTCTAGGATTAAGAGCATTAGTGAAGGGTTTACTAGGGCTTTGATATTTTTTCAGTTTCAGCCTTTTTCAGGACTTTTTTATTTTAAGGCCTGAAATCACTTTCAAAAGATGGTTTAGGTGGTGCCCAGCATCTTATCCAAAACCTGGTGTTTCTACGACAATCGGTTGCAGAGATACGGGCCTTTTTATTTGACTTTTGACAGTTCGGCGGCCATCTTGCCAAACTTTGAACGCCCATATCTCTGAGACGGAGAGGGCTGCGACTCCGGTTTTTTCTGTATATCGTTGGAGAGACTCTAAACTATCTTCGACCCTACTTTTAAGAAGCTGGGAGCAAGTCATTTTCTGGTTCCTGAAAGTGGTTTCAGTACATAGAACAGGTCGAGCTGATTTAAATAAGCCCAAACGCGAGTGGTCTGCGACACCCGGAAGGCTAGATATCACCCATCAAAGATTGACTTTGACATTTCGGCGGCCATTTTGTTTTATTTCGATCACCTTTATCTCCCGTTCTGGTTGTCGTAGAGAGCCCGCGTTTCTTGAGAATACATAAGCGGATTACGCTCTATTGAAAAATTGACCTTTCAGGAATTTTCAGGAGCCTGAAATTTTTCGTCCTGAAACTAACACTAACGTGTAGGTCTTACCAAGCCCAGTACAGCAAACCCAAACACGAGTGAAATCGGCCCGGTAGTTCCGGAGAAATCAAGGTGGAACCAAATTTGGCCGCCATCTTGATTTTTAAACCGGAATTTCAATCTTAGTTTTCTCGAGAACCCTTAGAGGTAAGGGGACCAAGTTTGGGGTCGTTGGAGAGGGCTTGGAGAGAGCTATTTGTTTACGCCATCAAATTGACTCTACATAGAGTTACCAGTGACTTTTCACATAAAACGCCACACAGAGCTCCTGGAAACGCGTTTCTTTTTCATAGATATTAGTTAGACCTAGTTCTTCTAGTCTTAGCACTTAATGAGCCAGCGACTCTACATAGAGTTCAGGAATTTAAATACTAGTATAAAACATCTCTTATAGAGCTTTTTTGTTTTTATTTTGTTCAGTTTTCCATAAATTTATTTTGACTATCATTGTTTAACTTTAAATTTTTGCTATTTAACTACTCTAACATCAGATTGACTCAACATAGAGCCTTTCTTCTTATACCTTGATTCCATTTACATTTTTATATGTTTTGTACTGATTTGAATATAACATTGTCAAATTGTTTAAATTTTATTTCTTTTACTCCTCATTGTTAAGACTTACCGACGTATTCTCCTTATAGCAGCTCTATTTAGTGCAGTATTTATTTTGATTTTATATTTTATACGTATTTTGTTTCTTTTATAACTTCTACAAACTTTTAAATTTTCCATCGATCCTTTTACTTTTGACGCACACTTGAATAATGTTTGGAATGAGGACTCCAGCGAAACAGGCCAACACCAACAGGTCACCACCGAAACCCGAGACGACAGCAAGCAGCGTTCGACGTAGTATTGACAACTGGGAGTCCGCCAACTCTGACCACACTACTTCATCTAAAGTAGAGACTTCACAGGCTGGCCCTGAGAAAAACAAACCTCTGACTCTGTCTTTTGACTTCAACGAAATGACACAGCAGGCATCAGCAGAACCAGTTAAATTTACCTCACCTGAAGCGTCAGAGATTGAGGCGAGGAAAGCCCCCAAGCCATCTAAGAAATACATATATACTGAGCGTACAGCGGAAGCAAAGAAATGTCTCACAACAGCCAAATTAAATCTCGGCAACTCTCATAATATAAGCAAAATCATTAAGGCCAACGTTATTGAAATGTTGGACCGTTTGTATCAGCTAGTGAAAGATGCAGAGTCTGAAAAGAATGAAGGGCAGAAAGAGAAACAGAAAGAGACAAACGAACAACAGCTGACTGAAAACTCGTTTGATTTAACTTTCTCAGTATCTTCTGAATTAAACCTAGCATCACAACTAGTTCAACACTCAAAGCTATTAGAGGAGACTAACACAAGAATGGAAGAGCTGAGGGACTCCATCGAGAGACAAAAAGAGACTTTAGAGAAGACGACAACGACTTATGCAAGTGTAGCAGCAAGTACCACGATAGGTACTCAGTTATACAAAAATGACGAAACCACTTACACAAGTACAGCAGCAAAAAAAGTAGCACCCAAAATCTCCTCAGTGCATTCCATCATAATAACATCCGAAAATGAAGAGGACACCAACACCGATGTCCTCAACAAAGTACGAACAGCTGTTGATGCAAAATCTACCGGCATCCGCGTTGACAAGGTTCGGAAAGCAAAAGATCAAAAGGTGATAATAGGGTGTTACGCCAAAGCCGACTTGGCAAAAGTGGCTGAGAGGATATCAGCTTCGCATTCCCAATTAAAGATTGAGGAAACGGTGAACAAAGACCCGTTGATTATTGCCTTGGATGTCCTTTCATATAACACGGACGAAGACATAGTGAAGGCTATAAAAAATCAAAACAGCCACTTGCTGGGTGATGTTGAGGGTGAGGACTTCCGCGTCGCGGTAAAATATAGAAAAAAGGCCCGCAATCCACACGAACAACATGTGGTCTTGCAGGTCTCACCTCTAGTGTGGCAGCGTCTCACGAACGCAGGCCGCATGCATGTAGACCTGCAGAGGGTGAGAGTTCTTGACCAGTCACCGCTGGTCCAGTGCTCACGTTGTCTTAGATTCGGGCATGGACGCAGGCAGTGCACGGAACAAGTTGACCTGTGTTCGCATTGCGGGGGTACTCACTTACGCGCAAACTGCTCTTCCTGGACCCTTTACGAAAAACCGCAATGTAAGAATTGCTTCGCGGCGAAAATGGACAAGACAGACCATAACGCATTTGACAGTGAGTGTCCTATACGCAAGCGATGGGACTCATTGGCACGTTCTTCAGTAGCGTACTGCTAAAGGCCTAGCAGTGGTAAATGACTCAGTCGGGCAGAACACAGAGTTGGTTAACCAGGGCCCTTCCAAAAGATATGGGGTGATTCAAGCCAATCTTCAACGAAAACGGCTCGCAACACAAGAACTGCTTATTGAAGCCGGTAAACGTAAGACCTCGTTTGCGTTAGTCCAGGAACCTTACATCGGAGCTTCAGGCGTGCTCAAACAGCAGGCTGGTACCAGAGTTGTACAGCGCTTCCATAATAGGCAAAAACCTATAAAGGCTGCTATTATAGTATTTGACCCCGATTTACAAGTCATCGAACACCCACTAATGACGACAGAAAATCTAGCTATAGCTACATTGAAGACCAGCAGGTGGGCAATTGGAGTCATCTCGGTCTATCTTGAGGAAGACCACCCAATTGAACCAGACCTAGAAAAGATCAAAGATGTTTGCGAAAAGCTGGATCTTAAGAAGATTCTTATCGGGGGAGACTCAAATGCCTGGAGTACCTGGTGGGGAAGTGCCAAGGATAATCACAGAGGTGAGGCTCTTGTGGGGGCACTGGAGGAGCTTGGTATGGAAATACTGAACGAGGGACGCGAACCAACCTTTTACACCTTTAGGGGGGAAAAATTATATCAAAGCCATGTTGATATTACAGCATGCAAAACGGACTTGCTTGGGGCGATACAAAATTGGCGAGTAGATAAAGGCATTACGAGCTCAGACCACAACGCGATTACCTTTTCAATCAATATGGAAAAACCTACGGATATCAGAAGGAAAAAGTCAACCAGGAAGTATAACACAAAAAAGGCAAATTGGATAGAATTTAGGAAAGTAATTACTAAAAATCTGGAAGACTGCGAGTTAAACAAAGAAAAGATTAATGCAATTAATACGGTATCAGAACTGGAAGAGTATATTGATAAATACCTAGCTAGTGTGAAGGATGCGTGTGAGAAGACAATTCCTTTAATGAAGATCGTCTCCATCATTAAGCTGCCGTGGTGGTCCAAAAAGCTCGAAAAGTTAAAGAACACGATGGTAACAAAAAAGAGGAGAATATCCTATGCAGCGCCTCGACGCCGTCCACATGTTGTTAGATGTTACCTAATGGCTAAGGAAGAGTTCGAAGTGGAAGCTAAAGACGCCATCACAAAAAGTTGGAAACACTTCTGTGAGAAGCAGGATCGTGAGAGTCTTTGGGATGGAGTATACAGAGTCATCCGAAACACCTCCAAACGGCACGAAGACCAACCGCTAATAAGGAATGGAATCGTCATAAGCATGGAGGACTCTGTCGAACACCTTGCCAAGACCTTCTTCCCAGACGATCAACCTTTAGATGACAACGAAGAGCATACAGTTACTCGCCAAAAAGCGAATACCTCACATTTACATATGCCGGGAGATACACTAGACCCACCTTTCACGGCAGAGGAATTAGACTTTGTAGTCAAAAGTTTCAACCCAAAAAAAGCGCCAGGGCCAGATGGGTTCACGGCCGACATTTGCGCTGAGGCAATAAATGCAGGTCGTGACACGTTTTTGGCACTTACAAACAAATGCCTAGAACTGTCGTATTTTCCTAAGCCGTGGAAGGTGGCGTCAGTGGTTGTACTTCGGAAACCTGGGAGAGACGATTACACGCAGGCAAAATCGTATCGGCCAATAGGATTACTTTCTATAATGGGAAAGGTTCTGGAAAAGCTAATGATAAAACGGATAAGATGGCACTTGTTGCCACAGTTAAACCCAAAACAATATGGTTTTGTACCCCAGCGCTGCACAGAGGACTCCCTTTATGATCTACTGCACCACATACGTGAAAACCTGAAAAAGAAATTGATCAGCGTCGTGGTGTCGTTAGATATTGAGGGAGCCTTTGACAGCGCTTGGTGGCCAGCTATACAGTGTCGCTTAATGGAGAAGAAATGCCCCCAAAACCTGCGTAAACTATTAGCCAACTACCTCACAGACCGGAAGGTTAGCGTACATTACGGTGGACATGAATTCCACAAGGAAACAACCAAAGGATGTGTACAGGGTTCGATCGGGGGACCAACTCTTTGGAATGTTCTGCTTAACCCACTGTTAGATCAACTCGAAGGGAAAGGAGTGTACTGCCAGGCTTTTGCCGACGACATCGTCTTGATTTTTTCTGGTAACTCGATACCCGAAATCGAAATAGAAGGAGATCGGATACTTGCCTATGTGGAGGCATGGGGTAAAAAGAACAAACTAAAGTTCGCTGCACATAAAACCCATGCCATGGTTATAACAAACAGAATAAAATTCTCAAAGCCATGCATCCGTATGGGTGAGACCGAAATCCAACTAAAAAGTGACATAAAACTACTAGGGTTGATTATAGATGACAAATTGAATTTCAAAAAACACGTTGATTATGTCTGTGCAAAGGCTATTAACATCTATAAACAACTCTGTAGAGCGGCTAAGATCTCATGGGGTTTGAGTCCAGAGATAATCAGGACGATGTATGTGGCAGTAATAGAACCGATTATTTTGTACGCTGCCAGCACATGGGCTCCGGAGTCCGAAAAAATAGGGATTCAAAAGATACTGAATTCAGTGCAAAGGGGCTTTGCGCAAAAGATTATAAAATCTCACAGAACTGTCTCACTAAACGCGGCATTGGCTATCTCCGGCCTCCTGCCATTGGATATGCGGGTGCGTGAAGTGGCTAAGCTCTACGAAGCCAAACGTGGGAAACCGCAAGAAATTATAGGCGGCAGAGAGGTTGAAATGAGAGTGAGCTATTTAGAAGCGTCACACCCAGCCGATGAAACGAGGATAGAGTTTGTATGCTTGGAGGACATGCAGCCCCAAACTATAAGCGAAAACCAAATAAAGGGCTCGTATATCTTCACAGATGGGAGCAAAATCGAAGGTAAGGTTGGAGCTGCACTGTCCTACTGGCGAGAAGGTTTAGAGCAAAAGTGCAGAAAATTTAACTTGGAGTCATTCTGTTCAGTATTTCAAGCGGAAATGTTTGCTCTACTTCAGGCAACAGAGATAGCATTGAAAAGCACCGACGCAGAAACTAACATCTTCAGTGACTCTAGGTCAGCACTACAGCTCCTGCAGAGACCTGACTCGTTTCATCCGCTGGCGGTAAAAACTAGGAAAAATATCGCCAATCTGACTAGCCAAAAGCGTAAGGTGAGATTCTTCTGGGTAAGGGCGCACGTTGGAGTTTCTGGAAACGAGCGAGCTGATGTCCTAGCAAAAGAAGCTGCACTTCGCAAAAAGACGGCACCGAATTACGACCAATGCCCAATATCATATATAAAGAGTTCCATAAGACAAGAAACATTGATGGAATGGAACAAAAGATACCTTGAAGCCGAAACCGCGTCGACAACAAAGACTTTCTTGACGGATGCACTAAACGCGTACAAAATAGTACAAAAACTGAAAATAGACCCATTGTTGACGCAGGCGCTGACAGGGCACGGCGGCTTTGGACATTACCTCCACAGGTTTAATCTTAAAGATAGCCCAGCGTGCATTTGCGAGCCTACAGTTGACGAGACGATTTTGCACCTGATCCTGGAGTGCCCAAAATACGAAAGAATGCGTGTAGATCTGGAAATAAGTACAGAAATTAAATTAACAAAAGATAACTTACCAGTACTTCTAGCCAGCAAACAGAGGGATCAGTTCATTAAATATATAATTTTTATTGTAAAAGATGTTGGTAAAAGAAACAAAAGCACATTAATGAATAGAAAAGATGTTTTGGGGACATAATGAGTTATGTTCTTAGAACATCACAAAATTGTAATTATTAGCAGGTCAGAAAAGAAAAAAATAGAGAATTGTATGAAAATGGTATATAAGTTAATATATTTTAAGATATATTGAAACTTGTATATAAAAGTGTCTGTAAATTATTAGCAATAAGAAGAAAAAAAAATTAATAATCACAAAAAAAAACCAGTAGCAAAAAAAAAAAAAAAAAAAAAAAGGAGATAGTAAGAACAAAAACAATGATAAAAAAAAAAGTCAAAAAATAAATAAACGAAAGTCGTGTACTTATTTCTGCAAAACCCTAGCCCTGTAGTATAACAATCTTGTCGTACTAACAAATGCATGTCAATCAAATTGAGGACTCCCGATAAATCCCGGAGCCCTCTACCCCTCATGAACAGCAAAAAAAAAAAAAAAAAAGAACAATCTAAGTACTGATGCCAATGTCTTCGTCCAATGGCGAAGGAATAACAAAGGTACTACACTATATAAAAAAAAAAAAAAAAAAACCTAACCTAACCTAACCTAACCTAACCTAACCTAACCTAACCTAACCTAACCTAACCTAACCTAACCTAACCTAACCTAACCTAACCTAACCTAACCTAACCTAACCGAGTCGCGTTCCGCTACCCACGCCGTTCGCAGCTAAAACAAGTCGCTCCGCACGCAAAAATTCGTTAAAAATAGTAAAAGTGCTTTGATCGTTCTGAAAGTTTGTGAAAAGTTGCGCGTATTGAAGTGTATGTGAAAAGTGAAAAAAATTTTGAAAACGGACCATTTTTGGCCATTTCTGACCAAAAACCTCAACATTTTGAGGTTAGGAATTCTTTCACCTCGTGCGCTGCAAAAACAAGATCGACGACCCCCAAATTTTATTTGACCACATCGTTGACACTGGGGTCTTCCACCATCTGGACAAATTTAAAAATTTTCACACCACCCCTTTTGAAGTTATCCAAGAGGGAAGAAATCAAGAAGACCACGAGGGTGACTCCCGGAAATTTCTTACCATCAGGATTCATACTTTGTATCAAGAGAAGACGGTTGCATTTTTCATCATCAAAATAGGACAACCCCTTTAAGAGATATCGCCCCCGAAAATTTTCGGTTTGGTAAAAATTTTAGTTTTTCATCCATAAATCCTGAAAACGATCGATGACCTATATATTTTTTGGCATCATAAAATACTTCATTATATAGGCTTTGAAGCGAAAAAATTTTGATTGAAGTTTGACTATTGGTTCCTGAAATAAAAAATCCTGAGTATTGGGCCAAATAACCCCTCACCCTTAAAGGGGGTAGCTACCCCTAAACTTTTGATGAGGTTTTGAAGCAATATAGAATAGAAGCACTCACTAGCATTTTCAGAATTTTTTATTAAAATTTGGAGCAGAAACAAGGCTATTTGCGGAAAAAATTTTCCAACCCCCGTCTTCGAGCAGCCCTTATCAGCCCTCGTCGACTTTTGCTAACTCGAAAATACCATCCCAAGGAGGAAAACTTCACCAGCACTAGAATTCCGAAGAGAATTTTGAAAAATTTTAACCATTAGATTTTTGGTAAATTTTCTTGTAAAAAGCGGTACCGGTGGCCATTACCAGTTAAGTTTGCACACCCCCTAGCGCCTCAGGGGATGGTTTTATCGAAAAAATAACATCGGATTTGTGGTTACACCAGCTGGTGTAAAAACATATTGTGGGTAACCTATCGATAGGCTATATCAAATTTACCCCCACCCCAAAATCGTTTATAAACCCCAAAATATTTTCAGTTTCCCGAATTTTCAGGGAAAATTGTTGGGCTCTGACAGTTAATTTAGACCGTCCCCTACACATAAAAATTTATCCGGGAATTTTTACTCCACCCGAAGTTCCAAAACCAAGCTTTCAAAGCTGGCAAAAAAAGCCACCCCCTAAGTTCGCGCAGGGTTGCTATACCAACCTTATTATAAAATACCGTAATAATATTTTTCCCAAAAACTGTGTCTTCCAGGCTTGCTTGTGCTTTTCACCCCGTAAATTTGCGACCCCTCGTTGCGGAGATATTGGGTTTTCAAAATTGTAAAGGCTGAACTACCCAAGCGCAAAAGTTAAGATAGTTGAGATAAGGGAATTTTGAAAAAACCCAGATATCTCGGAAACGGCGCGTCGTAGCTCAAAAATAACGAAAAATTTACCCCCCCTCCCCTGACCCCACCCCCACTTTCCACCCACGCCCTCCACAAATTAGACCACCCCGAACCTACCCCTAGAGTCCCAACCCCCTACCCCTAAGTAACTATCTCCCCGGTCACCCATCCGGTCACCCATCCTCATTTGGAACACACCCTTGTGACGTATTTTCGGAATCAGGGGAGCAAATACTGTCTCCTGGTTCCGAAACTACCACCAACCCTTAACTCTCCACCCCCACCCCCTAAATTATACTTTATACAAAGGTACCCTTGTGGGGTGTTTTCGAGATCAGAAGAGCAATTGCGGTCTCCTGGTTACAAAAACTACCCCCTACCCCTAATTCCAACCCCCACCCTTAAAAAAATAGACAATACCCTTGTGAGGTGTTTTTGGAATCAGGAGAGCGAGTACGGTCTCCTGGTCCCAAAAACCACCCCCTATCCTCAACCCTCAACCCCCACCCCCTCATTTTGAGAATACCTTGTGTGGTATTTTTGGAATCAGGAGAACGAGGACGATCTCCTGGTTCCAAAAAACTACCCCCTACCCCCTACCCTTAATCCCACCCCCGAATTTTCGCATATATTGTAACAGGTGTCATTGGGATCAGGACATCGAGCTTGGTCTCCTGGTTCCAAAAACTACCCCAATCCATATCTGGAAGACAAAAATTTTGGCAAGACATAGCGGACTCGTGACTGCTATTATAGGTTTAAATTTTAGTTGTAAGTGACGAATTAATTTATTTTAAATCATTATTTTATATATATAGATCTTATTACTTTTACAACTTTTACAAACTTTATATTTCTCACTTACTTTTTTATCTCTGACGCATACCTCCATCATGTTTGGAATTAGGACTCCTGTCAAGCAGGTCAATACTGACCGGTCACCATCGAAATCCGAGGAGACTACAAGCAATGTTAGACGCAGCGTTGACAGCTTGGAATCTTTAATTTTTGAGTCAACCAATATGTCACAAGCAGCGACGTCGCAGGCTGGCCCTGCAAAAATCAAACCTTTGACTCTGTCATTTGACGTCAAAGGAACGAAGCCAGCAAAGCCTACTGCTCACACTGGGTTGGAGAGTAAAGCTGCTACAGCTGCAAAATCCTCTCCAAAAAATAAATATAAGGATCGAAAAACGGAGGCAAAGGCTTGCCTGGAAAAAGCCAAAACAAACCTTAACAGTTCTCAAAACATAAGTAGGGTTATTAAAGCCAATGTTATCGAAGCGATCGACCGGTTATATGAGCTGATAAAGGAGATAGAAGCTGAAAAGACTGCAAGAAAGAAGAAGAATGAAAAAGTAGAGCAACAGCAGATTGATGCCCTGTCTGTTTCCGACATGACCTTCTCAGTCAACCCAGACCCAAACCCTTTATTAACGAGCATTGAGGAGCACTCGAAGCTGCTACACGAGAGTAACAAGAGGTTAGAAGAGTTGAAAGAGCTAATGGAAAAGCAGAAGAATACCTTAGAGCGAGTCACAATGCCAACATATGCTAGCATAACTGCGTCCAATAGCAGAGAGCCAAAAGTACCAAAACGAAGTAAACTCCATTCTATTGTCGTCACCTCAAAAGACGAAAGAGAAACAGGCGAAGAAGTATTGGATAAGGTGAGGAAAACAGTGGACGCAAAAGAAGGTTGGATAACAGTGGAAAAAGTTAGGAAGGCAAAGGACCGAAAAATAATAATGGGTTTCGGGACAAAGGAGGAAAGGAGTAAAATTAAAGATAGATTGGAAAAGGGGGACCTCACTGTCGAGGAAATGAGAAATAAAGATCCGTTACTGATACTCAGGAACGTTCTTTCTGTTAACACAGATGAAGACGTGGTCAAAGCCATGAGAAATCAAAATAGAAACGTTTTTCATGACCTCGACAAGGAGGAGGATAGGGTAGTGGTCAAATTTAGAAGAAGAGTAAGAAACCCCCATTTGTCCCACATAATCGTCAGCGTTTCGCCGGTCATTTGGCAAAGGTCAACTGAGGCTGGCTACTTACATATAGATCTGCAGCGTGTCAGGGTGGAAGACCAAACTCCGTTGGTACAATGTACACGATGCCTTGGCTTTGGACATGGGAAACGATTCTGCAAAGAACCAGCTGACTTATGTAGTCACTGCGGTGGCCCTCATATGAGCATAGAATGTGCCGACCGGCTCACTGGTGAACCACCTAAATGCCAAAACTGCATGAAGGCAAAATTGGACAGCACTGAGCACAATGCTTTTAGCCTCGATTGCCCAACCCGACGAAAATGGGATGAGTTAGCGAGGCTGACGGTAGCATACTGCTAAAGGCGCCCAAGGCAACCCAAAACTCTACAAATTGGTGCAAGCAAACCTCCAGCGAAAAAAGCTAGCGACTAATGAACTCCTATTAGAGGCGGAAAATCGTGGGATCGCTGTAGCACTCCTTCAGGAGCCGTACGTAGGTGGTGCAAAAATCATGAGGAGTCATAGGGGCGTCCGGGTCTTCCAAGGCGCTATTATAGGAGACGGGACTGTAAAGGCTGCAATAGCAGTTTTCGACAATGACCTAAACGTAATACAGTACCCTAAGCTCACCACAAATAACATCGTCGTGGTGGGCATCCAGACTAGCGCTTGGAAGATTACGCTCGTCTCCCTCTATTTCGAGCCAGACCAACCCATTACACCATATCTGGAACACCTTAAAAGAATAAAAGAAGAATTAGGACCCAGAAAATGGATTGTTGGAGGAGACGTCAACGCGAAGAGTACCTGGTGGGGAAGTCCAACCATTGACGAAAGAGGGGATGAAATATCTGGGGCCTTCGAAGAAATGAGTCTCAACATACTCAATAGAGGGGAAATACCGACCTTCGATACTGTTAGAGGAGGAATACGCTACAGCAGTCATGTAGACATCACGGCCTGCTCAACTGATATCCTGGATATAGTAGACGACTGGAGGGTGGACGAAGGTCTCACGAGCTCAGACCATAATGGCATACTTTTCAACATTCGATTACAGAGATCAAAAGGCATTAAAATTCACAGAACGACTAGACAATTTAACACAAGAAAAGCTAATTGGTCAAAATTTCGTGAGAAACTTAGCCAATTACTATTGGATAACAACCTAACCAAGCCGGAGATTGACAAAATTTGCACTATAGAACAAATAGATACGGTTATAAGTACACTCACAAAATCAGTTAAAGATGCTTGTCTAGCCGCCATACCTACAAAAAAGACGAATGAAATATTCACCTTGCCATGGTGGTCTGAGAGACTTGAACAGTTGAAAAAGAAGGTCGCTACCAGAAAACGCCGGATCAGATGCGCAGCTCCAGTACGCAGAACAATGGTCATCGAAGAGTACTTGAAACAAAAAGAAGAGTATGAGACGGAAGCAGCCAAGGCCGAAATCGAAAGTTGGAAAGACTTTTGCGCCAAACAAGACAATGAAGGTGTTTGGGAGGGGATATACCGGGTGATAGGAAGAACTAATAGTAGAGGAGAGGACCTGCCGCTGGTCAAAGATGGAGAGGTGCTGGATGCAAAAGGTTCCGTGAGGCTGTTGGCCGAAACGTTCTACCCGGAAGACCTCATAAACAACGACACCACCTACCATCGGCAAATAAGAGAGAAGGCCAATAACGTGAATGATGGCGAACAAGATGATTTTTGCGATCCACCGTTCACTATGGCGGAACTAAAGCAAGCGTGTGGGTCCTTAAATCCTAAAAAAGCCCCAGGTGCGGACGGCTTCACCGCTGACATATGTTGCCAAGCCATTGGATGCGACCCCGACTTGTTTCTGGCCCTACTAAACAAGTGCCTCAAACATCATCACTTCCCAGAGCCTTGGAAAGAAGCAACAGTAATAGTGCTAAGGAAACCTGGGAAAGGGGATTATACCACTCCCGAGGCTTACAGACCGATTGGCCTATTGCCTATATTAGGCAAAATATTCGAAAAGATGATAGTGGCTCGCCTCAAGTTTCATCTACTTCCGAGAATGAGTACTCGCCAGTTTGGGTTCATGCCACAAAGGAGCACAGAGGACTCCCTCTATACACTAGTGCAGCACATACGTGACAAACTGGAAGAGAAGAAGATTGTCGCAGTAGTGTCGCTGGATATAGAGGGAGCCTTCGACAGTGCCTGGTGGCCAGCCATAAGGGTCCGGCTGGCTGAGGAAAAGTGCCCCATAAACTTGAGAAGGGTCATGGATAGCTACCTTAGCAATAGAAGGGTCAAGGTCAGGTATGCGGGAGAGGAATATGGCAGGGTCACAGACAAAGGCTGTGTCCAAGGCTCCATTGGGGGACCCATCCAATTTTATTGATTTTTTATATACTTATTGACGATCGTATTGTGAAAGAATATAATCTGACATGAAATGTAATTGTATGAAGTTACAATATGTGATTAAATAAACTAAACTAAACTAAACATCTTATGGAACTTGTTGTTGGACCCACTACTTAAAAGTCTTACAAATAGGGGAGACTACTGCCAGGCATTTGCTGACGATGTAGTGTTGGTCTTTGATGGAGAAACTTCCCTGGACATTCAGAGGCGTGCGAATGCCGCTCTCGAACATGTTCGAGTGTGGGGTGTACAAAATAAGTTGAAATTTGCTCCACTTAAAACCAAAGCAATGGTAATTACGCGTAAATTAAAATATGACACCCCTCACTTGAGCATGGGCGGGATCGACATTGCCATATCCAAAGAAATGAAGATTTTAGGCGTCACCATCGACGACAAATTGACCTTTAATGCGCACGTCGCAAATGTCTGCAGGAAGGCCATCAACATTCACAAGCAGTTGTCTAAAGCCGCTAAAACTAGTTGGGGACTGCGGCCGGAAGTTATTAAGATAATTTATGTGGCAGTTGTCGAACCAGTTGTGCTGTACGCTGCCGCAGTTTGGGCTCCAGCCGCTAAAAAGCTAGGAGTAATAAAACATCTGGGAACAGTGCAGCGAGGGATTGCGCAGAAAATGTGCAAGGCATACCGCACAGTCTCCCTGAATGCTGCGCTCGTGCTGACCGGGATACTCCCCTTGGATCTCCGAGTTCGGGAGGCGGCATCGTTATACGAAGCCAGGAGGGGAGTACCCCAGCCAGCACTCTGTGACAGAAGGGTGGAGCAAATGGCGTCGGCAATGGAAGCGCCGCATCCAGCAGAACGCGTCGATTTGGAGCTAGTAAACCTCATAAATCAAGAGCAACTTGATGCTCAGAACGAATATGAAATTCGTATCTTTACAGATGGAAGCAAAATCGGTGGTAAAGTTGGCGCGGCGCTATCCATTTGGAATGCAAACACAGAGGTTAGAGCTATCAAGCTTGCACTCCCACAATACTGCACAGTTTACCAGGCTGAGCTCTTGGCGATATGTAGGGCGACCAGAGAGATCCTACGACACAAAGCGAAATCGTTTGGAATTTTTAGCGACTCCATGGCAGCCCTCTTAACCATAAAGAACCCGAACTGTCTCCATCCGCTGGCAGTGGAAGCAAGGGACAATCTTCGATCACTGTCTCTTCAAGACAAAGTTGCCACTTTGTTTTGGATTAAAGCACATGCTGGCCTAGAGGGGAATGAAAGAGCTGACCATTTAGCCAAGGAAGCTGCTACAAATTCCAAACGAAAGCCCGACTACGACCTGTGTCCGGTCTCATTTGTCAAACGCAGCATTCGCATGACCACCCTAGAGGAATGGAATCATAGATACAAGACTGGAGAAACAGCATCAAACACAAAAATCTTCTTCCCGGACGCGGTGGCCGCGTACAAAACTATCAAAAGCTGCAAAATAAACAATATAACTACTCAAATTATTACTGGACACGGTGGTTTCTCGGAATATTTGAACCGCTTTAAATGCAAAGACAGCCCATCGTGCATTTGTGATCCTGCAACGGCCGAGACGGTGCCACATATATTATTAAGTTGCCCAGTATTTGGTAGGGAACGAAACGAAATTGAAATTTTATTGAATTCAAAACTAGAAGCTAGAAATATATGTGAAATAATGGCAGGTAAGGAGAGAGAAGAGTTTTTAAATTACTGCATAAAAGTTTGTAAAAAAGTTGTAGAAAGAAATAAGTCTTAAGCAAATAATGCTTACATAATATAATGATATATATTAGAGATAAGCATTGAATGTAATAGCATAAGTAAATGTATTAGTTTTAAAAAAGAAATGTACTAATTAAGTAATATTGTAAACAAAATTATCCTGTCATTAAATAAAACTGGTACGTAGATTTATTTTCCCAAAACACGATAAGAAGAAGACACTGAGAAGAGACGATGAGAACTAGATAAGTAAGAAGTAGTTAGACAGCTAGATCGAAATGAGATGAAAATCTCAAGAAGTAAGAAAGAATGTGGATGGATAAAAGAAAGACCAAGTATGTAGCATGAAAGTACGAGAAGCATTAAAGATGGAACTGGAGTGATAAAGAGAATTAGATTAGAATTAGACTCCGATTATGTTGGAGGTAGAAGTATTAAAAAAAAAAAAAAAAAACCTAACCTAACCTAACCTAACCTAACCCAATCCTTCGGCTGAAAGTGCTTTCAGGGGCCTGAAATATTCTGTCTCCAAAGCGCATACAAAGTGGTGATACCTGTAGAGGGCGTGCCTCTTAACCCCTAACCGAAAACCGCAACTCTCTACGATTCTCGGTTGAGAAGATATGACGCTCTGAAAACAGGTTTGACAGTTGCCCAACTGTCAGTGATGATGTTTGACGGACGATAACTCCGGTTCTACTCGTCCTAGAAGGACGGGGTTTTCTTTGGGCAACTGTACAACACCTACTCCACCCCCCGAAAGCAGTTTCAGTCCAAAAAATTTTTATGCGCTGAAAGCGCCTGAAACTGACATTTTCCAAAAACTGTCTATGGGCACTTATAAATACTGAAAACCACAATTCTGTGCGACTTCTGGTTGTCGTGTTTTGGCGATTTAAACTTTTCACCCAAAAAACCAAAATGGCGGAAAAAAGCCAAAATCGCCAAATTAAAGGTTTCTAACCCCGAGTTTGGGTTTAAACAATGTGCCTAAGGCATATAAAGACAACCCCGGCGTCAGAAATGATGTAAATATATTAAATATTTAATTATAACAAAAAATCACTAAAAATTTTATAACTAAGGAACCAGAAGGCGAGCAAGCGATCTCTTACAGGCAACCTTTGATGTTAGGGATACATAAACAGAGCTCTGCAAGTATTCATGCGATCACAAGTGCCATGAAATACAAAAGGCATAAAAAGTAAGTACCTAATTAATATTAACACTACAATGCCATATAATAATCTCTTAAACAACTACATGAATAACATAAACTACATAAGATAAAACATACACATACATAAGTAAGTATAATACATTAAAATAAATAAATAAATAAATAATCATAATAATAAATATAATAAACAAATATATATATATACATATATATATAATATTAAACAATAAACGGATAATCAAATGGTTTCGCTGATGAGATGGGAACGCAACTTGGTTTTAAAGACAGCGAGTGACTGAGAGTGGCGTATCTCTCGCGGAAGATCATTCCATAGCTGAGTAGCCCTTACTGTGAAAGAATCTTTATAGTAGCCAGACCGTGTGAAAGGGGGCTGCAAGATGTTGTCTGACTTACAGCGCAGTGCTAGTCCATGGCTGGAGCCCAGGTACTGGAAGCACTCCTTCAGGTAAGGAGGAGAACGAGGGTCGTACAGCACGTTATAGAGGAGAATCAGGACATGTAAATCCCTTCGTTGCCTGATAGGAAGCCATCCTAGTTTTTTCCGTTTTTTCCGTACCCAAACCTGTATGGTTTTGGCGGATTTCGCCGACCTTCACTGCTTCAATTGAGCAAGAAGCATATCGAGCTATAGCCTCGGCAACTTCTTTCGAGGATACCGAGTCATCCAGACCCGTAATTCGCATTTCTGCACATTTCGAGGGCCTAGCCACTTTCACATCCTCACTATTCAGCACTTTGCGAAGCTCTTGTGCAAGTGTGTCGGCTTTTTCTCCGCTTGTAACCCCAGCGACCTCTAGGATTCGAGCACCCGTTACAGCTTTCCGAATACGGAGTGCGTCAACACCAAGTTCTGAGAGGCAGATCTTTTCCTTGGCCTCAGCAAGCACCGAAGCATAGGACATTCCTTTCTTCTCCGCCTCCGGTTGCAGGGTAATTACGACTGCAGCAGAGCGAGGGGCGCGCAATGAGGCTGGTCGTAGTGGCGCAGGTCCTTTACCATTTGCCTTGCCGTTCGGCTTCTTCTTTTTGACCACAGTGGTCCAGCTAGTCTCCGTAGTGCCACTCGACTCTTTTTGGCTTGGATGTGCGGCAGCTTTAGCAGTCCCAGCCTCTTTGTTTTTGGCTCCCGCTTTAACCTTCTTCTTCTTTTTCCGGGCTGTTTTTGGGCTCGGTTCAAGAGGCTGCTGAGGTGCAGCATTATTCTCCTTGGCTGCCTTGACCGTCTTGGCTGCCTTTGTGTACTTGCCATCGCTGAGCTTATCCGCAGCCAGGGGAGGCCGTAGACGTGTCTCAGGGAGCAGTCTGTCCTCAATTGATGCCAGTCTTGCGTTCACCATGTCCCCCACTTGGAGAATAATAGTACGCACGAGGTCATCTTGTCCTTCGTTACGTCCTGAAGAGCCCTGTGTCAGTAGCGGATGCTCCTCCATCTCTACCTCCTCATGATGAGCAGAAGTATCAGGCCTATCGGATCGTTTGTTAATCCTTATTTCATCCTTAAGAGCTTCTAACTCTTTCCGGAAAGCCAGCTGCTCAGCTCGAAGCCTTCCATTTTCCTCCTTCAACCTCTTCAACTCGGCTTGAAGGAGAGCGTTGCTCGTCTCCAGCCTCTTTGTTTCCTCGGACGCTGTACGACTGCTGAGAATATCAACGGCTTGAGCAATACTCGCGGCAGAGTCCTTCAAAGCACGCTGGAATGTTCCCTTAAGGTGTTTTGACCTGGTAGCCACCCTAAAGATAACGTCCAGACCCGCCGAGACTGTCTTCATAATATCTGAAGCAGACTTTGTCTCGTCAGTGTCCAGCGTAGATGGTATCGAAGCCCATGTCGAGCGAGTGCTCCTAATCTTCTCTACCATGCCGACCACCTCATCCTCAAGCTGGCGCTCAAGCTCCTTTTCTTTAGCCGCCGCTAGTTCAGCTTTCGCCTTTGCAAAACCTACGTATTGCCCTGTCTTTGGCGGGCGACCTCGCCCCCGTTTAGAGGTGGTGATTTTTGGAGCCGGCCACAGGATTTTTGAGGCCGGATCTTCTTCTTCATCGTCATCACCCCGTTGCCGTTTCCCTTGCCAGAGTTTAGGATCAGCTAGAATCTAAAAAAGAATTAATAGACCAATATCCGGTGAAGTCCGACTAGGGTCGATTGCTGTGAAATCGCTAATTTTAAGCCTATAAAAGGGCTGATGTCTCTGTTTTCCTCTACAAGCCAAATAAGAGATAACAACACTCGTTAGACCTAACATCTTTCAGGCTCAAAATTAGCGGCTAATACGCAGGAATCGACCTAACTGTCGGTATAAATCATCTGTTTAGGGTGGCTAGCAGCTTATTGTTTTTTATAAATATAAAAAAGTATGCTCAAAATCGTGTGTTTCATTGTTATTTCTATGAAAAAAATGTTGGGGAATTTGTTTCGAAAACGGAGCGAAGCAAGGAGGTCCGAAATCTTTGCGAAAACGTATCATTTTGGGGAAAAAATATTGTCAGTTTGGGGAAATCACAAAAATAGGATCTGGCAACCCTGTTTTCACTGGCAGTAATGGCTATAATCAACGGCCCATTGCCATAATCACAGATTAGTATATATGTAGAGGGCCATAATATAAAAGTTGAAGTTGAATTTAGTGATTTTTAAGCTCAGTGTATTTTTATTTGTGGAATTTGAGGTTCAGTTCAGTTATTGCATTGGTTTTATTAAGTAAATGTATTTTTCTTATCGTAACTGCTAGTGCAGCTAAGAGAAAAATTACAACATGTCCATCGAAATCGAATCAGCAGAGTGAGTGCAAACATTTTCTTTTGAAGCGACAATGTTGATGGTTGGTGATTGTAATGTTGATTTATTTTACTAATTACTGCAGCAGGCGAATTCACTGTAAAACTGTATTTGCTTTGTTGGTACAAAATATTGGAGAAGAGGTTATGTTTACGTTGGTAATAATCACAATTTCAATTACCTGTTTTTACACAACACAACAGCTGTCTTTGTATATATTTAAAAAAGAAGCAAGCAACCGATAGAACCCAGCGACACCCTTAGTCGGACCGGTTCTCTACAAAATTTCTGAACTTTGTAAAAGCATAATAAATTGGGTGCCTATTGTTTCAGTGTGATTCGACTTATTCAACAATATTTAAAGGAGTCAAACTTAACGAAGACTCTGCAGACACTTCAGGTGAGCAAAGCAGCAGAGGCGTTATGTGTGGTATTTCTTACGCGGGCTCTACACGTTGGCCTCGCCGGCGCGCCTAACGGGCGCGGCCAACATACACTAGGCCCGTTTGCGTGAGTTTGCCGTTTGCTACAAACGTTCGCCGGCTTGCAGTCAGTTGTCGGTTTTTTGTGCACGAGTCAAAAAGATTTGCCACAAGCTGCAAACGGCGTTCACATGTTGGCTGTGCCTTCATTTCAAATAAGTACATAGGAGCAGATATACATTTTATTTACATAATGTGTGTGTTTGTATGCAGGAAGAGACCGGTGTGTCGCTGAACACAGTGGACAGCGTAGATGGGTTCTGTGCGGACATCAACGCAGGCCACTGGGATGTTGTGCTGCAAGCTGCTGCCTCGCTCAAGCTACCTGACAGGTATGGTGGTTTGTAATTTACACAAAAGTATTTTAAATTAGTTTGCTGGATAAACTGTGACTATTTGTGATTGCCAAAAAAATTGTGTTATAAGTAAGATGCATCTCATTTATATAAGTAAGATGCATCTTATATTTTTTTTATTTATTTATTAGTCAATAACAAAACAATTGTGTTTGACATTAACTTATAGCTAAAACAAAAATGAAAATCTTAATATTACAAAATTATGTCAAAAGTTATTATTTACGTCCAAAACTCAAAAAATTGAAATTATCTTAATATTATAAAATTACATGTCAAAAGTATTATTTATGTCCAAAAATTCACTTACACTATAATAACATTTCTTTAATAAAATCAGTTTGAGGTCTCTCTTAAAAACGTCCACTCTGCTTTCGACCTTCAACTTTACAGGCAATTTATTAAAAAAAAAATGTCATTCGGTTCAATACCCCGTGTTTAACTACATTCAGTTTTGGTGTAATAAGCGACCTGAAATCCTTTCGTCTTGTAACTTCCCTAGCGTCTTTTTCAGCGGAACTCTCAAATTTGTGTCGGCTTTTTACAAAATCTGTAAGTAGTATTAAAATGTATAGACTAGGTATTGTTAATATTCCCAGTTTGGTAAAATGTTCCCGACATGATTCCCATGGGGGGATTCTAACGATGGCTCGTATCGCTCGTTTTTGCTAAATAAAGGCTCTTTTCATATTATAGTCGTAACTCATGCCCCACAATTTGACACTATATCTAAACCTTGACTCAACAAGAGCATAGTAGACACTTTTTATTTGGTCAATTGTCAGTACTTCTCTCAATTTGCGTAGAGCATAACACGCGGAACTAATATTATTTTCAATTGCCATCAACTCATCCTTCCAGTTCAAATTTTCGTCTATATGTGTACCAAGTGACTTTACCGATCTGGCAACTTCTATCTTTTCTCCATTTAAGTTTAAGTGAAGTGTATCTTTATTACGTGCGGTCGTTCTAAACAATATAACGTTAGTCTTTTTGATATTAATTTTTAAATTATTTGTCTCAAACCAATTATAAAAAAGAGTCAGGGCAGTATTAACTTTGTCATTTAAATTACATATGTCATTTCCTGAAATTATAGCTGTTGTATCGTCTGCAAATAATATTAGTTTCACGTCTGGAATTTGATTTTGAATATAATTGGATAAGTCATTGAGAAAAATAAGAAAAAATATAGGTCCCAAAACTGAGCCTTGTGGCACCCCTTTTGTGACCGAGACCAGTTTAGATGTGCTTTTTTCTACGCTACCTTCAAGAGAAATGCTTTTTAATTCAGTAAATTGTCTCCGGTTACACAAATACGACTTAAAAAGTTGCAAATTGCAGTCTCTAACGCCATAGTAATCTAATTTAGAAATCAAAATAGTGTGATCCACTAAATCAAAAGCAGCGGTTAAGTCGAGAAAAACACCTGCCACTCTTTTTATCTCATTTAAACTTAATAATACATCAGAGACTAAAGTCGTTATCGCATCCGCTGTTCCCAACCCTTTTCTATAACCAAACTGTCTGTCATCTAATACATTGTTAACATTTAAGTGTGTCACGAGTCTAACTTTTATGAGTTTTTCTAACAATTTTGAGAGTACCGGCAATAATGAAACCGGCAATAATGAAAATGAAATCGGTTTTTTGGATCATATTTGTCCTTCTTTTTATGTAGTGGTAGAATACGAGCAATTTTAAATTGATCCGGAAAAGTACACGTTTTGAAGCATAGATTGAAAAGATGACAAAGTGGTTGTTTTAGGATGTCAATGTTTTCCTTTATAATTCGTATAGGCACTTCGTCACAACCATATGATGCTTTATTTTTCATATTATTTACGACTTTTTCTAGTTCACATACTGTAACTGGTCTCATATTTATTACATTTTTTACTTTTGTTGTACTCTCTGTTAACATATTTTTTGCCAGTGACGCACTATTTTGATTTGTATTTTCATTACTTTCATTTCTAAATTGTTCCGAAAAAATTTCTACTACTTCTCTCTGATTCAATATACATTTATCATTTAGCTTTAAAATAATTTTGTCATATATTCTATTGTCATTTTTGTTAGTTTTTTTGCATTTGCCTACAGCTGTCCAAATTCCCTTAACTGAGTTTTTAGCTTCTTTAATCTCCCTTTGCGTATCCTTTTTCCTAGCTTCAATTAAAACTTTTCTATAAATCCTTATATAATTTTCTTTATATTTTATAATGCTAATATCGTTATTAGTTGAACTTGCGTTATTTAATACTCTTTTCATTTTACTCGATATTTTGATACCTTTGCTGATCCAACTTATTTTCTTTAGTTTAGTTAGATTAATTTTCTTTTTTATCTTTCTAAAACTATTGTTAAAAATGTCATAAATTTTTTTAATAAAACTATTTAACCCTAATGATTCCCATTCAACATTCAAAATATTTTGTCTAAACTTAATATTATTCTTAACTGAAAATGACCTTTGTTCTTTAAAAACTATTTGTTCAATTTTATTATTATTTTCTTTAACCATCACACTACAGCCTATTCCAGCATGACCGTCAGAAAGACCGTTTTCATCTACAATTGTATGAGATACGTCATGCTCAGAGATGTTTGTTAATATATTGTCGATGCATGACTCCGAATCACCTCGCTTGAAAGTAGGTTCGCTAATTACACACCTGAAGTTGTAGCCCGCTAACAGAGTTAGAAAATCCCTTCTTTTGTTACTTTCCGTCAGGATGTCTATATTGAAATCCCCTCAAATTATACAAGATTTATCTATAAACCGTTGTAAGAACAATTCAAGTTTTTCTAAAAATATCTCATAGTTTTTTCCGTTTTGGTAGCAGCAAAAAATATAAATGTTCGTTTGTACGTCCTTTACACCACATATTTCGAAACATTCACTTTTACTTATAGTTTTACAAATTTTTACTTCTTCACATCTTCTACTTTTATCACAAATAATCAACGTACCACCTCTTATCATCTTACATCTACTGTAGTACGTTATTAGTTCATAATTCGTAAAACTTAGTAATGGAGCTGACAAACTATTTAAGAAGTGCTCACTTATACATACGAAATGCTGCCTATTCTCTAAACATTCTAAGTACATTTCAATTTGGTCCTTTTTTCTTGTCAAGCCACAGACATTTTGGTGAAAAACATTTAATATTGATTTGTTGGATCTGTCATTTAATTTATCTGTACTTACAGTCACTGATTCTCTGATTGTTGTACATTCTGACTGTTTTAATTTATCTACAAATACAGTTACACCGTCCGATTTAGAAGCTAACCCATCAATATTTGGATGTAAGATATTGATACTATTAGACACGAAAAAAGTTTTCTCCTTGAGAATGACCAGAAGCAGTATTGTTTACATTTGCAGATAAGCTGCCTCCATTGTAATATTTTTCGTTAATATGTTTAAGAGTTTCGTTTAAAGCAGTAGCTACTTTAAATTTACCAATATAATTCAATTTAAAAACATCAAATTTGCTAAAGTCACGAGGAGTTAAATCGTAATCTATACATTGATAATATACATAATCTAGTTCCGAAAATACATTACTTAACTCTTCATTCATTAAATCTACATAAGCATTGAAGTCTTCATTAGGTTCAACTGTGCCAGGAATGTTGCATATAATGACATTGGTGTTGGATAGCTGAAGCACCTTAGCTTTGATAGCATTCACCGTGTCTTTAATGTCACTGTAGTAAAAATCAGATTTACCGCAAGATATGACTACGCAGTCTGCCTTTGTGAAATCTTTTGTTTTTTCTTCAAGGTTATTTAAAACTCTTTCTGACGATCCCTTAAAAATAATATCAGCGCAACATTCATAATCATAATTTCTTATTTTATTTATTTTATCTATTAAGGATATGCCGTGAAAGTCTGACACTAACAGCAATCTAGGTTTTTGTTTGTTATTGTTAATAGTATCGTTGTTAGCTGTCGCGTGATTCAAAAGTGTGTCAGTTTTATCCTGTGTATTATGTAAAGTTTCTGCAATTTTTGTGTTGTTAATCAGCTCGTTGTAAGTTCTATCTATATTTATTTGTTGCAGTTCTATAGCTTTTTTCTGTATTATACGTGCAGACTGTTGAATTTTACTAAGTGTTATTTCTTTTGCTCTTAAGTTGTTAATTTTTTCCTCTAAATACGTGGGACACTCAGAAATATTTGCGACACTAAAAAAAATTGTTCTACAGGTACATATATTTTTATTAAATCTTTTCAAAGTACTCTCCACCAGCCTCTATACAAAGATTCATGCGTCTGAACCAGTTTTCAAAACACTTTTTCCAGTCCGCCGTAGACACCTCGTTTACAGCCTGCTCGAACGCAGCCAGCGCATCTTCCGGCGACGAAAATTGTATCCCCTTGAGCTGATTTTTTATTTTTGGAAATAAAAAGAAGTCACACGGTGCTAGATCAGGGCTGTAAGGAGGGTGACCCAGGAGTTTGACTGGTGTGCTGTCCAGGAAGTCCCTCGTTTTGAGCGCGGTGTGTGCAGGCGCATTGTCGTGGTGGAGCAGTAGTCCGCGGAGCCCTGTGTTTGGTCGCTTGTTGCTCACAACAGAAAAAACTTCTGGTAAACATTTGGTAGTATACCATTCGGCGTTGATGCTTCTTTGATCTCTTAAGGGAATTGAGGCCAAGTGGCCAGTCAAATTAAAAAAGCTGGCGATCAAAATCTTCCCCCCGCTTCGAGATCGCTTCACTTTGGTAGGCGTTGGTTCATTTTGAAACACCCAAACTGTCGACTGGCGCTTGGTTTCTGGATCGTATTGATAAATCCAGGACTCATCACCTGTTACGATGTCGTAAACACGCCGAGACGAGCCTGCTTCAAATTTGTTCAGCATATCACGGCACCATTCCACCCGGGCCTGCTTCTGAGCGTCGGTGAGGTAGTGCGGCACCCAGCGCGATACTATCCTCCTCACGCGAAGATGCCCGTGTAGAATCTCGTGAACGCTTCCCGATCCAATCTTTAATATGTGCTGAATCTCCTGATATGTAATTCGCCTATTATCTTGGATTAAATTTTTCACTGCTAGCACGTTTTCTTCCGTAATAGCCGTCAAAGGGCGACCGCTTCTTTCTTCATCCCCCAAGGTTGGTCGACCGCGCCTAAATTCGTTATACCAACGATACACGGTTGCCTTGGAGGGGCCTTCATCCATAAATGCCATTTGAAGTCTATCGAACGATTCATCCGGTTTCAGGCGACACTTGAAATCGTAAAAAATCATAGCTCTAAAATGTTCCCGGCGCAGATCCATTTTTCAGTAAGACACGATACTTTGAATTGGCTCGCAAAAAATGTGGAGGGAAATTTTGAAAATGGAACACAGATATTTTTACTTACAAGTAATCATATTTTCGAAAAAGATTCTGACCGGCCAGTCTCCCATATATAAAAACTATTTTTCGCAATACTTTCTGAGTGGCCTGGTATTGATATTCCTTTGTGATTGTGCTTAACTTTTGGTAAAGTTTTGTCATTTTAGTCTGTTGCTTCTCAATTGTATCTTCTAGTTGTTTAATTTTTCTTAAATGTTCCTCTTGATTTATTGTTGATGCTTTAGTCTGGTACCCCTTTAGGAGCTCTAGTATGGTTGCATTTTCAGCCTCGAGGGTGTCGATTCGCAACTTGAGCTTCATGTTTCGTTTATTAAACGTGTCTTTGCTTTCTACTGCATTGACTATTGAAATTTCTTCTTTCGAGTCTACAGATTGAGATATTTGAACAGATGAATCGAATTTGTCAGATGGCATTGGAAGCTTTGGGGATGAGCAGATTCGCATAAGTTGGTGGATCCTAAAATCTTTTTTGGCTAGACATCTCTCCAGTTTAGAATTTTCAAGAAGTAGTTTTATCATATCATTGTTACAGCCTTCTAGTTGTAAATTTAGTTTTTCGTTTACTTGTTTGAGCTCTTCAGCATTACCCAAACCATTTAGATGACTTAATTCTGGTAAACTTTGATGCATCGTCTGATTAATTGATAGTAAAGCGCTGTAGCTGTTATCATTGACGAAAGTACATTGACTCTGAAGTAGACCTGGTGTTTGTTTGTTTTTTGCACTTTTCTTTCCTCTTACTACTGTAACGAAATCATAGCAATCTTTGGAAACTTCTTCTTCTTGAGATTGAGACCGAAGTGACTTGTCAATCCCAGAATTCACTAGTTCCTCGTCAATCGTAGTAAAATTGTTGAATCTTGTCAAACTCAAACTCCGATCACGGTCAATATTTTCACTTGCAGATGACTCAGAGGATCCCGCCTCCGTATCTGTATTTTCACTCGTATATTTCAGTGGTGCATCAGTTGAGTCATTCGGTTGGTTATTTAAAATTCATTCATCTCATTTATACTGACTATAGTAAGGCTTTTGACAGAATTCAGCATGATCTCTTACTTCTGAAGTTATCTCGAACCGGTATTAGAGGGAATCTCTTAAGATGGTTTTCGTCGTACATTGATAATCGGTCTCAAGCTGTAGTTGTTAACAACTACATATCTGGATGGGTGACTATAACAAGCGGTGTACCACAAGGTTTCCTCTTAGGTCCATTGCTTTCTATAGTCTTTGTAAATGACATCAATCTGTGCTTCCAATCCTCGCAAGTTCTATGCTTCGCGGACGACATGAAAATTTTTGCCCGTATTTCTAACATCGCGTTGGATCTCATTCGTTTAGAAGAGTACTGTGCAAGATATATGCTAGATTTAAATCCTACAAAGTGTAGCGTTGTCTCGTTTACCCGTAAGCGCTCTCCAATCATGTTCAGTTATAATCTTAAAGGCGAGTGCCTCCGAAGGGACCGTTTGATACGCGATCTTGGTGTCTATCATGATGGTAAATTATTATTCGATGTCCATATTGATAAAACAACAACCAAGGCCTACAGGGCACTTGGGTTTGTGATGCGTACTTCAAAAGACTTCGTCAGGATAAAAACATTAAAAATATTATACTGCACTTACGTACAGAGTAATTTGGAATATGCATCGCAACTCTGGAACCGTAGGTATGCCAAATACAAAGAACAAATCGAAAACATTCAAAAGAAGTTTATACGCTACCTTTCCTACCGCACTAAACAACGATACTCCTCCACTTTGTACCTGGACATGTGTAAAAAACACCATTTGCTTCCCCTCGATCGTAGACGTGACACCGCTGACCTTATTTTACTGTTGAAGATAGCCTCTGGTGCCATTGACTGTCCTAACCTTCTATCTAAAATTAATATCAGCCCCCCAAATAAAAATTTGCGTAATAACGCAATACTTGACCTTCCGTCTGCTTCTACAAACTACAGACAAAATGCATTTATATGGCGAGCGAGCAACAACTTTAACCAACTAAGCTTAGCTCTAGATCTGGATATATTTAATACTGGTTTTGAAGCGGCGAGGCGCTTACTTAGCAAACAATTCTTTGATTGTTAAATAGTTTTTATTTTAGTTTGTATTTACCTCTGATGCTGGTTGTGCATAACTTTCTTCGTAACTTCATTCCTACATTGGTTCTATTTGTGGAGACCTGTAATTGGTTTTTTGATGCCTATTTACCTTATTATTCTGTCTGTAATACTGTTGGTCACCCGAATATTAAATAAATAAATAAATTAAAATGTAAATTATTTCTCTTAGTAGCATCTCCCATATCGTATTCACCACATCTATGTCCAATAGAAAAGTGAAGTATCTTAAAAATATTTTAAAATAAGTATTTAATATTAATTTCCAAAATTGGGATGATTAACGAGCACTCACAACTTGTGGTGGCAGTTGTCGGTAGAGTGGGAAGACCCCGAAGACATTAGTAAGACAACATTGTAAGGATAGCTGGAAATACATGGTCAAGAATCGCACAAGACAGGACAACATAGTATGAGTTGAAGGAGGCCATCATCAAAAAATGGGCCCCAAATAGATAACTTAACCAAAGAATTTTATATAAAATGAAACTAGAGTAAGATATAAGTGATAATTAAATTTTCTCAGAACTAAAACGGGACCATTTTTGACAACAGAGGTTTTATGGGGTTTTGGACATCACAGAATCCAGAAATCAATGTTGTCAAGCTGAAATCTCACTAGTTAGGATGATGCAATTAGGCCAAAAAGGGCCTAACCTCAAAAACCAAAGTAAAGTCATTCCAGCTCCATATTGTTCTATACAATCCACATATTGTTTGGTAAAAAGTTACACCATTATTAGCGTCGCACAGTGGGCTGAAATTAGCGTTTCATAGACATTCAATATTTTTTTTTTGAGTGACGCTTTTTATGCTTGAAAACGATTGAGGATACCTACTTTATGCCTTATATAATGAACATTTAGGTTTATAATTTTTTTCGTTTTTAACTAATATTAAGCTTAAAATGGATAAATGTTCAGTCTATTTAAATCCATTTTAAGCTTAATATTAGTTAAAAACGAAAAAAATTATAAACCTGAATGTTCATTATATAAGGCATAAAGTAGGTATCCTCAATCGTTTTCAAGCATAAAAAGCGTCACTCAAAAAAAAAATATTGAATGTCTATGAAACGCTAATTTCAGCCCACTGTGCGACGCTAATAATGGTGTAACTTTTTACCAAACAATATGTGGATTGTATAGAACAATATGGAGCTGGAATGACTTTACTTTGGTTTTTGAGGTTAGGCCCTTTTTTGGCCTAATTGCATCATCCTAACTAGTGAGATTTCAGCTTGACAACATTGATTTCTGGATTCTGTGATGTCCAAAACCCCATAAAACCTCTGTTGTCAAAAATGGTCCCGTTTTAGTTCTGAGAAAATTTAATTATCACTTATATCTTACTCTAGTTTCATTTTATATAAAATTCTTTGGTTAAGTTATCTATTTGGGGCCCATTTTTTGATGATGGCCTCCTTCAACTCATACTATGTTGTCCTGTCTTGTGCGATTCTTGACCATGTATTTCCAGCTATCCTTACAATGTTGTCTTACTAATGTCTTCGGGGTCTTCCCACTCTACCGACAACTGCCACCACAAGTTGTGAGTGCTCGTTATTCATCCCAATTTTGGAAATTAATATTAAATACTTATTTTAAAATATTTTTAAGATACTTCACTTTTCTATTGGACATAGATGTGGTGGATACGATATGGGAGATGCTACTAAGAGAAATAATTTACATTTTAATTTATTTATTTATTTAATATTCGGGTGACCAACAGTATTACAGACAGAATAATAAGGTAAATAGGCATCAAAAAACCAATTACAGGTCTCCACAAATAGAACCAATGTAGGAATGAAGTTACGAAGAAAGTTATGCACAACCAGCATCAGAGGTAAATACAAACTAAAATAAAAACTATTTAACAATCAAAGAATTGTTTGCTAAGTAAGCGCCTCGCCGCTTCAAACCCAGTATTAAATATATCCAGATCTAGAGCTAAGCTTAGTTGGTTAAAGTTGTTGCTCGCTCGCCATATAAATGCATTTTGTCTGTAGTTTGTAGAAGCAGACGGAAGGTCAAGTATTGCGTCATTACGCAAATTTTTATTTGGGGGGCTGATATTAATTTTAGATAGAAGGTTAGGACAGTCAATGGCACCAGAGGCTATCTTCAACAGTAAAATAAGGTCAGCGGTGTCACGTCTACGATCGAGGGGAAGCAAATGGTGTTTTTTACACCTGTCCAGGTACAAAGTGGAGGAGTATCGTTGTTTAGTGCGGTAGGAAAGGTAGCGTATAAACTTCTTTTGAATGTTTTCGATTTGTTCTTTGTATTTGGCATACCTAGGGTTCCAGAGTTGCGATGCATATTCCATATAGTTAAAAACGAAAAAAATAACAAAATTTGATTTTAAAAAAGGCGCAAGTTTGGCCTTAGCTTGGAGTATGTTAAAAAATCCAAAATAATTCATATATTAATAACCTAAGAGGATATTAAGCGCAATTGTGCGATAATGGAGATATCATCATTTATTACGCCGACTCCATACAATTTTTTTCGAAAAAAATTCTGAGTGCGCTGTTTACAATAGGGAGTATGCATACATTTTTTTAGTCGCATTTATTAACAAAATATGAAAAACCGTAGTAGGGATGACAAATAGTGAAATGAAAATAAAAATCGGCTAAGAAATACGGCTGATATAAGCATTTTAAACTATTAATTACGCGCCGATTAGACAGAGAAATCCGACATGGCATGTGACGTCACATGCCACTACGGCCATATAAACTTCGTATTAAATTTCGTTTTGCTAGAAAGAGACAGAAACAATTCTTCGATTGCTTATATCTTTTTTAATTTCATAGTGATTCGAGAAATTGTTTTACTAAACTGTTTATTACATGAATGAGGATAATTTTTTTAAATAAAAAAACATCATGCATATTCCCAATTATAAACCTGAATGTTCATTATATAAGGCATAAAGTAGGTATCCTCAATCGTTTTCAAGCATAAAAAGCGTCACTCAAAAAAAAAAATTGAATGTCTATGAAACGCTAATTTCAGCCCACGTCGGGGGGGAGTTGGGTTTTAATCAGTTTTTCTCAAATACTTCGAAAACTGTGCTGTTTAGCGAAAAATTGCCAAGGAAAATAGTAATCTAAATTAAATTACAAATCCAAGTGGTTAATGGCATAATCTTGCTAAAGTAAACCTTTCCACAGTTACGGAGGGTTTAAAGTAGCAATTGTTCCTTTTTTTTAGATTTCTGTAAAAATATGACATTATTACAATAAAGCAATTTTTTTTAAATAATGCTTCGATTATTCTGAATATCGCGGGTTCTGCTGGGATCCACTGAATCTTCTGGGAACCTCTGCCCAGGGTATCAAAGTAAAAAACAGAAAACGAGGCCAAACGTATTTTGGTAGGTCTTGGTAGCCTATTGTTTACATTACATTCATTATTCAAATTGGCTGCGCGTCCCCCCACTTCAGCAGCTTTCCAGGCAGCAGTGATTTAGAACCTATCACCAGGTGCAGCAGTGGCTGAATGAGGAAAAGAATTCTATTAGGGGTGGAAGAAGATTGGCGCACACCTGAGACCAATTACAACAGCACGTCCTGCAGCTCCCCAGGAATTACTCTCCCTCATAGTGTGCGCTTGCAAAGACGAATGCGTCCGTAACTGCGAGTGCAGAAAGAGTGGTCTAAATTGTTCAAGCATATGCGGTATGCTTAGGCCTAGGAAAACAGAGATGAAATGAAATTTATCGTGGAGCACAGGTATGTAAGATGTCGCAATAGAATAGAATAAGTTCAGCTATGTCCCGCCATACAGGCATACAATACAATGTTATACCTTAATTACTAAAATTAATGTCTACAAGTCATAATTAAAAATATCAATACAGTGATTATAAAATATGAAATTAAATAATTCATGTCTTTATCATTCAATCTTATCATCATTTAAATATTCTTCAAGCTTATAATAACATTTCTTTACTAGTATGTCACGCAATTTATTTTTAAAAGTATTTATATTGTTACATTCTCTCATTGATTTAGGTAACTTATTAAAAATATGGGGAATCCTACAGAACACGCTTTTGTGCACTAATGCAGTCCTTGCATTTAAAAACATTAATTTAGTTTCTAACCTTCTCCTTATATTAAACTTAACTAAGTCAGGATAATATTTTACAAAGATACAGCATTCATAAATATACATACATGTCACCGTTAAAATATTTAATTCCTTAAAATATGGTTTACATGAATCCGTCACTTTTATGTTACAAATTGATCTTATGCATCTTGTCTGTGCTCTTAGTACAAGTTGTATATCTGTAGAGTTGCCCCAGAACATTAAACCGTACCGAAGAATTGAGGCAACATAACCATGGTAAGCAGTAAGAACACTGTTTCTATTCACAATCTTACTAAGTCTACGTAGTGCATAGGACGACTGATTAATCCTCTTACAGACGTTTTCAATATGTATTTTCCAGTCCAGTTTATTGTCAACATAAAGACCAAGAAACTTTGTGCTTTCAGTTTCGTCCACTTTAGAGTTTAGATAATTTACATTTAATGTCATATTTATATTACATCTTTGTCTAAAATTCATAATTTTTGTTTTATTAAGATTAATTTTAAGATTGTTTCTATTTAACCAGTCAATTATATTTATAAGTGATTGGTTTATCTCGCCCACCAGTTCATTTTGGTTAGCTCCTATAAATAACATAGTACTATCATCGGCAAAGAGAGTTACGTGATGTTTAATAGCAAGAGGCAAGTCATTAATATAAACTATAAAAAGCAATGGGCCAAGGACACTGCCTTGTGGGACTCCGTATTTAAGTTGTTTAGGTCCAGATGTGTAAACAACTTCATTTTTAGTTGTTGGACAAATTTTTGTTATTTCTGTTACATGTGTACGATTTTTTAAATACGATTCTAACAATTTATACACATTTCCTCTCACACCGTATGCATATAGTTTTTGTAACAATATAGGGTGACTAACGCAGTCAAAAGCTTTGGACATATCCATATAAAGAGCAATTGTGAGTAATTTATTATCCATTCCAGTCAGTACCGTCCTCAAAAATTCATAAAGGGCAAGATTGATATTTTTATTTTGCCTAAAGCCGTACTGCATGGGTGTTTAGATTTTATTTTTTTCAAAAAAGTTGTTCATCGTTGCGTAAATTACTTTTTCGAATACTTTTGCAAAAATAGGAAGCAGCGCCACAGGTCTATAACTGTCCATTTCAGCTCTATCTCCTTTTTTAAAAATAGGTTTTATGATAGAATGTTTCAATGCGGTAGGGAATTCACCCTGCTCTATACAAATATTGAAAATATGACTAAGTACTGGTGATATTAGATCTGAGACGTCTTTTATAATTGTTGTGGCAATGTCATCATTGCCTGTGCTATTAGAATTTTTTAATGATTTAATAATGTTATTTATATCTTGGGGTGATGTCGGAGGCAGAAAGATAGAGTTGCATTGAAAGTTTTTTAAGAAAACTTTTTCTGATTGAAAATTATTTGTATTATTTTCAGCTACGTCTGAAAAAATGTGTTTAAGCTTTCAACAATAATATTTGGGTCCTCTATCAAAGATTCATTTACTTTAATCTGATTTAAGGTCTCTCTTGGGTAGTTATTTTTAATGTTATTTATTATTTGCCACGTGGCTTTCGACTTATTCTTCGATTGATTTATAATATAATTATTTTGAGATTTTTGAGTCAGTTTTATTATGGCTTTATAGCGCTTTGAGTAGCTTTTAAAGATACGAACATCATAGGTCATGCAGCCACTTCTTCCGTGAATCCGCGCGTTTTATACAACAATTATTTTGTTTTTAATTTTCTGCATGCACCAAGGAGCTTGGTGACCGATAAAAAAATACAAATAGATGTGGCCAGTAATAATTTAATTAAAATTTGATTTTTAGACAGTAAAAAACCTCTGCTGTATGACTGCTGAAGAATAAAAAAAAAACAAAATCGGGTCAGTAATGGATTTTCGTACCTTTTTCCCACCCTTGGGAACGAAGGATTTCCATACAAACTTCCATCCCTTGGGATCGAAGGATTTGAAGGGCGGGATAAACGCCTTCCATCTCTCTAATCGGAATAATTAGAGTGTAATTTCAGAGCAGGTGTGATAAAATCAAAATTATGTTGGTTTTGGCCAGATTTAATGTTAAATTGTTCGTAAGAAACCAGTTATTAAATAATTTTAATGCCTGATTGAATGCCTTTTCCTGAAGAGCTACAATATGGTTTGCAGATATATAACAGCATTAGTATCATCTGCAAACATTATCAAGCTTATGTCCGGAACCATTGAACTTATATAATCGACATTATCATTAGTAAACAGTTTAAAGAAAATTGGACCAAGACGGATCCTTTGGGCACGCCTTTATTTATTCTTGTTAGCCCTGATTTAATAACTTTTTCACCCATATCATCAGTGGTTTTAAGCTCTACATATTGATACCTTTTAACGAGATAAGACCTAAACAATTCTAACATGTTTTTTCTGATACCATAATGCTCCAGCTTTTTTAAAAGAATACTATGATCCACAAAATCGAATGCAGAACTAAGATCTAAAAAGATCCCTGCTACTCTTTGCTTTTCATTCAGTGTTATAATTAACTCGTCGGCTAAAGTATTAATGGCCTCAGCTGTTCAACTCCACACTGGTATCCATATTGCCTTCTGCTCATTATGCTCTGCCCGTAAATAAATCTCATCAATCGTATCTTTATCAGCTTCTTAAACAGTTTTGATAGACTAGGCAGAAAAAAATTGGCCTATAATTATTATTGGCGTCATGTTTCGATTCTTTTTTATGAACTGGTCAAATTTTTGTTAGTTAAAGCTGATCTGGAAATGTACTTTGATCATAGCACATATTGAAAAAATAAGCAAGAGGCTGTTAGTATGTTAGTTATGTTACAAGCATGTATGAATTCAGCAGGGTCGTATTGGTCTAAAAACACTTTAAAAATAAGAGATGTTCGTTTTGCGTCTAGACAAAAAACGGAAGCCTTTATAAAAATTTCCTTCACTATTAGTTTGTGGAAGAACAATAAACGTTTTATTTATTTATTATTATTTATTATCATATGACATAGCCAAATGACGCCTTCGATTCCATCTGATTCACCGCTATAGTGACCTCGTCAGGTGTAACCACTTCCCATGACATATTATTAACCGATACGCAGACACTTTGTTGCATCATAAACATAGCTTGATCTGGGTCTCCCTCCAGTTACCATAGGGGATTTTTTACAATACATTTGCTCGAAAAACGTACTTACAAGGACGTAAACATTGCTCGTAAGTAGTTACTTACCGAACTAGTGCGGTAAGTAAAAAAAGAATAATACCAAGGAGGTTTTACACTCTGATCATAAAATTATTTTGTAAAAATACTACCGTGGTGACTTTTTACCACCTACCTATATTTAAAATAAAATGGAGAGTGACAGAACATAAATCGACAAGAGGCTGACAGTACCCATGGTTGGTTCCTTTACCAAGTGTATTACTTATACCTGTTTTCTCACAAATGTATTGAAAAACGTCGTAAGATACACGTCCGTAAGGGTTATGACAAACTCGTGCCGATGGTAAACCCTCGACTTCGTCTCGGGCTTACAAAACGTCAACTCGATTGTAATAACCCTACTTACGGAACTTGTATCTAAAACTACTATTATCGAATTTGTATTTGAATGTTTCTACTATTTGCTCAGGTGGTATGGTAACATGTTTGCAGGAAGCTGATGGACCTGTACGAGCAGGTGGTGCTGGAACTAGTGGAGCTGCGCGAGCTAGGGGCGGCGCGCACGCTGCTGCGGTCCACGCACCCGTGCCTGCTGATGAAGCAGGTGGAGACGGACCGGTACCTGCACCTGGAGAGTCTGCTGGCGCGGTCGTACTTCGACCCGCGCGAGGCGTACGGCGGCGGCGGCGGCAAGGAGCGGCGCCGGGCGGCCATAGCGGCCGCGCTCGCCGGGGAGGTAAGCCCCCCACCCCCCTCCTCTCGCTCCACGCACCCGTGCCTGCTGATGAAGCAGGTGGAGACGGACCGGTACCTGCACCTGGAGAGTCTGCTGGCGCGGTCGTACTTCGACCCGCGCGAGGCGTACGGCGGCGGCGGCGGCAAGGAGCGGCGCCGGGCGGCCATAGCGGCCGCGCTCGCCGGGGAGGTAAGCCCCCCACCCCCCTCCTCTCGCTCCACGCACCCGTGCCTGCTGATGAAGCAGGTGGAGACGGACCGGTACCTGTTGCGAATATTTCCATTCACGTGTGATTGACCTTACGTAAGGTATGGTTAAATAAGGTAGTCGATATCAAAAAACAGTGCCTCTATTTATGAAGTAGAAAAACTACAGTATCATACATATAAATAAAATCAAGCAATTAGGTTATGTATTTTTAAACTTAAGAAACGTTATTGATCGTAAAACTATTATGTCCGTCTATTATGCTCTAACGCAATCTGTTTTACTTTATGGAATAGTAGCTTGGGGCAGCTGTGGTTTTACTCTATTAGAAAAATTGGAAAAGGCACAAAAACTAAATCTCAAAATTATTTTCAGGAAACCTAGACTATTCCGGACTGAAGAATTGTACAAAATTGCTAATGTATTAAGACCACGACAACTCTTTATCTGGCAAACCATTACTCATTTTTCTAAACACATCAGTGAAATTCCCCAAAATCAATGCACACGATCATGTAGACGTGTCGAGTTATACAAATATGTCATACCCTATAGAAACACCGCCTTCGGAAGACACCATGTCTCATCAATTGCACCGCGATTATATGCTAAACTACCTGAACATCTGAGAAACATAATTGATACTTTTATAGAACCTTTAAATATTAAATATGCCATGATTAGGCGATTAAATTTTGAGGCCAAGAGATATGTAAGGGAGATGCAGTACACCGTTTTCCAAAATATGTAACGTGACCTAATTAATTTTGGTAATTAATATATTTCTATATAGGAAGTATATACTTACTTATTATTTTTCTTTTCTAAATAAAATATGCATGAGTTACTATATCGTTATTATCATAGGTAGGTAATATTTTTAACACGTTTTTATATACTTGTATTTATTGTTTTTTTTTAAATACATTATTAGAATTTACACTCCAGGTAACGACCACTCGCTCGCTTTTAAAAAGTTCTTTATAAAGTAAGTAACTAGTCCCGACACAGACCAAGGTCTACTGGGGCTGTTACTGACCACCATAGATTTTTGCAAACGCCTACCATTAATTTAGTTTTACTTAAGATGGTGTAAATCTATAAATTGTATCTATGTGTTTATAAATAAATAAAATAAATACAAAGTGCATCTTGCACAGGAAATTTTTTTGTTGCTTTGTATGTAAAAAACAGAGAAATTTTCCCTAAAGTCCTAGCTAAACCTAAATATTTTATAAAGGAATTTCCCAGAGTTGTTTAATTAATAAAATATTATCAGGTGAGCAAGCCATACTATCCACCAACAGATGACGCTGCAAGATTTCTGAAACGCGGTATTTTCACTAGTCGGACCACAAATGTGGTCGGATGTGATCGAAGAATCACAAATTTAGTTGGACTGGCGAAACTGTCAAGAGGATCAGACCTGTTGTGTTTTACTTATATAGGTACTGTCTATTTCTACGAATAGCTTTCATGCGTGTACTGTATCACGTAACCACTTTTCGCTCAGACAGTACAAAATCTGCCAGGTTGCGGATTAGCAGACCAACGTTTTGTGGACCTAGGAAGCAACTACTATTGCTAGAGTTGTAAATTTTTTGTATTCGATGACGTAGGATAACATACAGTGTCCCTAAAGTCTATAGTCTCTGTCGCTCTAATGTGTTGTATCACTCTGTCCTGTTGTCACACTGCTGTTATTCTAATCGAGATACATTATTTCGACTGTAAATATTGTCTGCGTACAAATCAACCATTATGCAGTGATTTAGGAAATGACAAATTAGACATTTAGTGTTTGTGTGTGTTCTGTAAGGTGTCGGTGGTGCCGTCGTCGCGCCTGCTGGCGCTGCTGGGGCAGGCGCTGAAGTGGCAGCAGCAGCAGGGCCTGCTGCCGCCCGGCACCAGCATCGACCTGTTCCGCGGCAAGGCGGCCATGCGCGACGAGCGCGACGACCAGTGCGTGCAGCAGCTCTCCAAGATGGTCAAGTTCGGCGCCAAGTCGCACGTGGAGTGCGCGCGCTTCTCGCCCGACGGCCAGTACCTGGTGACGGGCTCGGTGGACGGGCTGGTGGAGGTGTGGAACTTCACGACCGGCAAGATCCGCAAGGACCTGCGCTACCAGGCGCAGGACGAGTACATGACCATGGAGGAGGCCGTGCTCGCGCTCGCCTTCGCCAGGGACTCCGACACGCTCGCCGCCGGCGCCAACGACGGCAAGATCAAGGTAATCATCCATCCCTACACTTACATCTTCCTTTCTTTCACTCTCACCATCTTAACTCTCTCTCTCTCCCTCTCTCTCTCTCCATCCCTACTCTCCCCAATACTCTCCATCCCTCTTTGTGTATTGTCTTCCTATTTCTGTCTGTACTCTTTCTCTCTCTCTATCAGATTCAGATAATTTTATTCAATGTAGATTCTTTACAGAATACTTATTGAATGTCATGCAGAATACAATGCAAATAGAGCGAGTCTACGCCGTTTCGGATCGTGCTGTGGCAGCGTAAAAGAAACGGCAAGAAACCACTACAGCACGGCCTACTTTAAGAGTCGGCTTTTTACAATGTGTTTCTTGTGTTTCGCTGGAATATCAGAGCACCATACCTCTTTGTCATTCATATAGTCATCCAATCTATAGTAAGCTTTTTTACATAACGTTTGCTTTACACATTCTTTAAACTTTCTCTCAGGTAATTGCACTATATTGTCAGGTATTTTGTTGTAGTATCGTATACACAGACCAACGAAAGATGTATTGACTTTAGTTAATCTAGTATATGGTTGATCAATTTTATGCTTATTTCTAGTATTAAAATTATGCCTGTCACAAATTTTAGGTAATTGATGAATGTTCTTTCTAGCATACATTATATTTTCATATATATACTGGCATGGCACTGTCATAATGTTGATTTCCTTGAACAGTTCTCTCAGGGAATCACGAGTCTTCAGGCAATAAATTGCTCTTATAGCCCTCTTTTGTAAAACGAATATTGAATGTATATCAGCTGCTCGGCCCCAAAGCAGTATGCCATAAGACATAATGCTATGGAAGTAGCTAAAGTAAACCAGCCTTGCAGTAGCTACATCAGTAAGTTGTCTGATTTTTCTAACAGCATATGCAGCCGAGCTCAATCGACCAGAAAGAGCCGTTATATGAGGGCCCCATTGAAGTTTAGAGTCTAGTGTTAACCCTAAGAAAACTGCACTATTTACAAAATCTAATGGTTCATTATTCAATACTATGTTATGAGAAGTAGACCTTACATTTGGTAGTGCAAATTTAATACATTTAGTTTTTTTGGCGTTTAGGACTAGATTGTTAACAGTAAACCATGCATGAATCTGTCGAAGTGCATCATTGACTTCGTTATAATTTTGTGATTTCCTACTTACATTGAATATTAATGAAGTATCATCAGCAAATAACACAATCTTTGACAGATTCTTCACCACAGAAGGAAGGTCATTAATATATATAAGGAATAAAAATGGCCCCAATATGGACCCTTGAGGTACGCCAATTTTGACAACAGATCCCAGTGATTTCGTCCTATTTACTTGTACCTTTTGAATCCTGTTTTCCAAATATGACCTAAGTAGTTTAAGTGAATTATTCTTAACACCGTAATGTTCAAGTTTTAGCAACAATGTGCTATGATCTACGCAATCAAATGCTTTGGATAGATCACAGAAGATACCAATAGCATCTTCAGATTTTTCCCACGCGCAAAAGATGTATTTTAAAAGTGCAGTCCCGGCATCCGTTGTACTGCGCCCTTTCGTGAAACCAAATTGATGGTCATGTAGTAAGTTATTTCTATTGAAGTGTGAAAGCATTTGATTGAGTATGACCTTCTCAAAAATTTTACTAAGTACAGGTAAGACTGATATTGGTCTAAAATTACTGGGATCCTTTTTGTCACCAGCTTTGAATAATGGAACTACTTTACTTTTTTTCATTAAGTCAGGAAATGTACCATGATCGACACAATCATTGAATATAACAGCTAAATATGGAGATATAGTATCTCTTTGCATCCCTACTCTCTCTCTCTTTTTCTTTACTCTCTCTCTGTCTCTTTGCATCCCTAAACTCTCTCTCTTTACTCTCTCCCTCTCTCTGTCTCTTTGCATCCCTTTTCTCTCTTTTTCTTTGCTCTCTCCCTCTCTCTCTGTCTTTTTGCACCGCTACTCTCTCTCTCTTTCTTTACTGTCTCTTTGCATCCCTACTCTCTCTCTTTCTGTACTCTCCCTCTCTCTCTTTGTCTCTTTGCATCCCTACTCTCTCTCTCTTTCTTTACTCTCTCCCTCTCTCACTGTCTCTTTGCATCCATACTCTCTCTCTCTCTTTCCTTACTCTTTCTTATTCTCTCTTTTCTTCTCTACTCCGTGTCTTTTTCTCCACTGTCTTCCTAATTTACATAAAGGATGACGCTTTGTAGAATGTTAGGCAGATATCTTCATGAAGCATGCAACACAACCAAACACTAAGCAAGTGAATGATTATTAAGGGTTAATCATCAAAACCCATTTAAATCGGTTAACTACCTACATGACAGCCCTTTTTTTTTTCATTCAGAAGTTGTTCTATTTTAATTAATTAGGATTGTAAACGACTCGTGAGTGTAACACATAATTATGAGACGGAAAAACTGTTTATTATTGTTTATTTGTGTGTTTGTATGTCGTCCATCATCTTACTAGTTTTTTCTTTTATAAATAAACTATTATCACATATGCTTTCCAATTTAGAGGATGTTATATTGTACAAATGTACTGAAATCCGTTTCACGAGTCAATGACACAGCTGACCAACACATTTTGCAGCTATAGAACCAGACAAACCACCACGAACCAGAGTATATTGGACGGAAAAAACCGGCCAAGTGCGAGTCGGACTCGCGCACTGAGGGTTCCGTACCACCACATAAACATAATTGTATTCGTTGAAATTTCAGTAAGTTAATGTGCTAGATTTTTTGAGTCCGACACGCGCTTGACCAAATTTTATTATTTGTTGTTATTTTATAGCTTATGCACTATAAACATACCAATTTTCAAGTTTGTAAGTGTTACCGTTTTTAAATAGAACTAAAACAAAAATCGACTCAGCGACCATCCAACTTGACCCCTCTCTTATATGAATGTTCTTGAAACGGGAGCTCACCACAATTGGTTACCATTAGTTGTGAGAAAAGTTGTAATATTTAATGATTTCAGACTTTTCCCATTATTTGTGCTGTGAGACCTAGCTTCTTGCCAAATTTCATAATTTTAGGTCAACGGGAAGTACCCTGTAGGTTTTGCATTTTTGAATAAATGTATGGAGATGAGGACATAAAATGCCATATCTTTTGATTGCATCATTGTAAAAAATTTAAATTTTCATATCTTGTGTGGTTCATGGATCCTAATATGTGGTATTAATTTCAACCTGATACCTCTACCCGTTCGTGAGATAAAGGGTCTTGACAGACAGACAGACGGACAACAAAGTGATCCTATAAGGGTTCCGTTTTTTTCTTTTGAGGTACGGAACCCTAAAAATAACATTGTTTTACAAACTTGTTTTTCTGATAGCTTTAGCTGATTACTATTGATCATGGAGCACTTGTTTCTTGATATATGTGTTTCCAAACTTCATTTCGAAGATGGCACCCCATGATGATGATATGTGTTTCTTGTGTTTCGCTGGAATATCAGAGCACCATGCCTCCTTGTCATTGATATAGTCATCTAACTAGTGCAAAATGTGTTGGTAAGCTTTGGTATCCAAATTAAACTAGAACCCTACATGAAAGTTGACGATGGTCAATTTGGTTTTCGACCTGAGGTGTCCACTGACATGGCTATATTTGCCCTCAAGCAGACTGTGACCTATTATACTAAACGGGATACAACAGTATACGCGTGCTATCTTGATTTAAGCCGCGCATTTGACACCTTAAACCACAGTCTGCTTTGGGACAAACTGCGAGACAGGAATGTCCCCTCTGGGATTGTTGGCCTGCTTTCCTACTGGTATGGAAATCAGGAAAACAATGTCAGATGGGGAGATACAATGTCTGATGGATATAGACTGTCCTGTGGCGTGCGGCAGGGAGGACTGACCTCTCCGGATCTGTTTAACATCTATGTAAATGATTTGATTGTGGAGCTGAGCAACACCCCAGTCGGGCTTAAACTTGGAGACAGATACGTCAACAACTTAAGCTACGCCGACGATATGGTGCTGCTCAGCCCTTCAATCAAAGGTATGAGAAAACTCATCTCTTTATGTGAAGAATATGCTAGGAAGCACGATTTAGTGTATAATGCTAAAAAAACTGAAATGATGATATTCAGATCCGGAAAAGGTCCACAGGTTGTCCCTGAAGTTTGCGTTGCTGGACAGCCTGTCAAAATAGTGGAGAAATTCAAGTACCTTGGCCACATCATGTCTTCTGACATGAAAGACGACCATGATATAGAGAGGCAGAGGAGATCGCTTTCTATTGTAGGCAATATGATTGCCAGGAAATTTTTCAAAGCGACTGAGGAGGTTAAGCTTTTGCTCTTTAAGACGTTTTGTCAGTCATTCTACACCTGCCAACTCTGGACTGAATACACAAAGCGGTCCCTGGATGGCATTCGTGTCCAATATAACAACATATTTCGACACCTTATGGGCTTAAAACGCTTCTGTAGCGCATCCGAAATGTTCTTCAAGGCGCGCGTGGATACGTTTAATGCCATCCAGAGGCGGCGCATCGCATCATTCATGTCCAGAGTTGACAGTTGTAGAAACAGTATAATCATGGAGTTTGCGAGTAGACTTCCAACCACTACTATGTACAAACGCTGGCTGGATATTTCCGCCTAGTCTTACTTAACTTATTAATATTATTTTTAAGCCTATGGATGAAAAATCTGAAATAAAGATTTATTTATTTATTTATTTATTTATTTATTTATTTGGCATTGACTCGTGAAACGGACTATACAAAAATTATGCTTATTTCGGAAATGCTGGAAAAATTTACTTAATTTTGCGACAGAAATTAAAAGTTTGGTGAATAAGAGCAGCACGAAATTATAAAATACGCATATTTTGGCTGAAAAAATTTAAAATACTAAAAAGTTAAAAGCAAATATAGTAAAATGCTCTGCTACATATCATACTCGTATATATAGACTATGCAAGTAACAAGCTGATGATGATTAGATTTTGCTGTTTAGCGCCTAAAAGTCGGTCAACAGTTTTTTTTTTTTTATAGAAAATGGGCCTACTCTTGACCTCGAGCTAGTCTTGAAGACAGAGATGAGGTCTACGATGGAGCGAGCTTGCCCAGAAGAAGTTTATTTAGGGGTCTCGGTCGGAAAGCCCCCACTTGTTGTAAAGTGATATTAATGTGACCGATATGTCGTACGTGGTATCGCCTACATCAATTTGCAAGATCAGACCGGTTAATCTTTACACTTTTCAGGCTAGCAGCATGTGACTCGCAATGTAGCTATCTAACGCGCAACACACATAGCTCCGGCACGGTGCCTCGCCGGAGCTATGTGTGTTGCACCTAAGCACACTCCGGACACAACATACGAGTGCGAATTGGAAATTTGAAATTGGAAGGTCGCGTAGGCCCGCATATTCAGTACAAATGACCCGCAGGAGGAGCACGGGAATACCGCGGGCGGGTGCGCGCGGGTGGATTGCGGGCGGGGGGCGGAGAGTGTCCTACCTGTATGATAGTACTATTTTACTTTACAGGTGTGGAAGGTGTCGGTGGGCACGGTGCAGCGCAAGCTGGACCGCGCGCACTCCCGCGGGGTGACGTGCCTGCAGTTCACGCGCGACGGCACGCAGCTGGTGTCCGCCTCGTTCGACAAGACGGTCCGCATCCACGGGCTGAAGTCCGGCAAGCTGCTCAAGGAGTTCCGCGGACACACCTCCTTCGTCAACGAGGCCGTGCTCACGCCCGACGGACACAGTATTCTCAGCGCCTCTTCGGACGGCACGGTTAGTACTAAGAAATATGTAGTAAATTCGTATATTCCTGAAATTCTGGTTAAAAGTCGCCTGTGGCATGAAGTTTATGAAATCGAAAAGTCTGAAAAAGTTGTGAAATATTTTATATAGGGCTCCCCATACAAAACACTTGGCTTTTATAACTTTCTCTAGGTTTGCTATTGTAAAATTATAACACCTACCTGCGAGCGGTGTGTGATTATAAATTGCCCACAAATAATAATGTTCAGTTCGAGCCAGGCTATCCTGTAGTATGCCTACTATAGTATATTCTCATCTTACATTGCAAATCGCTCGCAAGCAGTCGTCACTAACATAAATCTAGTTGGGTTACCGTTCCAAGTGGAGTACCTCAAGGTTCTCTGCTTGGACCACTGCTGTTTTTGGTCTTTGTAAATGACATCGAGTCCTGTTTTCAATCGTCGCGACTACTTTGTTTCGCAGATGACATGAAAATCTTTGCTAAGATAGCATCTGCTGCTGAAGTTCAACGTGACCTTTGCCGTTTAGAGGACTACTGTAACGCCAATTGTCTTGACTTGAACCCTACCAAATGCAGTGTTATGACTTGTACTCGTAAACACATTGTTGTCGTATATGATTATAAATTGAAAAACCAAGTCCTACCAAGGGAGTCCACTATACGTGACCTTGGAGTAATGCACGATAGTAAGCTGTTGTTTGATGCCCACCTAGATCATATTGTTGCCAAAGCTTCCATAACATATTTACAATTTTAAAAAATCTATTATTTTGTAATCTAATTAAATAAGAATAAATTACATCAGAATGTATTTTTACACATGTAAAAAAAGGATTCTTATTGACTTGTAACCATTTGTTATAAATAAATATTTCATTTCAAGTCACTCGGTTTTATAATGCGAAGTTCTAAAGATTTTGCAAGGGCTAAGACCAATGAGTTTTCATAAAGAACAAGAGACACATTCGCGCTCAAAAAGTGTCCGAGGCACATCTCCTCACCGCGTGGCTGCGTGAGGAGATGCGCATTAGTCGTGTTTTGACCGCGTCATGAAAACAACGTCTCGCGAAGCCAACGTGTTTTGTGAAAAACTGACCAAATAATACCAGAAACTCGCTGAAAATAGATGTTGTATCATATTTTATTTAAGTACTAGCTGTTGCCCGCGGCTTCGCTCGCGTGGATTTCGTATTTATGTTGTTACCGGTTTTCCGAAGCAATGAGATATTTTCCCGTCATTTCGGGGTAATTTTAAACTAAGGAAAAACAGGACTAACCCTGCGCAAATCAATGAGTATAATTCAAGATCCAGCTGAATTTTATATAATATACAGACGTTACTTATAAATTACTCAGAACAGAGGAACTTAGCAGCAGTATCCTAACAAATGTAAAGAGAGAGATGAGAGACACCTTTATGTAATATTTCAAAACAGAGCCAATTCTTAGAAGTAATTGAGAAAAACTAAAACCCTCTCCCTCTCTCTCCCTCTCCCCCTTCCTCTCCCCCTCCCTCTGTCTCTCCCCCTCCCCCTGTCTCTCCCCCTCCCCCTCCTCCCTCTCCCCCTGCCCCTCCCTCTCCCCCTGCCCCTCCCTCTCCCCCTCATTCTCCCTTTTCATCACCCCCTCCCCCTCCCTCACTCCCTCCCTCTCCCCCTCCTTCTCCCTCTACCTGTACCTGTACCCCTCTACCTCTCTACGTCTCTACCTCTCTACCTCTACCTGTCCCTATCCCTACCCCTTACGCCAATTTAACCGCTATCCCTAACATAGAAATGACACCCATATTTATTTTTAGACATTTCAAACCTATCGCACCCCAACCCCATCCCCAGGGGACGATGGTATTTCATGTCCACCACGTTGGATTTCAAAGTTGTTGTAGCTTTCGTAATCAGCGGCCCGATAAACCATACAAACGACACCCATATTGATTTTTAGACATTTCAAACCTATCGCACCCCAACTCCATCCCCAGGGGGATGATGGTATTTCACGTCCACCACGTTGGATTTCAAAATTGTTGTAGTTTTCGTAATCAGCGACCCGATAAACCATACAAACGACACCCATATTGATTTTTAGACATTTCAAACCTATCGCACCCCAACTCCATCCCCAGGGGGATGATGGTATTTCACGTCCACCACGTTGGATTTCAAAATTGTTGTAGTTTTCGTAATCAGCGACCCGATAAACCATACAAACGACATCCATATTGATTTTTAGACATTTCAAACCAATCGCACCCCAACTCCATCCCCAGGGGATGTTATTTCACGTCCACCACGTTTGATTTCAAAATTGTTGTAGTTTTCGTAATTAGCGACCCGATAAACCATACAAACGATACCCATATTGGTTTTTAGACTTTTTCACCCCTATCCCTTTTTTAGGGGTTGAATTTGGGGTGGAATTTTAATAACAGTGATGAACGTTGCATAGAATTACATCATTAATGCCTTAATAATAAATTATGTGGATTTTACTTTAAGAATAAAGAATTTTCAACTTCATCCCCCTTTTCACCCTTAAGGGTGTCGAATTTTCAAAAACCCTGAGACACGTAATTATTAATTTTTAGTCTTCAGCCTAAATACAAATTTTGAAGCTCCTAACTTCAAAACTGACGGACTTTCATACAAATGAAAGTTTGTATGAAAGTCCGTCAGTCCGTCCCCTATTTTACCCCCTTAGGGGTGGAATTTTGTAAAACCCTTTCTTAGTGTACCCCTAGGCCTCATAAGGAACCAACATGCCAAATTTGGAATCTCTAGACCCAGTGGTTTGGGCTGTGCGTTGATATGTCAGTCAGTCAGTCAGTCAGTCACCTTCTTCTTTTATATATATAGATATCAATAAATCTATTTACTTACCCGTCAATATTTGAATTTTATTCGCAATTTAATTTTATTTCAACAAACTAATTCCCGCGCGTCGCTGAGGCCATGCCTAAGCGCCTTCTCTTTCACAAGGTTATAATTACTTAAGAGTAAAAGAGACAAACATATTCCGTATAAATCTGCTTCAATTAAGAAGCAGATGAAGCATCTTCACTCGAAACATAAGAGACGTGGAGACTCTTTAACACTAAAATTATTTTAATTGAACATTTTTAAGCTGGATAGAATAAAATAAATGTCTTATTTTTAGTGATTTACGATATATATCTTAAAGCGTTATTATGAATCATGATTTATAAATCATGATTTTAAGTGGCCTTAGTGAGTGTTCAACTTGGAAGTTACTGGACCGACCAAAAACAAAAGTAAACGACATCTTTATAATAGACTTACATTGTTTCAGGGCAACTAAAAATACTGTTTTATAATAATATTGAATAATGTATGGATGAAAAATATTTTTAGTATTTTATTTGAAAGAGCGACTCCGATCATTTTCTATGTTCTACTCCGAGACGCGCCAATGTTCGAATTTCAAACACTCTGAACTAGAGCTCATACTTCGAAAGGACATAACGAGCATTGCGTACAAAAAAAATGGCACCTTATAGTAACGTGCGTAAGTCCTAATTTGGTATTATGTGTTTTTTGTTATCTATATAACTTGATGTATGAGTATGTATATTACCGCTAGGACATTTTTTGAAGAAAAGTCTTTAGCAACTGTGGGTCTAGTTGTTTATATTTAGTTGGTCTAAGGCTAAGACCTATAAAATATTATACTGTGCTTATGTGCGTAGCAACTTGGAGTACGCCTCGCAGGTGTGGAACCCTCGGTATGGTTGTTACATCTCCCGAATCGAGCGTATCCAAAAAAGTTTCAAAAATACCTATGTTACAAGCTGCGGCAACCATATGATTCGTCGAGTTACATATCCTTATGTAGGAAACATCACCTATTGCCCTTAAGTAATCGGCATGAAATCGCAGATCTGGTGTTTTTACTCAAAATCACTTCAAATATTATTGATTGCCCCGAGCTGCTATCATCTATAGGTCTCAGAGCTCCTAATAGAAACTTAAGATCTCACGATCTTGTGTCCCTTCCCTATGCGTCCTCAAATTATCGCCAAAATTAATTTATACTAAGAGCGAGTAACAACTTTAACAAGTTATCTAAGGTGCTTGATCTTGATCTGTTTAACACTAGTACGAGTATAGCGAGTGTTAGGCGCCAGTTGAGTGACAGGTGCTTTAATGCGTAATTGTTATTTGTATGTTTTTATCTAAACGTTGCGTTGCGTTGTGATTTATGTGAGCGTTTGATTGTATTTTTGTCTTTTGCTTGTCTTTTGTCATTAGTTGTGAAAACCTTTAATTGGCTGTTTGTAGCTATAGGTATTATTAGTATGTTTATTATTAGCTGTTGGTTCTCCAAAAATTTAATAAATAAATAAATACTGTAATTATACTAAGTTTTTCGTTGTACTCTATCAATTCAAATATCTACGAATATATGTATAGTATTAGAGTCCGACTTAATGTAATTTATAAATTTTTGTTTCTTTTTGCATTTAACAGTAAACTGTTGACAGTGAACCATGAATGAATCAGTCGAAGGACGTCATTCATCTCGTCAAAATTTTTTTTTTTTACTTACATTGAATGTTAGTGAAATATTAGCAAATAACACAATCTTTGATATATTTGTTCCTCAACATGGAAGAAGTTGTAAATGAGGTATAAAAAGGCCCTAATATCGATCCATGAGGTACGCCACTTTTACCCACAGATCCACTGGGATCAAACGGTACAACTAAACAGGACAAAGTCACTGGACTTTGTCCTGTTTAGTTGTACCGTTTGAATCCTATTGTTTTAATAGGATTGTTTAAGTTGAAGCGATTTATTTTGAACTCAAGTTTTATCAATAATGTACTATGGTGTACATAATCAAATGCTTTGGATAAATCTCAGAAGATACTAATATCATCTTTGGATTCCTTTCACGCGTTAAAGATGTCTTTTAATAGATGGGAATTATGTAAGATCGCAATACAAATATACTCTTTGCGTGCCAAAGCAAAAGCTAACGGTCTTTACTCGAAATGTTTATTGTATGGCCTTAAAAATTTACAACCATCTTCCAGATATTTTCAAGTAATTTTTTTTTTCTTAGTCTTATAGTTAGGGTGCTGGCTGCGATTTGGATATATGATTTGCTCATGATTCATATTAATAGGGATGATAGATCAGCTCAATACGAATCGATTTGGTCCTTACCAGTTTTTCTGTGCGTCGCTGCGTTTTTGAGTTAAAGCAAAAAAAATGAAAATAAGATACTAAATAATGTTTTTATTGTCTGCCTTTGTGGCTCCTGTTTAAAATACTTCTGAAGATGTAGAAAATCGAAGAGGCAGACATGCAGGGCTCTGCATTATCACGGGACGAAGTAGTAAATTTTTGCATTTTGAAGTGCTGTAACTTTACGACGCAGGGCTATTATGGTGGCAGACCATTTTTCAAGAGTTCTATACATTGTATTTAATCAGATAGTCATAGTCTGCCAGGTGTACGTTTCATTGTCGAATTTCAAAATAGTTAAAACTTAATTCCTCAAATACGCAGGGGTGTGGATGTCCGCCAATATTTTTTGTATCTTCTAGAGGATGCTTCTTATCATCATTAATATAGCTTATACATTAAGAGGCAGACATGAGCAAATCATATAGAAATTTGTCCTTCATCACCCTTACTATTAGGTAGAGCATGCTGGAAACTATGTAATAAGATCCTTATACTATGTTTCACGCAAATAAAGATATTTGATATCTGAACCCCGGCGTCTGCTGTATTGTATATACTACTTTGCTCTTTTGTAAAATCAAATTGTTGGTCATGTAGTTATTTGTTCTATTGAAGTGCGAAAGTATTTGATTATGTATGACTTTTTCAAAGTTAATAGTAGTTTTAATAGTAGTTTATGCAGCTGTCATATAAAACAGGTTATTAAAACACGAGTTTTGGTTTATCACACGAGGCGTAGCCGAGTGTGATAATAGTATAAAACGAGTGTTTTAATACCATATTATATGCAGTTGCGTATACTACTTTAGCTTCACTCATGCAATCGGTAGGTACTTACTTATAAATTAAACAAAGGTAAGAAAACAAAAAAGGCAACTTACATTATGTACCTATAGTTACATATTTCAGTTACTGTTTACCGTTATGTGTGTAAAGAAGCCGCCTTATATTTGTCTGCTAGGTTTTTGAAATAAACAAGCAAAACATTTTCTTAAAGTGACGTGGTTTTCTTTTTGATTTTCGATATTTCCCAATTCACTGTAGGTTTTGTCGTTCAATTTTATGGACTTCTATGGAAAAAGATCGTAAGTTATTTTAGTAGCCACTTCAAGAGAATCTCTAGGTGTCACTGCATGTGCCCTGTCTGTACCGCTGTTTCTACTTTTACAATAAATTTTTACAGGCACGAATAACTTGAAAATGGTAAATATTTAGAAATGGCGGCAAATCTAATACCTATCTCCAAGGCCTACTATGATTCCAGGCTGCGCGCGCATCTTTTCCACCACAGATGAAATAATTGTAACTATAGTAACTGTTACTGTAACTGCTCCGAATTAATAGGTTGTTTAAAAGGTACACTTCGTAAATATGCTACTGATATTTGACAGCTACTAAGAAAAACTGTTAAATTTATAACCGGCTCTCTAATAGACCTTATATTCAGTCTTCTTTAAAAAGGTTTAGGTTCAAGAAGAATTTTATCCAAGTGTTATGTAATGATTAAAAAGTTAAATTACGTAACACCTTTGCAAAATTTTCATACAAAAATCGTTACGTAATGGTAACTTTTTAATTTTTTATACATACTCTGCGTAATATTCAGCCTTATGTATCAACTTTTTGAATCATAATTCAAAGATTACGAAATGAGTGTAGATAAAGTTATAAATATGTTTTTATTAATGTTTGTTGTGTTTTCCTTTTTTAAAGTTGAAGTGAAATAGTAATAAAAAAACAACAGGCCGGATTCGAACCTGCGTTTTCTTAGTATGTATTGGCGACGTCTTCAACAACTTCGAATGCACCTAGAGCACATAATTTCAGGCAGAACCACGGTAGCCTAATCGATGTGTCCGGTATAAGTATTTTTTTTTTATTCGGATAACTCGGATTCGGAGTTCTTAAGTCCACATACCATCGCATGTTAGTTGTAAGAATTATTGTTATTTCATAAGCTCTCTGCACAGATCGTAATGTTATAGTCTGTGGCTAACCCTAACACAGGCTTCGGTCTTTTTAGGGTTCCGATACCAAAATGGTAAAAATAAAGGAACCCTTATGGTGCCGCTTTGTCTGTCTGTCTGTCTGTTACACCTGTATATCTCGGCAACCACTCATGCTATCGACTTGAAATTTGGAATAGTTTTAGAATATGGTTGTCCAACTTAATTGTTCGTGAAAGAATAGAAGAAGAAGAAAAGAAAGGGCTGTACTTGTAAATTCTAAAATATATTTTTGTATTTTTTTGAAACTTTTGGTTTTCAAGTTATGATGAAAAATGACAAAAAAAATACCGTTCCCCCCCCCCCCCCCTTTATCTCCGAAGTTTGTGAATGGAAAAATCTAAATTAATTACAATTAGACATTTATGTAAATATTACAGCAAAAATAAAACGATCTTTCTAAGTTGCACAGTTTTTTAGAAATCTGCAAAAAACCTTTACAAACAAATTTAGTTTTGCGGTCCTAAAAATGGACTTTATTGCTTCCAAAAATACTAAAGGTATATCGGAACCCTCGGCGCGCGAGTCCAACTCGCACTTGACCGGTTTTTTTTTGGGTTGCTACTGCAGCTTCCTGATTGTTGAGCGCTTAGTAGTGTCTTGTGTTTCGTGATTGGTGTAATAATTTTTGTCATAAGTTTATGTTATAATAATAAATAATAATAATAATAACTTACAGCCTTGCTATTAAAAATAATTGTAGTTATACAAGATAGTTAAACTTAGGCCATTTACAAGTTATCGCCTGTAAATTTCTTACTTCGCCTTATTTTATTTTATTTTGTTTGGAAAACTTACAGCCTTATTTTTTACACATTACTCATTATACATTAGGTAGGATCTGGGCCATTAACAAGTTTTCACCTATAAAAATGAAACTTAAGATAAAAAAGAACTAAAGGTAGGCTTAAAAAAACACATCAAAAACTAAATTCTATAGGTAATATCAAAAGCAGGTCAAGCTCGACACTTACAGCGCAACTGTAGCTTCTATGCTTTATGAAATAAGTAGAACAATACAAAGTCCGAAGTGACGAGCTTGACATGCATGAATTAACGTGAGTAACAATAGGATAAAACAACTTAAAACTAAACAAACATAAAAATATACTTATATATTATTTCTTAGTTGCATAACAAATGACAAAGAAATAACCGTACATCCGACGTATTAGATAACGACTGGCGACTCGAAAAAAATTCGGTTGTTAGTGACAGCCCAAATAGACCTTGGCCTGTGACAGGGCTATTCACTTCACGTAATCATGTGCTGTAGCTAAACGGAGAAGACGCAGGACTGAATCGTTCTGTGGTAATGAGTTCAGTGATTTTGTGCTGTATTGAAGACGTGATAGATTGTATTTTGTGTCGCTAGGTGCGCGTGTGGGCGCTGCGAACGGGCGAGTGCTCGGCGGTGCTGCGGCCGGGCGCGGCGGTGGCGGCGGGGGCGGGCGCGGGCGGGGGGGGCGCGGGCGCGGGGGTGGAGCCGGCCGTGCACTCCATCCTGCTGACGCCCAACAACCCCGACCAGCTGGTGGTGGTGACGCGCACCAGCACCGTGGTCATCATGAACACGGCGGGGCACATCGTGCGCTCCTTCAGCTCGGGGCGGCGCGAGGCGGAGGGCGGCGCGCTGTGTGCGGCCGCGCTCTCTGCGCGCGCGCGCCTCGTCTACTGCGCGGGCGAGGACCAGGTGCTCTACGCCTTCTGCGCGCACACCGGCAAGCTGGAGCGGACGCTCACGGTCAGTACACACACACACACACACACACGCTCTCTGCGCGCGCGCGCCTCGTCTACTGCGCGGGCGAGGACCAGGTGCTCTACGCCTTCTGCGCGCACACCGGCAAGCTGGAGCGGACGCTCACGGTCAGTACACACACACACACACACACACGCTCTCTGCGCGCGCGCGCCTCGTCTACTGCGCGGGCGAGGACCAGGTGCTCTACGCCTTCTGCGCGCACACCGGCAAGCTGGAGCGGACGCTCACGGTCAGTACACACACACACACACACACACGCTCTCTGCGCGCGCGCGCCTCGTCTACTGCGCGGGCGAGGACCAGGTGCTCTACGCCTTCTGCGCGCACACCGGCAAGCTGGAGCGGACGCTCACGGTCAGTACACACACACACACACGCTCTCTGCGCGCGCGCGCCTCGTCTACTGCGCGGGCGAGGACCAGGTGCTCTACGCCTTCTGCGCGCACACCGGCAAGCTGGAGCGGACGCTCACGGTCAGTACACACACACACACACACACACGCTCTCTGCGCGCGCGCGCCTCGTCTACTGCGCGGGCGAGGACCAGGTGCTCTACGCCTTCTGCGCGCACACCGGCAAGCTGGAGCGGACGCTCACGGTCAGTACACACACACACACACACACACACACGCTCTCTGCGCGCGCGCGCCTCGTCTACTGCGCGGGCGAGGACCAGGTGCTCTACGCCTTCTGCGCGCACACCGGCAAGCTGGAGCGCACGCTCACGGTCAGTACACACACACACACACACGCTCTCTGCGCGCGCGCGCCTCGTCTACTGCGCGGGCGAGGACCAGGTGCTCTACGCCTTCTGCGCGCACACCGGCAAGCTGGAGCGGACGCTCACGGTCAGTACACACACACACACACACACGCTCTCTGCGCGCGCGCGCCTCGTCTACTGCGCGGGCGAGGACCAGGTGCTCTACGCCTTCTGCGCGCACACCGGCAAGCTGGAGCGCACGCTCACGGTCAGTACACACACACACACACACGCTCTCTGCGCGCGCGCGCCTCGTCTACTGCGCGGGCGAGGACCAGGTGCTCTACGCCTTCTGCGCGCACACCGGCAAGCTGGAGCGGACGCTCACGGTCAGTACACACACACACACACACACACGCTCTCTGCGCGCGCGCGCCTCGTCTACTGCGCGGGCGAGGACCAGGTGCTCTACGCCTTCTGCGCGCACACCGGCAAGCTGGAGCGGACGCTCACGGTCAGTTCACACACACACACACACGCTCTCTGCGCGCGCGCGCCTCGTCTACTGCGCGGGCGAGGACCAGGTGCTCTACGCCTTCTGCGCGCACACCGGCAAGCTGGAGCGGACGCTCACGGTCAGTACACACACACACACACACACACGCTCTCTGCGCGGGCGAGGACCAGGTGCTCTACGCCTTCTGCGCGCACACCGGCAAGATGGAGCGGACGCTCACGGTCAGTACACACACACACACACACACGCTCTCTGCGCGCGCGCGCCTCGTCTACTGCGCGGGCGAGGACCAGGTGCTCTACGCCTTCTGCGCGCACACCGGCAAGCTGGAGCGGACGCTCACGGTCAGTACACACACACACACACGCTCTCTGCGCGCGCGCGCCTCGTCTACTGCGTGGGCGAGGACCAGGTGCTCTACGCCTTCTGCGCGCACACCGGCAAGCTGGAGCGGACGCTCACGGTCAGTACACACACACACACACACACGCTCTCTGCGCGCGCGCGCCTCGTCTACTGCGCGGGCGAGGACCAGGTGCTCTACGCCTTCTGCGAGCACACCGGCAAGCTGGAGCGGACGCTCACGGTCAGTACACACACACACACACACACACGCTCTCTGCGCGCGCGCGCCTCGTCTACTGCGCGGGCGAGGACCAGGTGCTCTACGCCTTCTGCGCGCACACAGGCAAGCTGGAGCGGACGCTCACGGTCAGTACACACACACACACACACACACGCTCTCTGCGCGCGCGCGCCTCGTCTACTGCGCGGGCGAGGACCAGGTGCTCTACGCCTTCTGCGCGCACACCGGCAAGCTGGAGCGGACGCTCACGGTCAGTATACAAATACGATCCCTTTACTTTTACAATATAGCATACATATTAACACTTGAACATTTCTAAAGTTACTTAAGAAAACGTGAAAACAGGCTTAGTCAACTTTACTAATTTTTCTTGTTTAATAGAAGTGCCATCTTTTATTGTAGGTCCGGTGAAACTAAAAGATTTTAAATAGCAGTGGAGAAAAAATCAAACCCTGACTTACTCTTCGAAATAATTCTGAGTAGGTTTATAGAAAGTCTTATCAATTTTTATATTGACTAGCTATTCCCAAAGACTGTTTTTATAAATTGTAGGTCTTAATAATCAAGACCGCCATTTTTTCAATATTTTTATTTATTTAGAATGTTGAATTCGGTCAAAAGCTTACTTATAGTCGATAAACATATTAAAGGCGACAGTGATTATGAATAACTGCCTGCAAGGCGCCAACAAGAATTAATAGGCCGTGTGTTGCCTGCAAAGATTAGTGCCAACCCATATCTACTCGTGAATGTCGTTTTAAAGAAAACGACAAATTTCGAGACGGCATTGTCTGCATTTCATGCGTACACGCAGGCTTGTCTCCGCTACGGTATTAGGGTGGGGCTCGCAAAAAATGTACCATCACACACGGGAAACTGTAACACACAATAACACACTGGAATTGCATAACACTCGGGAATTAATGTTAAGGTAAGTATACACTGGAGAAAAAAGTGTATTGAGCATATTATAAATGTAGAGATGATACCTATAGATTTATAAACCTTAACCATGAGCAAATTTACTTTTGAATGATACAAAATATTTGTTTAAGCAAAATTTCTTTAATAAATTCTTTACTCCTTACCTACATAACACAAGTAACTTCAGTTAGTTTTTACGTGCAAACAATACAACTTAAAACTTCTAATACAAAATTCAAGTAACTAACTTCAGATAGTTTTTAAATGCAATCACAACAAAAAGAAAATAAAACTTCTAATACAAAACTAGACCTTGTAAATATCTTAATGAATTCAATATTAGCTGCATACGAATGTTTTTAACGTTTAGAACTCATGCACTAAGGTCTCCTGCCTGTAATTCTGCTGACTAGGTATAATTATTGCCCTAACTGAAAAACAAAATTTCTGCTGACTAGGTATAATTATTGCCCTAACTGAAAAACAAAATTGCAAGCATTGTTGCTTATCGAAAGACGTCATATAAAAATTACAATATCCTAAGGTGGCGATAAATAGATTAGTTCGACGGAATGCTGGCAGCTGTCACTTCATACAAACTGTCATTTCGTACTAAAAAAAATTAAATAAATTAGCTAAGTCGTAATAAATTGAATTTTTCAATTATATTACAATTAAAAATATCCAACACTGTATTTATTTTAATCGAATCTCGTTTCTTCACTCAATAGAATAATAAAACCCAGAACCGTCAGAATACCGTCAAATTAAAATTCAGAGTATAGGTAAGTACCTACATAATACATTGTAAAATATATGTAGGTACAATTTACTAAATGAATGTGTTCTCGACAAAATAATGTACTTATGCACGTGGATTAGGTAGGTAGTAAAAATAAGCATACTTGTAATGTACACTTAGCTTTAGGTCATTCACGTGTGTTACGTCACACAATATCATAACACACGTAACACACGTGAATAAACACGCGTGAAAAAAGTAACCTCAAACTCGTGTAGCAACTTCAAATGCAATGTATTTTTTTGAAAAAAACACATTATTCATTCATAATTCGTATAAGCTTTAAGTCAATAAACTTCAAACAAACTATTTTATTACTCACCATGAAAAAATACTTCCGAAAACTCAGTAAAATCCAATGACGAAAACATAACACACACCGACTAACGCTTTTTTCGGGTGAACTAAGATGGCTGTCAAACCACTGACATTATTATTTGATGGTCGAAATGTTGCCAGCACATAAAAATATTTGCAGTTAGAAGTATTCCTTATAACAAAAAAACTACAATGTAACAAACTGACTATAACACACGTGAAATAAAATAGGGACACTTTTTAAATTCAACGATTTTATTATATAATCTGTTTAATTAGGGTTTATTAACGCATTACTTTGTAGATCCATTACTGTATTTTGTGTAGTAAATAAAATTACCCTATAAATATAGCGAACAAGATGGAAATGATAAAGTAATGATTGTTTCTAGGGGCTGTGCCATTCTTTTTTTGTATGGAACTAGAAATTACTCTTACTGATGGCAAATATTTTCTGTTGTTATTTCAAATGTTTTAACTATTAAATTGACTTAATACTATCACAAGTGAATATAGGCATTAATAGAAATCGTCATTTTAATTGTGGAATAAAATAAAATAACTTTTTTCTTTATTCAAAGTTAGGTCCACGGCATTTTTGTCGAAGGTACAAATTTTGTGAGCCCCACCCATTAATCTTTGGGGAAATAGTACTGATGCCCACGACCTATTTGTTGTGCAAAAAAAATGCGTACGCGTTTTGACTAATATTGAAAACACAGATAGTTGTAAGCCTCACTTTATCAAACACGGAATTTTAACACTTCCGTCGCTTTTTATTCTGGAAACGGCTATATTCGTCCGTAAGAACATGCACCTTTTCACACTTTTAAAAGATTCACAGCCAAATCGTAATTTGAGATCAAAATATATTAATAATCTTAAAGAACCTCAATCAAAAATGCATATGTACCGCAAAGGACCCTACTATACTACGATAAAAATCTATAATAAAATACCTGAAGACATAAAATCAGAAAACGATTATAATAAGTTTTGTAAAAAGTTAAAGAAATATTTATTGGAAAATGGTTTTTACACAACTAAAGATTTTCTAAACTGAATAAATTGCTCAATCCTAATATAATATAAACAATAGTCCAATATTTTAAATTTTAATTATTATGACACTATACGTAAGACTGACATAGATGTTTTGTAATGTATAATTGATTGATTCCGTTTTATAATCTTTTTTGTTTTTTAATTAGTATTAATTTGGGAAATTGATTGTATATTTTTTTTTATTATTTCATTTCTATAATTATTAAGCCAGTGTTTGCTACGCCTAGTTCAGGCATCAAGTGAGATACCTAAGTTAGTTTAAGACCTATATTGTACCATTTGAAAGCAAATAAATATGAATATGAAAAGGCGACTAAGTGTTTATGAACCTGAAGATGAACAGCAGCGCCCTATGTATCGTTTCATATTATATACTGCGGTCACCATCAACCGCAGTCCATGGTGCCAGCCGCAACGCTATCAAGCGTCGTGCTTGTGACAGTTCCCCTCTAAATTGTGCCACGCATTTTTCCTGGTACTCTAGTGGGAAGCTCCCTGTCCTGCAGTGGATGTTTTATGGGCTGTTATGATTATGATGATACGATGATGTAATTTTTTTATAGTAGTTTATGTAACGGTACATAATGAGGGGTATAAAACTCGAGTGTCGGTTTATGGGACGCAGGAGAGCGTAGCGATCTAAGTTCCATAATAGAAGACACGAGTGTTTTATACCTAATTATGTGGAGTTGCATACACAACTTTATCTACTCTCATATCGTGAATCCTAAAATAATGTGTTCAAAAACAAACCTAAATGTTTTTCTCTTTTTCCGGTGATAACTGCTAAGCGAAGTTCCTATAGCTGCTTTAAAAACGCTCGAAAGCAAATCGTAATCAATTTTATCACTATTTCATTACAAAATTAATAAAAATATGTAAATACAACTTTTGTTTGCTGAGTTTTCCGTTATTGCAATGAAACCTCCTTGCAGCCACAGACTACAAACGTATCAAGCTGTCAATGGCGCGCCTATAATAGGTCTCCCGCGATGACTGTTAGTAAATTCAATACTTCATAATACACTCCCACAGATAAAAAAATGCTGCTGAGAGTGTTTCTACGCACAGAATGACATTATGAAGATGTTAACCTACAATTTTTGAACGCATTATTGAGGATTAACGATATGAGAGTAGATAAATTTATTTAATTAGGTTACCTACAGAGTATACATCAAATATATTTTTTAAACATATAAATTCATGAGACTTAATGCTACTCTAATTACAGGCAACTACGACATGTGTATACAAAAGTAGTATCATCTTATTAGAAAAAAAAAGATAGTAATAATAATAAAAAATACGATTAAAAAATAAATTAATAATACAAATTTAAAAGATATAAAAATTAAGCTATTTGCTTGCGTGGTACTCGTAGAATAGCGTTTTTGAATGAAATGTATGAGTCGGCAAAAATGTCGACATCTTTGCTTTTACACAATGAGTTGTATTGCCTCATTAGACGATTTATAGGCGAAAAGAACCCGAGATTAGTACAAGCAGACTTTTTGAAAAAGGTTTGTATTTACCTGACCTCGGTAACCGCGTCGGCACACTAATGTTGATACTACCAAGCAAATCAGATGAATCTATGTGTCCTCTTACAATTTTCCATAAAAATGCATTGTCAAGAAATAATCTTCTATCGGACAAAGAACTTATTCGAAAATAGTTTAACCTGTCAGTGTACCGAGGTAGCTTTTTAGCCATGAAGCAGCCAAACGATAAATGCCAAAGAAAACGTTTCTGCACACTCTCCAGTCGCTTTACATAAATATCATAGTGAGGGTTCCAAATTACTGAACAATATTCTAAACCTGAACGAACGAGAGAATTATAAAGAACAATTTTCGTGGAAATATTTTTAAACTCTTTAATGTTGCGTAGCAAGAAACCTAAAGTTTTAAAAGCTTTTACAACTATAATATCAATGTGAACGTTAAAGCGGAGTTTGGAGTCAAGAGTTACACCAAGGTCGCGAATATTATCAGTGATACATAGTTGGACTCCCTTTAGGTAATAAATGTGCTATGTGTTTTTTCCTTGAGAAGGAAACATGGTAGCATTTATCGATATTAAGGTCCATTCCGTTTAGATCACACTATTCAACAAGACGATTCAAATCCGCTTGCAACAACTGAGAGTCATCGAGGGTTTTAATAGGCTTTAAGAGTTTAAGGTCATCTGCGAACATGTATGCCTTAGAGTGATGGAAACAGTCGCTAATATCGTTTATGAAAATATTAAACAGTAATGGACCTAAATGTGAACCTTATGGCACACCTGAAACTGTTGGGAATGGATCGGAAATATATCCATCGATCACAACACGAGAGCAACGGTTGTGAAGGTAGGATGCACACCAAGCCAAAACATTACCAGAAATACCGTATGTATGGAGCTTTCTAATTAGAACACTGTGCAAGACCCGGTCAAAAGCCTTGCTGAAATATGTATAGATTACATCTACAGCTTTTTTTGAATCTACTGAATGACAAAGTTTATCTACAAAGGAAATCAGATTTGTGGCTGTTGATCGTGAACTAATGAACCCATGTTTATTTGGTGAAAAAATGTGTTTGAAATGCGCCGAAAACAAAGGATACAATAACTTTTCAAAGAGTTTAGCGAACACTGGAAGGATAGAAATCGGTCGATAATTCTTCGCATTTAGCGAACACTGGAAGGATAGAAATCGGTCGATAATTCTTCGCACTGCTTTCATCACCATTCTTATGTAAAGGGATGACACGAACTTCTTTCCAGAAGGATGGAAATACACCAGTAGCCAAAGACTTATTAAAAATAATTGTTAAAGGAAGAGCAAGAGCATTAGCACAACTAGCAGCAAAAATAGCAGAAATCCCATCAGAACCAGCACCTTTATGTATATCAAGTCTTTTTAAAGCTTTGAAGACTGTAAGAACGTCAAAAGATATAGTGCACAAAGAGTTACTCGCAGTGGAACTGTATACAGTAGCCCCTGCACAGGAAGTTGCGGTATTGTAAACTGAGGAAAAATGTGAGGCAAATAGGTTGCAAATTTCTGGGTCATTTGTTGCAGATTCGTTTCCTAAAGACATGCTTGCTGGGTAAGAGCTCTTATTGAGTTTTTTATGTTTAACAAAAGACCAAATTAGCTTAGGATTAGACCGAAGACAAAACTCGAGTCGACTCAGATAGTTAGTATAGCAAGAAGCCTGAAGAGAGTAGCACCTGCTTTTTAAGAGGTCGAAACTAATTTGATCTAATGGATTTTGATTATATTTTTTTAGTTTCATGCGATACTTAAATTTTTCACGCAGCAAACGTATAAGTTGTGGTGTGAACCAGATAGGGTACTTACTCGTACTATTGAGAATTTTCTTTTTCCTGGGAACATGTTTAACTATTACCTCGCGCACAACCTTGTAAAAAACTGAAACCATCTCGTCCACATCCCGACAATTCTTAAAAAGCTTTTCCCAATCTGTTTCAAGAATCTCTTTAGCTACCAGTGTGTAATCAGCCTTGAAGAAACAAAAACGATATTCCTGATCATTTGGTGTTAATGTGACAGTGTTGGAAAAAAATATACTAAACGTCAAAGGTGGATGTATATGATTATATTGTTCAAGAGCATTCAATGATGTGAAGTCAACTAACATGTTACCAAATGTGCTGTTGTATGTATTCGCTGATAAAGCTTTTGAGTCACAGGCATAGGACCATTCTAAACTACTCAAGTTAAAGTCGCCTACGATAAGTAAGTCATGATTATATGAGTCCATAATTTTGTTAGAATTGTCAATAAAGTGCTCCAAGATGTGTTTTTGTATTGGAGGAGGCAAATAGACGCAGCAGATCAGAAGTGTTTTGCTTTTGCCATTAGCTGTAGGCAATTGAACACTAACCCATACTTCCTCACATTTTGACTCGATAGTTTGCATTCGCTTCGAAATTAGACGTTTGGAGACAGCTATCAAGGAACCTCCCCCATTCTTGCCGCTATGAAACCCGCTACTCTCACGATCTCGTCTATAAACCTTATAACGATTATCAAAATCGACATTTTTGGTGACTCTCTTACTGTTTTTAAAAACAAATTGCTAAAACACATGTCCTGACTGTTTCTCTGTTTCTCTTATAGATGAGTTATATTTATTTATCCAATGTTTCTTTAATGTGATATTTATGTAATGGTGTTTATAAAACCCTATTACTGTTAAATTATAGTAAAATTGTTTATAAACTATCCCTAAAATTCCAATTTAGAATTTGTCTTGTTCTTAACTTTATTTTTCACGATAATTACTGTTGATTGATCTTATTTAATTATAATACTGTTGCCGAATATGGTCAATGCTGTGCACACCTATAATTGGCATACATATTCTACCCTTACCTATTTGAATGTATCCACATTGTAATTTTAATATGTTATGCTGTTGGTTTGCCTTAATAAATAAAATAAATAAATCAAAAAGTTCACAATCAGAATAAGCCACGTTTCAGTAAAAATAATAATATTATAATTGTTACATACTACGTTATTAAAAACCTCAATTGTTTTCGTCCTCATTTTGATAATAATAAGTAATATCACTGAATTTTAAAATAAAAGAGCCATATCTAGTCTATAGAAAATTAAAATAATACTTATTAGGTATGTTAGAGTTTTTAACGTTTCCATATCACGTATGTAAATGTAGCTGGAATCTTCAGACTTCCTGGCGAAAATTCGGCCGTTGCGGACTCAGACAAACTTATAACCCAGTTCTTTAATGCACCTTTTTCTGGCTTCAGCGTGGAGGTTCTTATTTTCTGGTGACAAGTTTTCACAAATGTATATTGGTACCTTCTTATCCCCAGCAATTCCCAAATGAGATGAGTTTAGTTTGTTATCCTAATTTTTCTTGTTATAATTTATAGACGCCGCAAGAAACTCGTCTCTCAGACGAGGGCTGCTGAATTTGACCAGAATGTTTCGTGGACGGGAGCTTTCAATATTTTGCTTGGCGACTCTCGAACAATAGTGAATTTCCTGCTCTTGTACTGGACGATCAATGATGGTGCCGAGCTGTTGTACGGTGGTGATCAAGTTCTCGTTGCGGTGTTCGGGTACGCATTGGACTTCAAGATTCGTTGGCCTCGATAGTAGATCAATCTGATTAAATCGTGATGTTATGTGCTGAATCGACGAACGAAGGATTTCATTCTCTGCGTAGGTTGTTCACCAAGGCCTTCTGTGTAGTAAACTCACAGCGGATCTCCTCAAAAGTCGTGTTAAAATTTTCTATTGATGCTTCGAAAGCGTCGATTTTATCTTTCGTGCGTGCAATACAAGTAAGGTGACGACAACTGTCGAAGCTCTGGGTGTCTACTCTGATTTTTCGAAACATCGATACGATACTATTTGAAACATTTAAGTTTAAACTTTGTCCCCTGATGATAGGAGGATATCGGTTGGATGCTAATCACTGCCAATTTGACCAATAATATACCCTATTGTCAGTAAACGAAGTTATGAATTCGACTGTATCGAAGTAGTATTCTATAGATATATAGAAAATTGAGAGTAGTCACTCTGACGTGTTTGTTTGTTTGTTGTCAGATCCACGAGAAGGCGGTGATCGGCATGACGCACCACCCGCACCAGAACCTGCTCGCCACCTACAGCGAGGACGGCCTGCTCAAGCTGTGGAAGCCGTAACCTGCCACCGCCACCTCCACCTCCACCTCCACCTGCACCCTCCTCTGTATGTAAGCTCCTCATTGGCCGTGCGCTCGTGGTCTTGACGGTGTCTTACACTCCAAATAATGTAGCGTGATTATAGTGACAGCAGGACAGCTATGCGTGATAGTGATAACAGAACGGAGCAATACATGTCTCCGTCTCTCCAAAATCAAACGCATCGCTCCGTCCTGCTCTCACACTGCTGTTGTTATAATAGGGAATAGGCATACTTATATTTTTTTGTCTCATTTATTGACAAAATATGAAAATACCGTAGTAGAGACGGCAAAAAGTGTAATAAAAATTTTAATCGGCCATATGTACTCCGTGTTTAATTTCGTTTTGCTAGAAAGAGCTAGCATATCTTTTTTGATTTCATAGTTATTCGAAAAATATTGTTACTAAACTGTTTATTACATGAATGAGGATAAACTTTCTAAATTAGAATAAAATGATGCATATTCCCTATTAAGTTATATTATTTCGACTGCAATAGCATATCGGTCTGGCCACAACCTGCTACGAGCTTAGCGGCGAACGATATTCTGTAGCTTAATGCGCAGAAGTCAAAAAATGTGTCGCGGGGGTGAGCGCGGCATCCCCCCAGAAGCCGAATGAATCGTTCATTGGCTCTCCGCCTGTCACCCATGCGCAAAAATTAACCGTCATAGACTTGTTCTGAACGCGCTGTACTCGTTTACTGTACGCAGCATTCTCTATAGGCAGTGTATTGAAAATTTTTTGCTGCCACGGCTGATTTATTCGGGGCAAAATATTGGCGACTCGTATGTATGCCGCTATAAGAAATAAATAAATAATCGAATAGCTTTTTAATTCTTTCCTATAGCTCCGAGGCGCCAAAATTTTGCAGCCTTGTAAATTGGCCTCTAAGCCTCATTAATAAAGTCGTCTGGTCGTTGCTATTCCTGGAATACGTTCGCTCCAAAGCTGCGAGGGAGGAAAAATTAAACAATGGAAGATGGCTTTTTCAGGCGAAGAAATTGAAGCAATTCTGTAGTATGCATTTTTCCTGCCCTAATGCTGTGCGAGGGAGCTGTGGCGCATACAGCATCATATTCTGGGGGGGGGTCATGCTGCCGATAGGCTACGTTGACGACCCAAAATTATCGTAAGCGATGTATCTGCTAGCCCGGTGGCCAGCAGTAGAAAAGCCTGCCTGCGTACCAGCCTACCTTAAAAACCAATTTAACAAACGCACTTTGTAGAGACAAAGAACACTTAGTAGATTCGAAAACGTCTGGTCGGCTGCGGCGCAACTTGGCACGTTTTCCGCAGTTAGGGCCCAAGTGGAGCTGTTGGACCAGTTAAATTATCTCATAATGTTGGCTGGATAGGAAAACTTCCAAGTTTGTAGTAAGCTACGATTTTTAAGCTTTGCTAAGTAGTTAGAAGCCTCATAGAGTAGTTTTGTTCTATTTTTAAATGAAATATTTTAACCGGTTCAACGGCTCCACTTGGGCCCTAACTGCGGAAAACGTGCCAAGTTGCCTGCCGACCAGAAATTTTCGAATCTACTAAATGTCCTATGTCTCTTCAAAGTGCGTTTGTTAATTTTTTCTGCTGCACCGGCCACCGGGCTATTGCCGACCACGGCCGTGAAAAAACGGAATGGCAATAGTGGGATACACCAGTGGGTGTCTGGTCAGTGTTTTATGATGAATATCCTATGAAATAAAAAAATACAAAAAGTAAAACATTAAAGAGAAAATTCATCTCAATACAGGAAGTGTGTTTTTTGCGACATTTTTTGTTTAGCTCTACCGTAGATTTACAAGGTGTAAAATGACCTATATTTTTATAAAAAGCTCTATCAGCTGATGCATTATATTTCTATGGGAAGTTGAATTTTGTTTCGTATTTCAACTAAGGGAAAAGTTGTTCATATAGGCAGATACACATCCCATTAAGGTGCTGATAAGAGCTAGATACGCTTCAGTTAAGCAGTTTTTCAACGAAAGGTTGATTAATATAATTATGGCCGTGAAAAAAAAAATGTGATATGTGCACCTTTCCAAGAAGATGGCCGACTGTGAAACTCGATTAAAGTTTTTTTTTTTCGTATTTTCTTGTTTACAATAAACTGTAAAATAAATAAATATTTTATACGCCATAAAAAAATCCAAAGTTACCTCGGCTTTTTGCTTTTAATCTTTTTTTCTTAAATACCCATTAATCTATAATGCTAAAACTTTTACACATTCATAGGATCTCATCATATAACTGTTTTATAATTAATATTAAGTGAACAGATTTTGAGAAAAATGTAAAAATGAGCGAAAAACGTAAAGCAGCGCGAATCCGCTCCGTTCTAACACGCGCATTCAGTTTTTTGTTAGAAAGGGAGGTAATTTAGCTCTTATCAACCTCTTAAATTGTCATGCCGTTTTTGTTACTTGTTGTAGAGTAGGTACATAAAATGACAAATAATGAAAACTGGTCGGTGTGAGTCGACTTGCTTGGGGTTTGGGGGGAGTCATGACCCCTCGACCCCCCCCCCCCCCTTGTATACGCCTATGCGAGGGAGGGAGCTGAGCTGTGAGCCGGAGAATTCCAACCTATAGGATTGTTCCATTTGACAAGCTAGGAAAATGGCGCCATGTTATTGGTTGTAATTGTACCAGCTCGCAGCTTAGCTCCCTCGCTCAGTACTGGTGGAAAAGCAGCCTAGCAAGGAGCATAGCAGACGGGGAAAAGTGCGCTAGGGTTGCCAGAATTGTAATTTTTTTTTATAATATCTAGCCAAATTATATTCTTATACTTAATTTGGAAGGTAGTTGATCGGGTAAAATACATTCAATTCGAAAGGTTCTTCAGTTCCAAAGACTTAGTTCCCGTCTGATGAGTTCCTTACTCGCTGTATGAAATGACATGAATTTGAAGATAAATTCTACAAAAATGTAATTGATAAGTTTAATAATATAAAAATAATAAAACTTACAAAATATTTAATTTGCTTTCATTCACCAGACTAACACTCACAATTTATTTCTAGTGTAAAGACGGTTGGGTATACTGCGTACAAAATAACTTTGTCTGTGACCGTTAATGCGCAAAGTTAAAAAATGAGTCGCGGGGGTAAGCGCGGCTCCCTCCCAGGGGGCGATGGAACCGTTCATTGGCTCCCCGCCTGTCACCCATGCGCGGAAAATAACAGTCTAAGACAGACTTGTTCTGAACGCGCTGTACCTAAGTAGTAAGTAACATGAAAGGACAATTCGGGTGTCTTCCTTTTTACCTTAGTTTTAATAGAGAACAGTAAATAAAACAAGAGGTTAAATAAATTATATTCAAATTTTATTATAATTGTACAATCCGCATTGATACGTCTTTTCGAGTTGATTATGCACATACTTAGTTCCCAAATTGAAAATAAAAAGGCACGTTTCTTCTTTATTTTCGATGGCATCAAATTCATGTCCCAGTCATCACATGTGCACATGCTACATTGCGGAACAGCCTTCAATTATCCTCATTACATTATACATAATATTAAAACAATCAGTCGTACCCACATCACAACCTAGCCCTGCCCCGCGCCTGCGCTCACTTCGTTTGTGTATTATATTCAAGGAGTAGAGAAGGGAGAAGAGGTGTCTCTGGCAAATTTGTGTACAGTCAACGACAGGTCAAGCTTGACACTCGCAGTGCGGCTCTAGCCCGTACGTCTATTGAAATAAGAACGGTACAAAGTACAATGTGTCAAGCTTGATGTGCTCTTGACTGTACGAAACCAAGCGTGACACCGCGCAGGGTGAAGATCGAGTCAGGGGGACGGGACGCGTTGCTAGATTTCAAAAGTTCAAAGGGAATATGATAAAAAAAAACCCTTTTGTGACGTCAAGCAAAGCTCGATTGTCACACGGCTCGATTCATATCTCCACCGTGATTATATCAGTCCAATTATCAATAATTCAGTCCATTGTAATACTAGCGGCCCGCCTCGGCTTCGCACATTCGTGGCAAAAGCTTTCAAGAGCAAAAAGGCTCTTGAAAGCTTTTGATGACGACAGATAAATGCGCTGATTGTAGTTCGCTGGCTGGGCGACTTTAATTGAACACACTACTATTATAAAATCATGTGATAAAATCGAAAATAAATTTTAAGATATTTATAATAAACATGTCATGCTATTTTGATGGGAGTTTCGATGCACCTGAATCCAAATCATTCATTTTTGTTGCTGAACTGATTTTAACCTTTTTTTTTGTTTCATAGTTATTGGTTTGACGTAAATAATGGTATTTTTTTTATTTAACATGCAGACAAGTCACGTCTAAAAGCTACGAGTAGTTGTACATAACAATCAGAGAGTGCACACAGATGGCAAAAATGTTTTGATGTTTTTAAATGGGTCTCCATCTCTGTTTAGCATACTGTTGGCACGATTGCTTAAGTAGGGCCAACGTAACAAGTCCGTTTTCATGTTTTCTTGTTAACACAGTTTGCTTTGCAGGTCATAATTATTTATACGTTGATAGCCTGTCACAACCAACAGGTTTATTACGATGGTCTTACTTTAGCTCTTTTAGGGCTTGTTTTACCGCTTGCTGTTAGGCCAGTTAAATATGTTTGATGTTTGTTTGTGTCGGTTAAGCAATTACGCACTTGTGAAACTAAACTTTTTTACCATCTGGTAGAAATAACTAGCAGATCAATGATATTACAATATTTGTAGCAGATAGGATGTTTGGACTTTAGTAGCAAGCGGTGAGACGGGCCTTTAGATTTTTTTAAGTATGGAAATGTTCCTTCATGTGAGTGCTCCAGTTGTACACACGGCCGCACGTCGGTGGAAACACTTTGACCTTGAGCGGGTCTCTGGTTTCGGGCGTTTGTAGGGAAGCGCTTAGCGCTGGTTCAGCCTATACTGGTTTTGTTTCCACGTGTTTGGTGGAAGTACAGGTGAAGCCTCTTCGTTCCGTGAGAGCTACGGTTCAGGGGTGAGCGCGAGGGCGGGCGGGGGGGGCACTCTAGGCGCGTCCAGTACGTAGGGGTGGTGCAGGGCGGCGCGGGGGGGCAGGCGCTCGCTCGGCTCGTAGCGGAGCATGCGCTCGAAGAGGGCGGCGGCGTGCGGGGCGGCGCGGGCCGCGGGGGGCAGCAGCGCGGCGGCGGGGCGCGGGGGCCAGCGGGGGAAGGCGGCGCGGTAGTCGGGCAGCGCGCGCGCCCCCGCCCACAGCGCGCCCAGCCCCGGCGTGCCGAGCGCGCGGAACACGCGGAACAGCTGGTCGATCTCACTGTCGCCCGGGAACAGCGTGCGCCCGCTCGCCTGCACACCCGCCGGGGGAGGGGGGATATTCAGTGAATAAGGGCTCTTAGGGCCGGTTCTCACTTGTCGTGTGTCGGATCCGTTTAATAATCGGAGGTTCTTTATATGAAGCTATTCACACTCATCCGACAACGATTTTGTGTCGGATCCGACAAGAAATGTTGTGTCTTATGTCAGCCGATTTTCGTGTCAGATCAACGCTCGAGTTTAATCTGTTCAATTCGGAATCCGATATCCGACATAGAGGGAACAGATGCGCCGACACCCGATTAAAATCGGAATCCTACATCCGACATAGTGGAAACCGACTCTTACAGACCAGCGACAAAGTGAGTCGACGACTGCGAACGACAACGCAACCGCACGCAACCCTCGAAGGCGGCAACCGCGCGCGACCGTCAATGACTGCCTCACCCTGTCGCTGGTCTGTAAGAGCCCTAACACTTTATTGCACACAAAGTAAAACTATAAACAATACAAGAGCTTATAAAATGTAGGCAAAAGTTGGCCTTATCACTAAGAGTGATTTGTTCCAGACAACCCTTTAATCAAATCAGCATCAAACTGAAATCTGTAATGTAATGCACTATATACATAAGTATCATAACCACTTGAGCGTCCCAGCCGCGCGCCGTCCCTGACCTTCCGCGTCCGGACCCGCTGGCCGCGCGGCCGGCGAGCCGTGCTTTCTACCATCTTAACTTTAATCCTTCATAACTTTCAAACTAGTATAGCTATTGCAATAAAAAAAATAGTAGTGAAAAGGTATTTGTATTTGAATTTTAGTTGTTGATATAAAAAGGTAGTTAAACTTATTTTTTCCTACAAAAGTGGGGCGAAACATAACAACGACATGATTGAATCGCGAACGTAATTTTGAAATTTAGAGTTCTGTTTACGATCGGAATATAAGGCTACGAAGTACAATCTTTACGATATTCTAAAGCACAGGAATTCAAGATCATTTTAAGGTATAACAATCCTAGAAATACATAATAATCACACAGTACTTACGACATTCTCACGACAACACACTGTTCACTTTAGCGAATGACGCAGCACACTCGACTTGTTTTTTTTCTCTCTGGCACACCGTCAACTACAGAAGAGCCGGCTATGATTTTTTTTGTAAACAATTTCATAGACAAGGGTTCTACCACCTCACTTTGTTCAAGAACTTCCGCACTCAGTCGCTAGATGGCATTTTTTGCGTACGTACTGACCATACGCGCTTCGGATACCGTAATATCCAAGGACGCGGTAGAGCCTTTTTTTTGGATAATATAGTATCCACGGGCGCTTGAGTGGATAACAAAGTGTAGGAATTTTATGAAACTTACTGTAATAGCTCGATCAGAATTCCTAGGTCTTAATCTAAAACCTAGGTCGTGTACAGAAAGTGTGATCGTGTTAATTTAAGTGTTTTCTGGTGAATAATAAATACGATCAGTGTACACAACCATCCAAAACGGACTCATTGTGTTCCGAAACGTGTACAGCAGTCGTTTGAGTTACTATGGCGTTCGGCGGCGACAAAAGGAGCAGCTGTAACGGAGAGCTAAGTATACCACTTGGTTTGTTGACCCTAACAGGGTGTCCACAGCTGATGCCCAAAATATTTCCCTGACTTTTCCCTGACTTTCCCTGACCATTTTCAAAAATTTCCCTGACCAATTTTATTCATTTTAAAGAAAAATAAAGTATAAATGAATATATTTTCGAAAAAATGTTAAGACCAAAAACAATGTCATAATGTAGGTCACTATTTGGAGAAAAAAAAATGCCTGAAAAATAATGCTTTAATAGTCTGGATTAAGGGGCTGATAAGAGCTAAATACGCTTCACTTGAGCAGGTTTTTAACGAAAAGTGATGTATATATGGCTGTGAAAAAAAAAATGTGATAATTAAGCATCTTTACAATAATATGGCCGACTCAGAAACGCGATTAAATATATTTTGTACGCCATAAAAAAAAACCTATGCTTTTTGCTTTTAAACCGTTTTTCTTAAGTACCCATTAATCTATGATGCCAAAACTTTTACACATTATACAATATATTATGCGTAATAATACAGCTGTTTAATAATATTATGGGAGAGAGACAAGACAAGAGATGGACAGGAACTGTAACAGACTGGTATCCTAGGGATGGGAAGAGGAAAATAGGCAGACAAAACAAACGATGAGAAGATGAAATAAAGGAAGTAGCAGGGCCATTGTGGCGGAGAGTTGCTAAGGACAGAGAGGAGTGGCGGGCTCTGGAGGAGGCCTTCGTCAGAAGACGAACCAAGCAATAAAGATACATAAATATAGAACTATGTAAAATATGTAAATAGGTAAAGAAAACGCTTGAAAAACAAGGCTGTAATAAATAAATAAATTATATACGTTCTTCGAGAGAGGCCATGTTAGAGCGAATAAACTCAACCTTAAGTCGTGTCTCCGAGTGGGGTGACAAAAATCTGGTGAGTTTCAACGCCACCAAAACACAGGCGTGTCTGTTCATCGCCAAAAGGAGTCCGTTCAATCTGGCTCCTACTTTCCGAGGTACAACTGTACCAGTTACCGACAGTCTCGAGCTACTTGGCATGAAGTTGTGTGCAAACCTAAACTTCGGCGCTAACATTGAGTCTAAAGCCCAAACTGCGGCAAAAAAGCTGGGCATCCTCAATAAGGTTAAGCGTTACTTCACTCCTGGACAGCTTCTAGTTTTATATAAAGCCCAAGTCCGATCCTGCATGGAGAATTGCTGTCACCTTTGGGATGGCTCAGCTAAATACCAACTAGCCGCACTTGACTCGATAGATCGCAGAGCCAAGAAGCTCGTTGGTGATGAGATGCTGATGAAAACCAAGTTTCACAGTCTGGCCCACCGTCGCAAAATTGCATGTCTGTCGGTCTTCTACAGATTGTACTTCGGAGAGTGTGCTCAAGAGCTCCACGAGCTTATTCCACCATCTCCCTTCCACCATCGGGAGTCCAGACGCACCGCAGGATATCACCCACACTTGGTTGATATTCCGCACATTCGCACAAAGCGCTTTGAAACATCTTTTATAATGCGCACAGCTAAAGAGTGGAATTCTCTGCCTGCGTCTGTGTTCCCGAGTTCATATAACCCGAATCTATTCAAGTCGCGAGTGAATAGGCTTCTGCTGGGCAGGCTCGTTCCATCGTCGACCTCATCTATGTCTTCAGGACTGGATCGAGGTCAAGAGTAAGCCCATTGACGATAAAAAAAAAAAATTATGGGTACAGATTTTGAGAAAAATGCAGAAATGAGCGAAAAACGTAAAACAGCGCGAATCCGCTCCGTTCTAGCACGCGCATTATGCCCTTTGTTAGAAAGGGAGGTAATTCAGCTCTTATCAGCCCCTTAAGAGTCCGACTAGAGCATGAATTACAGGAGTAAATAAAAGATTTCACTGAACCAAAACTATTGAAATTTATGAAATGAAATGAAATATTTTATAAAAATAAAAAGGAGTAATCTAATTATTGTGACCACAAAGTATGCCTTATTGTAGGTCACTCGGAACCTGGAAAGAAATGCTTCAATAGTCTGGATTAAGAGTCAGACTAGACTAGTCACTAGATAATGATTTATCCCTTATTTTGCAATCACTGGTACATTTTGGAAAGCAAACTGTAAATTCTTAATTTTTCCCTGACTTTCCAGGTGGCTCCTCGATTTCACTGACTTTCCCTGACCACCTTGAGCTTCCCTGACTTTTCCCTGACTTTCCCTGATTTTCAAGAATGTGGACACCCTGCCCTAAGCTATGAAGTTAGATTACAATACGCGAAACCTTACTCACCTTGTGATAATCAGACACAGTGCGCACTGGGGTTTAGACATAGAGAGAACGATTGGATACAAGTCCCCAAAATCAATAACAAAGCTACCAAAGCTGTTCAGAAGAAGAATAACCCAAATGTATAGACTTTTTTTAGATAAGCTCCACTGCTGGACATACACTTCCATTAAAGACCTTCATGACGACCGGTTCTGTACTGGCCGCATCCAGTGACTTACGGCGATCACCTCTAAATCGTTTGTTCACCTTGTGAGAGGCCTGCCCACGCTACGTCTTCCGGTTCGTACTTACAATATACCTACAGTGACCTCGTGTGTGGACGATAGTTGCTATAGAGAGGAGGGGGGACTGACCATCTCGGCGTAGATGCAGGCGAGGCTCCACACGTCCACGGCGGTGGAGTAGAAGCGCGCTCCGAGCAGGATCTCGGGCGCGCGGTACCACAGCGTCACCACCTCGTGTGTGTACGATAGTTGCTATAGAGAGGAGGGGGGACTGACCATCTCGGCGTAGATGCAGGCGAGGCTCCACACGTCCACGGCGGTGGAGTAGAAGCGCGCTCCGAGCAGGATCTCGGGCGCGCGGTACCACAGCGTCACCACCTCGTGTGTGTACGATAGTTGCTATAGAGAGGAGGGGGGACGGGGAGGGGACTGACCATCTCGGCGTAGATGCAGGCGAGGCTCCACACGTCCACGGCGGTGGAGTAGAAGCGCGCTCCGAGCAGGATCTCGGGCGCGCGGTACCACAGCGTCACCACCTCGTGTGTGTACGATAGTTGCTATAGAGAGGAGGGGGGACGGGGAGGGGACTGACCATCTCGGCGTAGATGCAGGCGAGGCTCCACACGTCCACGGCGGTGGAGTAGAAGCGCGCTCCGAGCAGGATCTCGGGCGCGCGGTACCACAGCGTCACCACCTCGTGTGTGTACGATAGTTGCTATAGAGAGGAGGGGGGACTGACCATCTCGGCGTAGATGCAGGCGAGGCTCCACACGTCCACGGCGGTGGAGTAGAAGCGCGCTCCGAGCAGGATCTCGGGCGCGCGGTACCACAGCGTCACCACCTCGTGTGTGTACGATAGTTGCTATAGAGAGGAGGGGGGACGGGGAGGGGACTGACCATCTCGGCGTAGATGCAGGCGAGGCTCCACACGTCCACGGCGGTGGAGTAGAAGCGCGCTCCGAGCAGGATCTCGGGCGCGCGGTACCACAGCGTCACCACCTCGTGTGTGTACGATAGTTGCTATAGAGAGGAGGGGGGACTGACCATCTCGGCGTAGATGCAGGCGAGGCTCCACACGTCCACGGCGGTGGAGTAGAAGCGCGCTCCGAGCAGGATCTCGGGCGCGCGGTACCACAGCGTCACCACCTCGTGTGTGTACGATAGTTGCTATAGAGAGGAGGGGGGACGGGGAGGGGACTGACCATCTCGGCGTAGATGCAGGCGAGGCTCCACACGTCCACGGCGGTGGAGTAGAAGCGCGCTCCGAGCAGGATCTCGGGCGCGCGGTACCACAGCGTCACCACCTCGTGCGTGTAGGCGCGCACGGGCAGGGCGAAGGCCCGCGCCAGCCCGAAGTCCGCCAGCTTGATGCCGCCCGTCCGGTCCACCAGCAGGTTCTGGGGCTTCAGGTCGCGGTGCAGCACGCGCTGCGCGTGGCAATACGCGATGCCCTCTAGCAGCTGCCGCAAGTAGCTCTGCCAACATGATTACTTTTTTAACGGTTTTGCCCTACATAAAGTAAGTCCAACATAAGAAGTCCGTTTTGATGTTTCCTTATCTTATCACCAATGCACAGGGTTAATTTTTCTTTGCAGATCGTAATTTTTCAATTAAATTTTTGATGAGTGGCTTTTGTGTGTTCACAATTCCGCCAATGTCACGTAGTGAAGTGAATACACGATGGATATTACGTTTGACAGCTGTCATAATAGACATATTACAATGGCCTTACAGTCAAATAAGATAGGTAGGTAAGTATAAAAAATTAAAAGAAACAAGAACCTATCGTCTCGACGCATAATGACCTAATTTCTAAACGCATAAATGTCTTAAACGCATACCGTCTTACTACAAAAAAGTTAGACATTAGTCCGGTCCCTTATAGTCATATCACCAAATTGCACCAAATTTTTTCCAGGTAGATACTAGTCAAAATCTGTTAGAAGAATAGATATTAGTAAGAATCGTGTACCTATGTGTTCATGAATAAAATAAAACCACATGTGTACCTATGTGTTTATGTATAAAATCTTTAAAACCTGCATGTCTAAAGCAGTTAGCTATAGTTTTTTGTGAAACGTTTTCCCATGCTAACTGACTGCAAACTGACTGACTGAATAGACATGAGAAAACGGTCTGTGATTTTACTACTTAAATGTGTATTTTGTTTCTGAGATTTATAGAAATAATATAGAAATATAGAAAAGACCCTAAACTCGACCCGTTTTTGTTTACTTTTACGATCTTAATTGTCATTGACCATTATACTGTGCCAGATGTGGATACTGTTACCTATTCATATTGTTTACAATACAGCTGGTCGTTCTAACAGATACAATTCTCCGAAAATATTACTTAAACAAAATCGTTAAATGAGGTATGTCGTAATAAGCAATGTCGTAAAAAGCAGTATTTTTTATAAGGCGATCATATACTCGTATAGCATTCAGCCGGGACCTATGATTTTGGTTAATATAACCTGTATGTTGTTCTTAACGATGTCGTCGTAAACGGTTTTAACTGTAGTTAGGTACATAGCTCTCAATTTTTGATAGGAGCCAATTCTTGAAATTTCTTTGGAATATTTTGTAAAAACAAGAACTAACAAGCAACTTTTCTGTGGTGAAATTAAAAAAAATATCGACTCCATCATAAAGTGGTCATGTAATCAACTCAATATGAGTAAGGGAAAATGAAAAATCTGTCGAAAAAAATTTTATTTCGGGATAGTTGCTTGTTTACGTGAATAGAATAGGCTTCGGGAGCAAAACCAATGTAAATTCACACTATGTTTTTCATTCAATAGTTAAATGAGGTGGTATTAAATAATAATATGGTGTGTTAAGTGGCAGAAGAGAAATAGGGCTCTGATATTCCATCAAAACAAAAGAAACTCATTGCACAAAGCGACTCCTAAATTAGACCATGTTGCAGTGGTTTCTTGCTGTTTCTTTTACGCTGCCATAGCACAATCTAAAAAGCTCTAATTGCATTGTATTCTGCATGATGGTTCTATCTGAAATGTGAGCCCACCTTGACGAGATCAGGTGGCAGAGGGCCCTTGTGAAGGTCCATGAGGCGTTTGAGGTCCATGTGCATGAACTCGAACACGAGGTAGAGCTTGTCGCGCGCGTGCACCACGTCCAGCAGCTGCACCACCGCCTCGTGGCGCAGCTTCAGCAGCACCGAGATCTCCCGCAGCGCTGTCGACGGCACCCCCTCCGGCTCACTGCCACACAAACACACACACACCGCTGCTAACACAGAATATTCCGTGGCTGCTAATCATTTAGACAACCAACTTCAAAAGTTACTTTCAATGTGCAGAATTAATATTAAAATTGTAAAAAAAATAGTTGACCTCCAGCCTAAAGGTACCGTGGTAGAAAAATATTTTCTTGTGTGGCCAGATAGAACACACGTGACATACGTGGTGGATGGTACATAAAACTATTAACAAGTTCTTTATTAGGAAGTGTTTCGCAGGCTGAAGGTTCCTTGAATGTTTAATATCGCCTCAAGGAATCGTGATAGAAGACCGTTTTCTTCTGGGATCGATAGAACATATGTAGAACTAATTTTTAAAACCATTTTGAAGTTCCTCACTCGTGTGGTTCAGAAGTATCCCGGTGGATAGAAGTTCTTTGAAAGTTTAATATCGCTTCAAGGTTTTAATATCGCGTAGTCTCGCTCTATTTGCATTGTATTCTGCATGACATTCAATAAGTATTCTGTAAAGAATCTACATCGAATAAAATTATCTGAATCTGTGACAGAAGACCGATTCCTTCTGGGATCGATAGAACATACATAGAACTAATTTTTAAAACCAATTCGAAGTTCCTCACTCATGTGGTTCAGAAGTATCCCGCTGGCTGGAGGTTCCTTGAAAGTTTAATATCGCTTCAAGCAAACGTGACAGAAGACCGATTTCTTCTGGGATCAATAGAACAAACGTAGATCTAATTTTTAAAACCATTTTGAAGTTCCTCACTTGTGTGGTAAAGAAGTATCCCGCTGGCTGGAGGTCAACTACAGAGGCGTTTATTTTTTTTTCTATAAGTGGAACAAAAATAATTAAGGCACAATTCGATAGAATAAATCTGGATCTAATTTTCTGTACCACACACAGGTCTCTAGGACAGGGGGTCCCGCTAGGTGTAGACACACCTGTCAATTTTCGCGCCAAAACTTACTTTTCGAGTTTGATTTTCTTCAATGCAATCTGTTTCCCAGTGCTTTTATCTCTTGCTTTATACACCACTCCATATGTACCTTCACCTATTTTCTCCACCCTTGAATAATTTTCCATCGGCTAACGTTTTATAAAATAAATCGCAAAACTGCAAGAACAGACACCACACATTGGTTAGATAAGGGTTTCCAAACCCAAAAACTAAAAATGGGATAAATCTTCTTACTATTATTTATTATTTTTCACTTTTTCAAAACTATTAAGGACTCCCGTCCACGACTGTATTTTTGTCGGCCGATTTCTTGTATGACGATTAGGGAGGTGATCGATTAAAATAATATCGACACACGATGTCGATGATTGTAGTTATTTGTGTAGTAAGAAATGTAAATGGAAGCAGTGAACTATGGCCATTTGCTAGATTTGATAGTCGCGGGTGGTAACTAACTAACAATAATACCATTATTCATATTTGTTTATCAATTTTTTTATTCAAATTTCAATAAAATCGTTTTTAAAATTGACAAAATAGTCAATGGCCCTGTTAACTAACCATTTTTTGTTTCTACTTTTATTGTAAGCAAAGGTTGTAAGCTTTCCGAACTACATGCACTTTCACAATTATAACATACATACTTGTTGAATGGAATAAGTCAGAACACTCGGCAATAAAGAAACAATTTGAATTGCAGTTTATAAGTATATAGTAAGTTTTTGTATATTTTACTACAAATTCAAGAATTTGTCCAACAAAATCATCTAATTTGCCACTAAATAAAGGTGTGAACTACCACCTGAAAATCGAGTCGCATGGCTCCTCAATCCAAACAGACATGTCTCTGCCTTGTTTTGAATTTGAGGAAATTGCTAAGATAGAATGTTGATAGATTTTCTTTCTGAGGTTTGGAAACACTTGACTAATTTTAGGTCAAAGTTGCCCTAGTAAAAAACTTGATGTCACCGTGATTGGCACTAAGACTCGTCTTCTTTGGGCCATAATGGGCGAGTAAATATAGGTTCATTTATTGATATGAAAAATGTTTAAATAGATCTGCCAGTGTCTTAAAAGGTTAAGTCCTGTGCTAAGACACCAGCATTCTTCCTTATATGACTCTAAAATATCAATATAAAACACGGAGTAAGTAAGACCTTCCTTACTCCGTGATATAAAAGGATGTACTACGTATCTGAACCGTCTTAAACCGCTATTCAACTAAAAAGTTAATTAAAAATAACAATAATTACAGTGAGGAAATAAATCGATAGCAGAATTACGAAACGATAATTAATTAGATAAAAATAAATGAATTTTTAAAACAAAGATAAAATCTCAGATAATAGTTGGATAAAATAATCGAAATGAGCTGAAATGAGTGTGTGTGTCAGGCGCGGATCCAGGATTTTCATTTGGGGGGGGGGGGGGCTCACTTGATCTTTCTCAAATTTTCAGTATAGTTACGGCAAAGGGGGCTGTTAAGCTTGTACAGGGTTATTTTTTAATCACCCCGGATATTTAAGAGGTGGTTCTGCCCATGAAACTGAACAACTTTTCCCAAAGAACATAATCCAAAATAAGTACAAAAATATCGACTTTCCATACAAACTGCATCATCTGCCAGCGCATTTTGTATGAGACGTCGACTGGCCTGTTGGTGTGGTTGGCAGTGAGCCTGGCCTACTACGCGGAGGGCCTTGGTTCGATCCCCGCCTGATAGTTTAAGTGTCTCGGTGTTATTTATCTATTTATCATGTATATCAGTCTTCGGTACCCATAGTACAAGCTTGCCCAGAAGAAGTGTATTTACTTGCGACTTGAAAAGATTCAGGTTATATTCGAGAACACAGATTCAGGCAAAGAATTCCACTCCTTTGCTATGCGCATCATAAAAGATGTTGCAAAGCGCTTTGTGCGAATGTGTGGATATCAACCAGGTGTGGATGTTACCCTGTGGTGCTTCTGGACACCCGATGGTTGATAAGCACTTGGAGCTCTTGGGCACTCTCTCCGAAGTACAAATCTGTAAAAGACCTACAGACATGCAACTTTGCGATGGTGGACTAAACTGTGAAACTTAGATTTCACGAGCATCTAACCACCAACGAGGTTTTTGGCTGTGTGATCTATCGAGCCAAAAAACGAGTATACCGCGTTAATATTCAGCCTGTTAGAACCTCTTTTGCGAAAAGGTTTTCAAATCACTCATTCCCTGCCATCTATAACAATATCCTAAAACACAATGACATAAAATTTTGCTCAGCCGTTGAATTAAAAAAGATACTTCACACATTTTTATACAAATTAGATCACATGACGACCGAAAGTTTAATCCCTTCTTAAACTTCATTCTTTACACTCTTTCTTTCCACTCTCTCTTCTTTTCACTCCCATTTTGCTTCTGTGTTAGCTTTAGTTCATACCTACTCATTCCTCCAATTTTATTTTTATTAGTTTTTATATATATTTGTTAGTTCAATCAAAGTCTGTATTGTAATTTGAATACTGGTCCTTCAAGATACAGGCTTTGCCTAGTTTGAAGGCCTCTGGTGTTTCCGTAATTAATGAACCTAATTTTACTAACTAAATAGTGTGTATTCTATGTTAATTCGGTTACCAATAAACATTTTTCATTTTCATTTTTTTCATCCCAAAGATGACAGCAATTTGTCATGTAGGACCGGACTTGTGCTTTATATAAATCTAAAAGCTGTCCAGGCTCCAGATAGTGTGTGTGTGTCCAGGCCACAGTTTGGACTTTTGCCTTAATGTCAGCGTCGGATTTCAGGTTTGCACAAAATTTCATGCCGAGAAACTAGAGGCTGTCGATACAGATGTACCTAGAAAAGTAGGAGCCAGATTAAACGGGCTCTTTTTGGCGGTGAACATACATGCTTAAGTTTTCGTAGCATTAAAGCACACCAGATTTTTGTCATCCCACTGGCTTTTGCGGTGTATGACAATATTCTCAACTGCGTACCCAACAATCTAAAAAACAATAAGGTCGTTGATCTGTAGCAATAAAAGTTTCGCAGAGAGAACAGACCCCTGAAAAACTCCGGCATCAATAGTCATGAGGTCAGAAGAGCAGACGTCGAGGACTACACGGAACGACCGTTCGCTCAAGAAGTCAAATACTCCAGAGCAAAAGTCAGCAAAAACCCTGTCCTATTATCCCTATATAACCTATCAGTTTACTATTATTTAATCTGTGCCCTGGCGACCATGACTCGATGCCATGTTAAGTGACTGTAGGTACATGGCCCGTCCTCACTTAGGTAAGACAAAGACACGGTGGTATTTTAGACATGAAGATGTTGTGGAGATTCCTAGTGTCCACAACACTTGCCAGTTAAGTCACATTCGACGAGTGACCTCTATCAAGATCTTTAACATCCTAGTCCCTTTGAACTAACAAACTACAAAATTTTGAAGAAGTTTGTTTTACCTAGGACTATTTTGTCCCAAGTAGACATATTCGTCAACAACGTTGGTTACATACAACAGCTAGTTAGACATAATTTAATTCTTATTAACGTTTATTTTAAGACCCACTGTGTGCTTATTGTAAGCATTGTGTTGAGATCTTCATCTCATACATATATAGTTGGAAAATCAAAGGTGAGTTACGTTCTCGCCATTAATTTTGATGCCAAACCCTGTCCAGTCCAGGAATTCGAAGACTGTAAGTGCATTTCTGTACAGCTTAGGACACATGACGCTCCTTGTCTCATTCCTTGCAGCACTTGATAAATATATAAACGGTGTGTTGTAGACGAACCCTAAAGTGGTGTTTTGGTGCAGATGGAAGGCTTTTGTAATGTTTCCAAAGAGTGGAGCCGAAAAACAACAAATAATCTCTAACTTCTCATACCAAATCTCTAGCAGGACGAGTTTGTATAGGAAGATCAACATTTTTAGGCGAAGTTGTTCAGTTCCTCAATATAATGGTCATTGTAACCTTCTTTTACCCCTGTATAGAAGTTGTCAGTAAATTGGTAAATAACAATAAGTGTCGAGAGGCCAGGTCGCTTGATGTGTTTGGGGGGGGGCCATGGCCCTCTGGCCCCCCCCCCCTGGATCCGCCAATGGTGTGTGTGTAAGTGTGTGTGTGTGTGCATGTGTATAAGAGTATAGGAGTATATAAGTCTTGATTATAATATTATTACAGACAGACTTAGTTCTGCAGCATACGCAGTGAAAAGAATAAGAGCTCTGACGGATGTAGACACCGCGAGGTTAGTCTACTTCAGTTATTTCCATAGTCTCATGTCATATGGCCTTTTGTTATGGGGTCATGCTGCGGATGCAAACAGCATTTTTTTACTACAAAAGCGAGTTGTTCGTGCAATTTATAAAATGAAGCCTAGAGAATCTCTTCGAAATAAATTTAAAGAAATCAACATTTTGACTTTTGTGTCGCAATACATTTATGAGAATTTAATATATGTTAAACAGAATATACATATTTTTGATAAAAATTGTGACAGGCACAGTGTCAACATAAGAAACAAGAATCAACTTGCTTTTCATGTCAGCCGTATTCACAAAATTAGTAAAACATATAAATGTATACGCTTCTATAATAAGGTACCCACTGATATTGAAAGTTTACCGTTAGATAAATTTAAAACTGTAATCAAGCAGAAATTATGTAAGAAGGGTTATTATAAAATATCAGATTATCTAGAAAAGAAAAATCCATGGGATTAGACTACGGTTCTAACAGGCTAATTCTTTAAAACTGACCTATGTATGTTGTATATCAACCTTGTACATTCAAACATATTTAAAAGAGCGCGTGGGTTTTTATTGTCGCTTCTTTTTTTTTCCCACAATGGCGCCACATTGTTTGTGAAGCGATGTAGTTTAGCTGACGTCATTAAGAGATTTTAATATCCAACAATGAATAAACGATTTTGATTTGATTTGATTATTGTAGTGGTCGAAGAAAAGTAATTTAAATTACAAGCCAATTATATACTGTTTCTTTACATAATTACTCAATACTCAATACATTTCTTGCATCCCATGAGATTTACAAGGTGTTCATATAATAAATAGGTACATCATGGAGAGAGGAAAATTCTTTATCTAAAAAATAATATTTTATGTTACGTACCATTTACCTAAAATTATTTTTAATCTTTATAGTCTTCTTCTTATCTTATTAGCCATTTCTGTCCCACTGCTGGGCAAAGGCCTCCCTCCGTTCCTTCCACTGGTCTCTACTCTCCTAAATAATAAAAAAAAAACAATGTTTTATTATTAATTTTCCATAGTTAAATAATTTGAATTAAAGATAATATAGTGTAGAGTCTGGCCAACGAAAGAAGTACAACAATACAAACAATAGTACCAACCCATACATAGCTTTTAGTAAGAGGCGACTAAGGGTTTACTGGAGGATGGGCAGCAGCATCCTCCTTTGTATATTACATCTTACTGACTGCGGTCACCTACAACCGCGGTCCATGGTGCCAGCCGTAACGCTAACAAGCGAGGTGACTATGGTACTTCCCCTCCACATTTTTCCAGCAAAAGCTAGAATTCTGGAGGGAGCTCCCTATCCTGTAGTGGGCGTTTCATGGGATGTTATGATGAGTTGGTTTTCAGGTAGTAACTTGTGGTCTAGAAAACCAACTAAAAGTATCAAATTGTTATTTTGCAGTATTTTCAGGGTTTAAAACTTGTTATTTTTAAATTTTCCCTGGTTTTGTATGGACAGCTTTCGTTGGCCAGCCTCTATTAGGTAACCAGTAAATAAACTACAGAGTGCTGATGCTGATGAGAATTTCCCTTCAGGTGCAGTTGGTCTACTTTCCCAATTGGTTTACTTTTCTGGTGACTGATCTAGGGATGCCATCTGAGGAGCGGTAAATGTAGAAACTAAATGTAGGGGCGCAAAATGTAGGGGCACCAACTAAGGGAACGCTAACTGTGGGGGCGCCAACTGAGGGGCGCTTAATGTAGGGGCACCAACTGAGGTGCGCTAAATTTAGGAGCACTTAATGTAGAGGTGCCAACTAAAAAGGCGCCAAAGATGGGGCGCCCACTGCGGGTATGCCAAACGTAGGTGCACCAACTGAGGTATATTAAATTTAGGGGCGCTAAATGTAGAGGCGTCCCACAGAAGGGGTGCCAAAACTGGAGGCACTAGCTGAGGGGCGCTAAATGTGTGAATGTGATGGAAGCAGAATAGGCTTTAAAGTTAAAACTCCATTAAAGCTCTCGCCGAACCGAACAATTTGTGTATCTTCGAGACAAAGAGCTTTATTATATAAGTATGACTACATACTATGATTTTTTTTCATCTACCATCCTTTTTTACTTTCGAGCGGAGCGAGAAAGGTATTATATTCGTGAAAAAAAGTTTTTTTAATTTTCTCAAAAATGTGTTCTATATCACTTATACATCATAAAAAACAAGTCTCCCAAAAATGTCCGTCCGTCGCGTCGGTCGGTCGGTCGGTCTGTCCGTCACGCTTTGGCATAGCGGCTAAACGAATGGTCCGATTGACACCATATTTTGAATTTAGGAGTTTTATGCAAATCCATTGAAGAGTTGTATGTGGTTTCTTGCTGGCTCTGATTTTGAGGGTAGCTGTCATACAACAAAAATGAAAAATTGAAATTTTCTCAAAAACTTCTCATAGAATCTTGATGAAACTTTGCACGACCAAGCATCTCCATGTAAAATATCTTGCGCCAGTATCAATTGATCTGTGTAATTTCATATAAGGGGTGTTCCTGTATCACCAAATCGTAAATATGTGATTTACCCAAAATTGGTTCCATTGAGTTTATTAAAATTTTCTATAATATTAATCCTGGATTGGTTGTCTACCTAACTGGATATTCTTGATGATTTTTTTTATAAAATTTAGTACACAGGGTGTACCAAAAACTGAAAGGGCTTGCTCAGTAGACTAAACTGAACTATTATCCACAAGGAACATGTGTTGAGAAATTAAAAGAAATCTCCATGCAAGTATCCTGCGGTAGTATCCATTGATCTGTGAAAATTCATATAAAGAGTGTTCCAGTACTACCAAAAGTTAAACATGTGATTTACTCGAAATCGTTTGAGGTTTGTTTGTTTTGATGTTTGACAATTTGAATTATGAATTGATCTGTATATTTCATTCGAACATTTTTTATGAAAAACGTAAATAAAAGTTTGTTTTCCATACTAATTGTATGGCATTACAAATTTAAGTTTGCGGTTGATAGTTTTTCCTTGAGTATTGCGAGAAAGTAAGTGCTGTGCTGCTGTACCATTTATTATTTATTTTTTATTAAATCTCTTCCTGAAGCTGTTCACATAATTATCATCGAACTTCACTTTGCAAGTTCGTTGCAAGATGAGTAATATCCACTTTGCACGAAATGACCCTCTAAAAAGCATATAACTTAAGCAACGAATAATTTGTGGATGGAAAAGACGAAAGCAGAAAGGTTGACTAAAGAACTTTGTTTGGACTAGTTAGGAGATAAACATACTAAAAGTCCTTGCCCCTCCGAGGTCCGAGGGGGGGGGGGGGGGGGGCACAAAGAAGGTCACATTTTTTTGTTTTTTGCTTACATCTCGAAAACGGTGCGTCGTACGAAATTTTGTTGTAGAACATAATGAAAGCTGATAAGATTTTCTACAACTTTGCTTTTCACAATTTTAATCTATCTCCAATCGTTGCCTAGTTATGAGCTCTGAAAAACGGCCAGGAAAGAGGCTGAGATTATGAGACCGGACATATACAGTCAATATTTTTTAATTTATATGTGTATCCTGAAGTCTACGGTAGCACTTGAGAAATATTACGAAGCAAAAAAAAAACGTAAGACTATAGAAAACATTTTTGAAAATCGACCATTTGTCGAAGCTCATAGTTAGGCAAAGATAAGAGATAGATAAAAAAAGTAACAGCCAAAGTTGTAGAGAATTTTATCAGCTTTTATTATGTAGTACAACAAAATTTCGTTCGACGCATCGGTCAAAAAACCGGACTTTTAGTATGTTTATCTCCTAACTAGCCCTAACTAGCCCCAACCCCAACAACAAAAACTTTCTGCTTTCGACTTTTCCATCCACATACTCCTTGTGATCACTCATTGGCCATACAAGCTTGACCAACTTATCTGTAGAATTTTACGATGGCGCTACGATCGAAAATGATTGCCACCTATTACAAAAATAAACAAATTCTACCTTTTTAGTGTTCCGATATCGAAACGGTTAAAAAAGGAACCCTTTTCTATGGTGCGACTTTGTCTGTCTGTTTGTCCGTCTGGCACACTCCCACCTGTATTAAAGCAACCACTCATGCTATCTTGAAATTTGGAATAGTTGTAGAATTATACTAAAAGCTGTCAAATGCCTAACTTTACGTTGAATAAAAATAGTTTTAACAAAAACTACACACCTTCTTCAAAGTTTTGCAAGGTTTCTTTTAGCAATAAAAAGTATAAAATAACTATAACAGTTAATAATCAGTAACTAAGTGAAGTAATAGAAAATAAACAAGCCTGTTATTTGTTTCAATTATTAATTTATAGGTACATTACAACAGTTCATTTTGAAGTGCTGCCATCCGAAATTTAGATCTCATCGAGACCTATCATTTGACTCAGCACATAAGTAGTCTAGGGTCAGTAGTTTTCAAGTTATAGCGATTTTAAGTTCGACAGCTGTCATCCGAAATGTAGATCACATCGAGACCTATCATTTGTCTAAGCACACGAATAGTCTAGGGTCAGTAGTTTTCGAGTTATAGCGATTTTTAGTTTGACAGCTGTCATCCGAAATGTAGATCACATCGAGACCTTTCATTTGTCTCAGCACACGAGTAGTCTAGGGTCAGTAGTTTTCGAATTATAGGGATTTTTAGTTTGACAGCTGTCATCCGAAATGTAGATCACATCGAGACCTATCATTTGACTCAGCACATGAGTAGTCTAGGGTCAGTAGTTTTCGAGTTATAGCGATTGTTAGTTTGACAGCTGTCATCCGAAATGTAGATCTCATCGAGACCTATCATTTGTCTCAGCACATGAGTAGTCTAGGGTCAGTAGTTTTCAAGTTATAGCGATTTTTAGTTTGACAACTGTATTTAGTTTGACTGCTAAAAAAGAGCCGAGACTATGACAAAGACAAAAAAGATGTTTTGATCTTTATCACACTTTAGAACTTTTGTTTGTATAAATTGAACCTGCTCTAACTTGGTATGCTTATTTGCAAATCCATTCCTATACTTCATCCGAGATCTGAAGATCTGACGCGACAAAGACAAAATAGATGTTTTGGTCTTTATCACACTTTAGAACTTTTGTATATATTGAGCCTGCTCTAACTTGGTATAAGATCTGACGTGACAAAGACGCGACATCTGATGCGAATTTATAATTTTATTCCCATCTTAAAAAGCGCTGGGCGCCGCTAAAAAAGTTTTCACTTCAAAAATCCCCAGTAGCACCTGTTTTCCTGATAATTTGCAAAATTTCTCCAAAACAAGAAAAGAAAAGTTAAATTTTATTGGAAATGTCTAAAAAGTGATGATGGTACCGTTCCTATCAAGTACAAGGTAAATTCTACGGAATTCACGGAATTGCAGCATGTTTTTACAATTGGCAAAATTTTAGATTTTCAAAATGCTCTAGTGGTTAGAGTTTTAAACCTAGGTTAATGAAACTTTACGCAGGTCTTTAACTGGTGCTTCTACTTGTTACTGCAATAATAATCTGGATCAATATTGGATTTGCGTCGACACTAAAAGAAGAAGATCTGGGTAACACTGACGTGTAGCGGCAGCAATGCGTTTGTATACATGAACAAATGGTGTTATTGGAGATTCTTGCTCCTTTTCTGCATTAAAGAACGATGTCATTATGAGAATCATTTCTCGCACACCACTTTCGATCGCTTTTGGTAAGACTTTCTCATAAAATACTTGGAAATATGCAGGAAAACAAGAACAGCACAGGAAACACTGACTGACACAAGGAGGTTTACTTTATGCTAAGGAGGGAGCCATAACCGTATCCATTTCTAGCGAGGGACCTCCATACTAAAATGTATGATTTTTTTTTATGTCCCAAAAACGTAAAAGTTTTGTCTTTCTCTTTAAGAAATATATAGCTTAAAAGTAATAATCTTGTTACTACTCGTACAGTTTTTCTGGTAAGAATACTTACCATTCAAGAAAAAAACCGGTCAAATGCGAGTCGGACTCGCGCGGATTCCGATGGGTTCCGACGTGCCTATAGTATTTTTGGAAGCAATAAAGTCCATTTCTAAAAACTGCAACTTAGAAAGATCGTTTTATTTTTGCTGTAATATTTACATAAACTTCTATCGCCTGTAATTAATAAAAATTTTTCCTTCCACAAACTTCGGAGATGGTTTTTAGGGGAGGGGAATGGTATTTTTTTTTGACATTTTTTATCATAATTTGAAAACTAAGAGTTGTAAAAAAATATAAAAATATATTCTAGAATGTACAAGAAGAGCCCTTTCTTATAATACCTCACTCGACCTATTAATGACAATTTGAAATTTTGCCCCCCCCAACCCTATTTGGGCCCCCTTGACATTAATAATCATAACTTTTTGTTGATTATCTCATGTGCAGTTAAGTTGGACAACCATATTCTAAAACTATTCCAAATTTCAAGTCTAAAGCATGAGTGGTTGCTGAGATATACAGGTGTGACAGACAGACAGATAAAGTCGCACCATAAGATAAGGGTTCCTTTTTTTACCATTTTGGTATCGGGACCCTAAAAAACGCTGTTAAAAATCACGCATTTTTGGCTATTACGGATCATTTACGCTTCAATTCACAAGTTAAAAAGATATATTTTTACTTTCGCATATTACAAAGGTTTGGATGAAACATTAGATTTGTTTGATTTGTAAAACGTTACCTAGACTCTAGTTTTTTGACCGACTTGCCATAGTCGACTAGGAGACGCTTAACACGACTAGTCCGTCATATAGGACTCTATACATTTTTACTCTGAGGTTGTCAAAATGACGTAAGTAGTTCCGCTTTTGGCCATTCTACAGAAAAGTTGGTCAAGCTGTACTAATAGACGTATTCGCCAGTCAAAAGCTCCGTATTCCAAGGTTCCGTGTGGTGCCGGCAAATAATAAATAGTACAGTCAACGACAACTCAAGCTTGACACTTGCACTTCGACTCTAGCCCGTACATCCATTGGAATAAGAACGATATAAAGTCCGATGTGTCAAGTTTGATGTGCTCTTGACTGTACCATCCCATACATACCCGTGGGTGTCGTAAGAAGCGACTAAGGGTTATAAACTGGAGGATAAGCAGCAATATCCTCATGTGAAGTGTATCATACCATCTTACTTACTGCGGTCACCTACAACCGCGGTCAACAATTAGAAATGAAAAGTTAAGAAAGTTAGAGTATGTACCTAAATATGTATTACCGAAATATGTTAACGTATATGGCGCGCGGACGTGGGAATATATGTTACCGAAAATACTAAACGATCTTCCAACCGAGTTGCTAGAACGCATTTTAGGCAGTAATTCTAAACAATGCAAAAAACTGCTTTTTCAATATTATTTGAGTATGCGGTGTGATCCGAGCAATACCTAGATAGTAAAGAAAATATATATGTATATATGCTGCATGCGAGCGATAATATGCGCACCACGCATAAACCTTGCTAGGTTTCAGTGGATGCGATTGTCCTAGATAAGATACGATGTATGTAACTTGAATAAATACTTAAAAAAAAAAAAAAAAACTTACTGCGGTCACCTACAACCGCGGTCCATGTTGCCAGCCGTAACGCTGACAAGCAAGGTGACTATGATTCTTCCACTCCACATTTTTCCAGCAAAAGCTAGAATTCTGGAGAGAGCTCCCTGTCCTGTAGCCGACATTTTATGGGATGTTATGATGAGTCAAAAACTCACGCTTTTTGAATGTCTTTACTTTCAGACATACGCATTTGCTACTAACAAATATGGACATATGGATGATCAAATCATGGCCCATTGTGAAGAAATACACAAATGGCAATACTAATCGATCAGCTGTTTACTGTCAGCATGACATTTTAGTGTCATTTTACCATTGTTTACGCAATAGCTTTTTTAGCCAGAAGTATATTGTATTCTGTGTTTTAGAAATCAAAAATTGAATTGAAACCACGTTCGTTCGTTTAAATAACTCTGGTAATGGCCATTGCTCTTAAATCCCTGTGGAAAAGTGCTCTGTTATCTCATTGGTCCGGCGTGCGAGGTTTAGCCATGTCGTCTACAAACCTGACGAAGGTTATGGAGAAATTGGAGAAGAATCCTTATTATGAGAAGTATGCGCAGCGCATTGCGGAGCTGCAGCGCTCGTCGCCCGAGGAGTTCCTGCAGCGCGTCGAGACCACCGCGCGCTCCTCCGCCCCCGCCCCCGCCGCCACGCTCGCTCCCCCCGACACCAGGTAGCTCCCCCAACACGGCAGGTCACTCTCCTGGTGCCTTACTGCCTCGCTCTCACCGGTATCCATTCTTTATCGGTGTTCCCGTTTGTATACAACCTTATATCCAAAAAAATATTATAGTTAATTACTTCCTGTGTTTAGCTAAAGAAATCTTGTCATTTGCAGACAATTCTCATCCGTATTGAACCCTAAAGAAGAACTCAATGGTGAAGTGTCACAAAACGATAAAAAACTGGAGGATATATTCAAAACTGAACTAGTGAAAGACAAAGATGCATCTGAAATAAAGATCATTTGGGAACAGTATCATCAACTGAAAGAAGTGATATCTGCCACAATACCTACTGAAACTTATAATGAAATTCGCGAGAGAATGCATAAATATGGAACCTTTCTGTTTCCACTACCACGATCTCAAGGGTATGAGTTCATTGTGAGCCAGTGTCAAGGACACACTGTTCACTTCACCCCTCTTCTTGCATTCCAGGTAGATACAAAAAAAATATATACATCTTAAGTGTTATATAAATAACATGCTTACTTACCTATTGCTTGATGAAACTTATTGCAGGTGCACAAGGAGAATGCCCCGGAGTGCCTCACAATGATACACTACACAGAGTTCAGCGACAAGGGTATTGTGCTCATGCGGGGAGAATTTGATAAGGTACATACCTAGTAATTATAGTATTTTGAAGCATTCCACAAAAAAGGCCACCAATAACCCATACAAGATGCATGCATGTGACAATTGAATGTAATTAATACAGTACTCAACCAAATTAACATATTAACATTGTCACACATTCATGAGAAATATAATGACCCAGACTTTGATATAACTACTTACTATCTTAGTTACTTAGTTATTTTCATGACATTTAGTTATTGGTTAATTTATGTATTCTATCCCTTTACAGAATGTATTAAATGGACAGGAGGCACAGTGCTTAGCCAACCAATTCCAAATGTACTATAACGGAAAGGATTCAGCCAAATTGCAGCTATTGAAATCCTTCACAGAACATCCAGGCTCATTTAAACATATGGATCTAGTTACCCAGCTAGAAAACATTACATTAGTTTGAGTATATTTATAGTATATAGTTATGTAATAAAACATTATTTTTCAATATTTATTTAATGAAGAATCCATGATGAGGTTATTGGTTTAATTTGTGTGGATAGTAAGTGTAATCAGGTGTTTCATAGAGAGTGCGGGGTGGGTCAGACACATGGCGAGTGCGAGGAGCGCGGCTCATGCGTAGGTAGCTCAGTGGACTCTGGATGACTGGGCTCCTTGGTGAAAAACATTTATTTGTTACAACATTTTTTCTCATGCAATGTAAAATATTTTCCTCACTTTCTCTTCTGCAACTTTCAAGATAAATGTTATGTAATAATGATTTGTTTCTTTTCATGACATCATCTTTTATCAATGCAGGTGTATTCTCCTTTAAGTAGACAGGAATTTCACTTATAATTTCCTCATACAATTGGTAACCAAAGTTGTTTTCAGAACTCTGGGAAGATGCAGAAGATGGAGTGGAATAGGTCTCTGGAGATTCCTCAAATAATTCTGAATCTTCTCTCTGGTCCACAGGACTAAATAATAAAAAGCTGCCTGGAGAGTTCTCTTGTGTACTCAGATTGCCACTATCACTGTCTTTTTGAAGAGACATTTGACCTACATTGCTAAAATGTTCACAGGTGCTACTTATTTCATCAGAATACTTGACATAGTCGCTATCACTGTGAGAAGGATCCTTTACCTGACATTCAGTAGGAGCTGCAGTTTTTGTCGACTCAATTATACTCTCAAAATTTATGGACGGATTTTCTTCTCTAATATCCGAATAAATTGGCCGCGTGATCGTTTCTGATCTAACTACTTTTGGAAACATTGCTAGGGTCAAGCGGTTTGATGTTATGCATATATTTGGCTTTAAACCTACATAATGAGCCGCCCTTGTACATTTATTTAATAAAGGACTTTGAGAATCATTTGCGTTACGTCGCGAACGTTTCCTTATTTCATCAAGGCATCTGCGTGTTCTCCGCCTTTTCCTTTTTACAACACTGGGTGAAGTCTCCATAACTAGGTAATTATTTACAATAAATACAAAATATGCTTATCTTGTGTTAGGGTCCACCTATCACCATTATGAATAATGGTAAAATCAACAAAACAAAATTTATGTTCAAACAACACAACTCGGAAATAAGACCAAGACGGCTCAGAAATTCAAAATGCAGCGCGCAAGACACCAAAAAAAATCTACATAAAAATAAAGGACGATCCACATCACCCGATTTATTGTGGAGACGAAAATTCCCATAAATTTCTGAACGCGTCTTATTCTAACAGTACGATTCGATTCAGTGAAAAGCTACCCAACGAACATCTAAAAACACGTTCCAAAATGTGAAACCGAGGGTATTAATATTGGAAAAACTGTAATTGCTATTTGCAACCCTAAATCTATCCGTTGGAAGCGTGATGAATTGTTTTATTAGTATCACTACATTATTATTATTATTTTATTAGTCGCTCCCCGCTGTCTGTCTGTCCCTATGTATGCTTAGATCTTTAAAACTACGCAACGGATTTTGATGTGGTTTTTTTAATTAGATGGAGTGATTCAGGGTTTTCATGTATAAAACATGCATAATATAGTAGAGAAACACTGATAATTTTAGAGGTTTCTAATGTGATGTCGTGAACAAACACATTTTTTGTGAACCCTATGAGATAGATCAAAATAATGTACTACCTACAGTATTGTACAACTTAAAAAGGTCTACAAAAAAGTCCGCGATGGTATAAGTCTATCTCTTGAGGCTAACCCGCAATATCCATTTTTTATCCTTCGAGAAATACTGGCTTATTAACGAAGCGATTTTAAGCAATACTGTACCGAATGGCACAGTGCGATCGAAGCAGGAGGACAGGAGCAATAACAGAAACGCCTTCTCGTGTAGAGCGGTGTGAAGTTAGCAGAAAAAGTTAGCTGAATTTGAGAACCCGACCAAATTGAGGAGGTCATTTTTGGAAAATGGTTTGAAAGCCCCAAAACGGGTGGAAAATGATCAAAAACCAAATAAAACTAAAAGAAAATTGCTTTTCCAGCTAGGACGAGAGCCCACAAACACTAAAACTCCTAAAAACTAAGGTGGTTCTAAAAACATCACGAATCGCTGTTTCGAGGCTAAATATGATTGTCTAAGTCGAATAAAGTATAAATTTTGTAAAATAACACAAAACCCACTATTACACATGCTAAATAAACTTCCTTTATACAGAAAACCGGAAATCAATGAGCATGAAAACAATGTTAAAGTGTTTTATTTCATTCAAAAATATACAATTTTTCAGAGGCTTGTAGCGACTATCACAGACCAGGTACATCCTAAATCTGAAACCAGGAAAAATGAGGCTTCAATAGCTGTTCAAAAATATAGGTTTCAAATAACTTGATATGATCAGATTGTCGCAAAAGCCTACCATACAAGCATACTCGCCCATCTAGAATCCGCTAACGCGATGTCAATATTCAGTGGCTTGGAGTTTCTACCACAGACCACATACAGTCTTAAAACTGGCAGCATTAGAAAGAATTTATCAAAAGCTTTCAGAAAATTTACAAAACAATCAAATTTATATGATCCGATTGCACGAAAAATATAATTTTCAAATGACACACCTGACCTCTAATACGCTTGACTTATATTAAGAGGCTTGTAGCATCTACGACAGACCAGGCACATCCACAAATTTAGTACCATTATAAAAGAAGTTTCAATAGCTTTCCAAAACTGTAAGTTTCAACGAGATGGATATGGTCAAATTGCCGCAAGAGCCTACCACACGAGCATAATCGCCCATCTAAAATTTGCTAACGTGATGTCAATGTTCAGTGGCTTGAAGCGCCTACCATAGACCAGGTACATCCACAAATCTGAAACCATTAGAAAGAAAGCTTCAATAGCTATCTAAAAATATAGGTTTAAACCAACTGGATATGGTCGGATTGCCGCAAAAGCCTACCACACAAGCATACTCGTCCATCTAAAATCCGCTAACGTGATGTCAATGTTCAGTGGCTTGTGGCGCCTACCACAGACCAGGTACATCCACAAATCTGATACCGTTAGAAAAAAATATTGAATATCTATCCAAAACTATAGGTTTCAACAAACTGGATATCGTCCAATTGCCGCAAAAGCCTACCACACAAGCATACTCGTCCATCTAAAATACGCTAACGTGATGTCAATGTTCAGTGGCTTGTGGCGCCTACCACAGACCAGGTACATCCACAAATCTGTTACCATTAGAAAGAAAATTTCAATAGCTGTCCAAAAATATAGGTTTTAACCAACTGAATGTCGTCAGATTGCTGAAAAGCCTACTACACAAGCATACTCGTCCATCTAAAATCCGCTAACGTGATGTCAATGTTTAGTGGCTTGTGGCGCCTACCACAGACAAGGTACATCCACAAATCTGATACCATTAGAAAGAAGGGTTCAACAGCTATCCAAAAATATAGCATTTAACCAACTGGATATTGTCAGTTTGCTGAAAAGCCTACCACACAAGCATACTCGTCCATCTAAAATCCGCTAACGTGATGTCAATGTTCAGTGGCTTGTGGCGCCTACCACAGACCAGGTACATCCACAAATCTGTTACCATTAGAAAGATGGTTTTAATAGCTCCAAAAATATAGGTTTCAACCAACTGGATATCGTCAGCAAGCATACTCGTCCATCTTAAATCCGCTAACGTGATGTCAATGTTCAGTGGCTTGTGGCGCCTACCACAGACCAGGTACATCCGCAAATCTGTTACCATTAGAAAGAAGTTTTCAATAGCTGTCCAAAAATGAAGGTTTCACTCAGCTGGTTATAGTCAGATCGCCGTAAGAGCTTATCATACAAACATACTTACCCATCTAGTTACGGCTAACGAGACCACAATTGGCGGTGGCTTGTTACATCTTACCACAGAAATAGTGAATGCATGAGAATAAGGCAAATAAAAAGGCATGAAAACAATTTAATCTCTTTTATTTCAAACCCAATTTACCAAATTTTCAGAAGCTCATAGCGCCTACCACCGACTAGGTACATCCACAAATCTGGTAGCAGTAAAAAGGAGGTATGGGGGCCCCGGTGTAGGTACCCTAGTTGTTGTAGCAATGAAACCACGCTTTCTTCTTAGCAATGTTTGATGGGCACGTTGGTGAGAAGTACATCGAATGAAGTAACTTTAGTTGAATAACGATCCAAATGGTTAACGAATACTAAGATCGCGAGCGTCGCGGAGAAAGCGGTGTGAAGTTAGCTGAAAAAGTTAGCTGAATTTGATAACCCGACCAAATTGAGGAGGTCATTTTTGGAAAATGGTTTGAAAGCCCCAAAACGTGTGGAAAATGATCAAAAACCGAATTAAACTAAAAGAAAATTGCTTTTCCAGCTAGGACGAGAGCCCACAAACACTAAAACTCGTAAAAACTTAGGTGGTTCTAAAAACATCACGAATCGCTGTTTCGAGGCTAAATATGACTTTCTAAGTCGAATTAAGTATAAATTTAGTAAAATAACACAAAACTCACTATAACACATGCTAAATAAAGTTCCTATATACAGAAAACTGGAAATAAATGAGCATGAAAACAATGTAAATGTGTTTTATTTCATTCAAAAATATACAGTTTTTCAGAGGCTTGTAGCGACTCCCACAGACCAGGTACATCCAAAAATCTGGTACCATGAGAAAGGAGGCTTCAATAGCTGTCCAAAAATATATGTTTAAACTAACTGGATATGATCAGATTGTCGCAAAAGCCTACCATACAAGCATACTCGCCCATCTAGAATCTGCTAACGCGATGTCAATGTTCAGTGGCTTGGAGTTTCTACCACAGACCACTTACAGTCTTGAAACTGGCAACATTAAAAAGAATTTATCAAAAGCTTTCAGAAAATGTACAAAACAATAAAATTTTTACGATCCGATAGCACGAAAAATATAATTTTCAAATGACAAACCTAACTTCTAATACGCTTGACTTATATTAAGAGGCTTGTAGCACCTACGACAGACCAGGTATATCAAAAAATTTAGTACCATTATAAAAAAAGGCTTCAATAGCTTTCCAAAAACGTAAGTTTCAACGAGCTGGTTATGGTCAGATAAAAAGCAAAATCCAAGCAAAATCGCCCATCTAAAATCCGCTAACGTGATGTCAATGTTCAGTGGCTTGTAGCGCCTACCACAGACCAGGTACATCCACAAATCTCTTACCATTAGAAAAAAGGTTTCAATAGCTAACAAAGAATATAGGTTTAAACAAACTAGATATGGTCAAATTGCCGCAAAAGCCTACCACACAAGCATACTCGTCCATCTAAAATCCGCTAACGTGATGTCAATGTTCAGTGGCTTGTGGCGCCTACCACAGATCAGGTACATCCAAAAATCTGTTACTACTAGAAAGAAGGTTTCAATAGCTGTCCAAAAATATAGGTTTCAACCAACTGTATATCGTCAGCTTGCTGAAAAGCCTACCACACAAGCATACTCGTCCATCTAAAATCCGCTAACGTGATGTCAATGTTCAGTAGCTTGGAGTTTCTACCACAGACTACGTACATCCACAAATCTGGAACCATTAGAAAGAAGACTACAATAGCTTTCTAAAAATATAGGTTTTTACCAACTGGATATCGTCAGATTGCCGCAAGATTCTACCACACCACACAAGCATACTCGTAATCGCCCATCTAAATTCCGCAAACGTAATTTCAATGTTCAGTGGCTTGTGGCGTCTTCCACAGACCAGGTACATTCACAAGTTTGATACCATTAGAAAGAAGATTTCAATAGCTATCCAAAAATATAGGTTTCAACCAACTGGATATCGTCAGATTGCTGAAAAGCCTACCAAACAAGTATACTCGTCCATTTTAAATACGCTAACGTGATGACAATGTTCAGTGGCTTGTGGCGCCTACCACAGACCAGATACATCAACAAATCAGATACCGTTAGAAAGAATGTTTCAATAGCTGTTTAAAAATATAGGTTTTAACTAACTGGATATCGTCACATTGCCGCAAAAGCCTACCACACAAGCAAACTCGTCCATCTAAAATCCGCTAACGTGATGTCAATGTTCAGTGGCTTGTGGCGCCTACCACAGACCAGGTACATTCACAAATCTGTTACCATTAGAAAGAAGGTTTCAATAACTGTCCAAAAATATAGGTTTCAACCAACTGGATATCGTCAGATTGCTGAAAAGTCTACCACACAAGCATACTCGTCCATCTTAAATCCGCTAACGTGATGTCGATGTTCAGTGGCTTGTGGCGCCTACCACAGACCAGGCACATCCACAAATCTGATTCCATTAGAAAGAACGTTTCAATAGCTGTCCAAAATTATAGGTTTCAACCAACTGGATATCGTCAGATTGCTGAACAGCCTGCCACACAAGCATACTCGTCCATCTAAAATCCGCTAACGTGATGTCAATATTCTGTGGCTTGTGGCGCCTACCGGTACATCCTCAAATCTCGTAGCATTAGAAAGGAGGCTTCAATAGCTGTCTAAAAATGAAGGTTTCAACTAGCTGGTTATAGTCAGATCGCCGTAAGAGCTTATCATACAAACATACTTACTTACCCATCTAGTTACGGCTAACGAGACCACAATTTGCGGTGGCTCGTTACATCTTACCACAGAAAAAGTGAACGCATGAGAATAAGGCAAATAAAAAGGCATGAAAACAATTTAATCTCTTTTATTTCAAACCCAATTTACCAAATTTTCAGAAGCTCATTGCGCCTACCACCGACTAGGTACATCCGCAAATCTGGTAGCAATAGAAAGGAGGCTTCAATAGCTGTTCAAAAATTAAGGTTTCAACCAGCTGATTATAGTCAGATCGCCGTAAGACCTTACCATACAAACATACTTACCCATCTTATTACGGCTAACGAGAACACAATTTGCGGTGGCTCGTTACATCTTACCGGTTCTCATGCGTTCACTATTTCTGTGGTAAGATGTAACGAGCCCCCGCAAACCTTCATTTTTGGCCAGCTATTGAAGCCTTCTTTCTAATGCTACCAGATTTGTGGATGTGCCTAGTTGGTGGTAGGCGCTATGAGGTTCTAAAAATTTGGTAAATTGGGTTTGAAAAAAAGAGGTTAAATTGTTTGTATGCCTTTTTATTTGCCTTATTCTCATGCATTCACTATTTTTGTGGTAAGATGTAACAAGCCACCGCAAATTGTGGTCTCGTTAGCCGTAACTAGATGGGTAAGTATGTTTGTATGATAAGCTCTTACGGCGATCTGACTATAACCAGCTGAGTGAAACCTTCATTTTTGGACAGCTATTGAAACCTTTTTTCTAATGGTATGATTGACATCACGTTAGCGGATTTAAGATGGACGAGTATGCTTGTGTGGTAGGCTTTTGCAGCAATCTGACGATATCCAGTTGGTTGAAACCTATATTTTTGGACAGCTATTGAAACCTTCTTTCTAATAATATCAGATTTGTGGATGTACCTGGTCTGTGGGAGGCTCCACAAGCCACTGAACATTGACATCAAGTTAGCGGATTTTAGATGGACGAGTATGCTTGTGTAGTAGGCTTTTGCGGCAATCTGACGATATCCAGTTGGTTGAAACCCATATTCTAAGATAGCTATTAAATCCTTCTTTCTTATGATTTTAGATTTGTGGATGTACCTAGTCTGCGGTAGGCGCCACAAGCCACTGAACATTGACATCACGTAAGCGGATCTTAGATGGACGAGTATGCTTGTGTGGTAGGCTTTTGCGGCAATCTGACGATATCCAGTTAGTTAAGAACTATATTTTTGAACAGCTATTGAAACGTTCTTTCTAACGGTATCAGATTTTTGGATTTACCTGGTCTGTGGTAGGCGCCACAAGCCACTGAACATTGACATCACGTTAGCGGATTTTAGATTGGCGATTATGCTTTTGTGGTAGGATTTTCAGCAATCTGACGATATCCAGTTGACTGAAACCTTTTATTTTGGACAGATATTGAAATTTTTTTTCTAACGGTATCCGATTTGTGGATGTACCTGGTCTGTGGTAGGCTCCACAAGCCACTGAACATTGACATCAAGTTAGCGGATTTTAGATGATCGAGTTTGCTTGTGTAGTAGGCTTTTGCGGCAATCTGACGATATCCAGTTGGTTGAAACCCATATTTTAAGATAGCTATTAAATCCTTCTTTCTAATGATTTTAGATTTGTGGATGTACCTAGTCTGCGGTAGGCGCCACAAGCCACTTAACATTGACATCACGTTAGCGAATTTTAGATGGACGAGTATGCTTGTGTGGTAAGCTTTTGCGGCAATCTGACGATATCCAGTTAGTTAGGACCTATATTTTTGAACAGATATTGAAACGTTCTTTCTAACGGTATCAGATTTTTGGATGTACCTGGTCTGTGGTAGGCGCCACAAGCCACTGAACATTGACATCACGTTAGCGGATTTTAGATGGGCGATTATGCTTGTGTGGTGTGGTAGGCTCTTGCGGCAATCTGACCATAACCAGCTGGTTTAAACCCTTTATTTTTGGGCAGTTAGTAAAGCCTCCTTTTTTATGATACCAAATTTGTGGATGTACCTAGTCGGTGATAGGCGCAATGAGCTTCTGAAAATTTGGTAAATTGGGTTTGAAATAAAAGAGATTAAATTGTTTTCATGCCTTTTTATTTGCCTTATTCTCATGCGTTCACTATTTCTGTGGTATGATGTAACGAGCCACCGCAAATTGTGGTCTTGTTAGCCGTAAGTAGATGGTTAAGTATGTTTGTATGATAAGCTCTTACGGCGATCTGACTATAACCAGCTAGTTGAAACATTCATTTTTGGACAGCTATTGAAGCCTTCTTTTTAATGCTACCAGATTTGTTGATTTACCTAGTCGGTGGTAGGCGCCACAAGCCACTGAACATTGACATCACGTCAGCGGATTTTAGATGGAGTATGCTTGTGTGGTAGGCTTTTCAGCAATCTGACGATATCCAGTTGGTTGAAACCTATATTTTTGGACAGCTATTGAAACGTTCTTTCTAATGGAATCAGATTTGTGGATGTACCTGGTCTGTGGTAGGCGCCACAAGCCACTGAACATTGACATCACGTTAGCGGATTTTAGATGGACGAGTAGGCTTGTGTGGTAGGCTTTTCAGCGAGCTGACGATATACAGTTGGTTGAATCCTATATTTTTGGACAGCTATTGAAACCTTCTTTCTAATGGAATCAGATTTGTGGATGTACCTGGTCTGTGGTAGGCGCCACAAGCCACTGAACATTGACATCACGTTGGCGGATTTAAGATGGATGAGTATGCTTGTGTGGTAGGCTTTTCAGCAATCTGACGATATCTAGTTGGTTGAAACCTATATTTTTGGACAGCTTTTGAAACCTTCTTTCTAGTAGTAACAGATTTTTGGATGTACCTGATCTGTGGTAGGCGCCACAAGCCACTGAACATTGACATCACGTTAGCGGATTTTAGATGGACGAGTATGCTTGTGTGGTAGGCTTTTGCGGCAATTTGACCATATCTAGTTTGTTTAAACCTATATTTTTGGTTAGCTATTGAAACTTTTTTTCTAATGGTAAGAGATTTGTGGATGTACCTGGTCTGTGGTAGGCGCTACAAGCCACTGAACATTGACATCACGTTAGCGGATTCTAGATGGGCGACTTTGCTTGTGTGGTAGGCTCTTGCGGCAATCTGACCATAACCAGCTCGTTGAAACTTACGTTTTTGGAAAGCTATTGAAGCCTTTTTTTATAATGGTACTAAATTTTTTGATGTACCTGGTCTGTCGTAGGTGCTACAAGCCTCTTAATATAAGTCAAGCATATTAGAAGTTAGGTGTGTCATTTGAAAATTATATTTTTCTTGCTATCGGATCGTAAAAATTTTATTGTTTTGTACATTTTCTGAAAGCTTTTGATAAATTCTTTTTAATGCTGCCAGTTTCAAGACTGTAAGTAGTCTGTGATAGAAACTCCAAGCCACTGAACATTGACATCGCGTTAGCGGATTCTAGATGGGCGAGTATGCTTGTATGGTAGGCTTTTGCGACAATCTGATCATATCCAGTTAGTTGAAACCTATATTTTTGGACAGCTATTGAAGCCTCCTTTCTCCTGGTACCAGATTTTTGGATGGTCTGTGGGAGTCGCTACAAGCCTCTGAAAAACTATATATTTTTGAATGAAATAAAACACTTTTACATTGTTTTCATGCTCATTTATTTCCGGTTTTCTGTATATAGGAACTTTATTTAGCATGTGTTATAGTGGGTTTTGTGTTATTTTACTAAATTTATACTTAATTCGACTTAGAAAGTCATATTTAGCCTCGAAACAGCGATTCGTGATGTTTTTAGAACCACCTAAGTTTTTACGAGTTTTAGTGTTTGTGGGCTCTCGTCCTAGCTGGAAAAGCAATTTTCTTTTAGTTTAATTCGGTTTTTGATCATTTTCCACACGATTTGGGGCTTTCAAACCATTTTCCAAAAATGACCTCCTCAATTTGGTCGGGTTATCAAATTCAGCTAACTTTTTCAGCTAACTTCACACCGCTGAGTATTCAAGTCTTCGCAACAATACTTACTCATTTTCTACTCGATTTGAGCCCAATTAAGGCAGTTTTTGCATTTTTGAAATTTGACCTCCTCAATTTGGTCGGGTTACCAAATTCGTCTAACTTTTTTTGCTAACTTCACACCGGCTGTTCTGTTTATGATTTTCTATTGTTGTCACGTATTGTTCTGTGTGTCTTATTACTAAAACTTTGCAACTATGTTTTAATATATATTTTACGTGTCCACTCTGTTTCACTCAGCTTCTTTAAAAGTTAATAATATCAATCATTCATTCCAAAATTATTACGAGACGACGGATAGCAGAGTATATGTCACTAGCGTGGATAGTTTTTCACTAAATCAGAACATACGTGAAGAGCTCGTCATGCTTGACACATAGGACTTTTGTACCGTTCTTATTTCAAAGGCGGTAGGAGCTAAAGTTGCACTGCGAGTGTTAGCCTTGACGTGCTTTGTGTATGTTACGTTACGTCAACGTCAGTCCTTACAAGGGATGGGATTGTGTGTGTTTTATTGGTTTTGGGGATTTGTGGGTGTTCTTTGTGGTTATTATGTTATGTAGTGTTAGATTTACTGAAATTGTAAATAAAATGTTATTGTGTATTCAATTCTATTAATATTTCAAGTTTATGAACATCAAAGTGAGTATTTACAGTATGTAATTTAATCAATTATAACAGGAATAAGATAGGTATAGCTTTTTTATGTGTGCCAAGCAGAGCAAATGCCTTGCAAATCTAGTCGCTATGCTATTATCCAGCAGACCAAACTTATGAATAAATTGATATGATACACTTGAGAGTGCTCTGTACTTTTCAGGCTTACATTGTAAAGGCAGATTACTGGTATTTATATCCCTTAATGTAGAATATACTCTCTCTAGTGACTCTAAACTAGTGCATTGCAGGTGTGCAGATTACCTTAAGTAATGTGGAAGCTTCCTGAAAGAATAGAATCACACTTGACGACAGTAGTTACTTTGACCCTAGCTAGCCTACGTATTTAGCACTCGCGGTATTTAATTGATGTTGCGCACTGGATACACTTTTGTAGTTTATAATTATTTATTACGAGATTTACGTATTTTCTGTTTTTACAAGTCCAACATAAGTGACACAGTCACACAGTCAATAAGTCAGTAGCCTAGCAACGATTCATAGAGAACATGAATATGTATGCGAACTTCTTTCACTGATGCTAGACCTACCAACTTAACACTTTCCCTCATTGGTGTAACGGTGTTCGCAGCCCCAACCCAGCTCTTAGTAAAGTGAGCCTTGGCTTTGGCACTGCCTTCGTAAGCAAATCAGCTAGTTGCTGCGCAGAACTCGTCTTTTGTACGTCCACTAAACCTTCTTCCACAGTTTCTCGAACGTAGAAATGTCGCACGCGGATGTGTTTGGTCCGCTTGTGAAATTCGGGGTTGTGCGCAAGACGAATCGCTGCCTCATTGTCCACTTTCAATGTTGGTATACCTTTAAGGTCTGTAAGCTTGCTGTAGACTCGTTATAGCCATACAAGTTCACGAGCACCTTCGCTGGCTGCTACAATTTCGGCTTCTGTTGTCGAAATCGCAACCGATGGTTGTCGTTGGCTCATCCACGATACGGCACCTCCTGCGTATAGGCATACCACTCCTGAGGTGGAGCGTCCAGTGAGCTCGTCACCGCCGTGATCAGCATCACTATATCCTTCTATGATGGCTTTCTGGCTTCCAGAGCTATAACTTATTCCGTAAGTTATGGTTCCTTTAAGATATCTGAAGATCCTCTTCACCTTCAGCCAATCAGTCCAGGACGGATTTTCTAATTTCCTGGACACCACTACGACTGCGTATGCAATGTCCGGGCGCGTACCTGTCATAAGATACGCCAGAGCTCCTACTGCCTCTCTATAGGGAAAACTTTTCTCGCCAGGGTTAGCTTCAACTTTCCCTGCTTCAGTAGTCCTTTCTATGGACGTTGCGACTGGATTGCAATCTGACATTCGAAAAAGTTCCAGGATTTTCTTCGCATAGGCTTGCTGAGAAATCGTAATAGAACCGTCATCCGATCGATCTATCTCCAGTCCTAGGTAATAGGATGCTGACTTGGTAGTAATCTTCAGCGTGTCTCCCAATTCTTCCAGAAACTGGTTCGCTAATGCTTTATCTGTAGTGCCTACCAGCACGTCGTCCACATACAGAGTAATGAGTATTTTCTTGTCTCCCACTTCCTTGGTGAAAAGACAGGGGTCAGCTGCGTTCTGTATAAAACCTTTCTCAAGCAGAATTTCCTCAAAGCACGAATTCCAACAACGAGGTGCTTGTTTAAGGCCATACAGGCTTCTTTGAAGTCGACAGACTTTGGATGTGCCATCGCTGAATCCATCTGGCTGCTGCATGTAGATTTCCTCTTTCAGCTTGCCATTCAGGAAGGCTGTTGAAACATCAAACTGTGTCAGATGCAGCTTCTCCTTGGCGCTGACACTCAGCAAAGCTCTTATTGTAGCCATCCGGGCAACAGGGCTAAACGTCTGTTCATAATCTATGCCTTTGCGTTGCTTGAATCCTTTTACTACAAGTCTAGCCTTGTATTTGTCAACTGTACCATCTGGGTTTCGTTTGATTCTAAAAACCCACTTGCATGGTAGTGCCTTGCGGTTTGGTGGTAGTTGGCACAATGTCCAAACCTTGTTTTCGCCTAGGGATTTGATCTCGCTCGCCATGGCTTTCTGCCATTCGGCACTATCTACCCTCTCTTTTGTCTCTTTGTATGTCTGAGGAAAGCTTTCAGTTCCTACGAAACACACGTAGTCTTCGTACTTCTTGGGACGTGCGATGGTTGATCTATCTCTCAGGTTGTATCGAGGCTCCACTGCTACTAGCGGCTCAACAAATTCCAATTGCTCTTGCTCTTCATCAGCACTGGCAAAATCATCCTCATCATCACCTTCGTACACAGCTCTCTCGCCGGAACGAACGTCCTCAGGAACTCGTGAAACTCGAACTTGACCTTCTGGTTTTTCTCCCTCTAGAGCAAGTTCTTCGTTTTCCTCGACATTCACAGGTTCTGTCTCTTTTGGCTCTTGCTCGAGAACACGTCCATTGTCGCCTTGTTCAGCTCCCTCTGACAATATAGGAACGTTGGTTGAAATCTTGAACTCAACATCGGATTGAAACGTTATGTCTCTAGACCTCACTGTCTTCGATCCGTCTTAGATGCGATAACCATCGTCGTTCTCGTAGCCTATCAGCCTGCCCTTGATTGCCTTCTTACATAACTTCTTACGATTTTGTTTAGGCACGTGAGCATAACAAATGCTTCCAATAACTCGGAGATGGGAAATCTTCGGTTTCTTACAAAGCCATAATTCATAGGGAGTTTTTCCGTCAACTCTTGAAGGCCCAGTCCGATTAAGTACGTATGCTGCGGTATTCACCAATTCAGCCCAGAGTATTTGGGGTAGTTCTCCTCCAGAATACATCATTGACCTTGCAGCTTCGACCAATGTACGGTTCTCCCTTTCAGAGCAGCCATTCTGCTCAGGAGTGTACGGCATAGTGAATCGATGCTTTATACCATGCTTCTCCAATACTTTACGGACAGCTTCATTGTCAAATTCACCACCGTTGTCGCTCAAAATTGTCTTGACAACGTGTCCTGCGTTCTTTGCTTCTTGTAGCATCTGTACTAGCTTATCCTTCACCTCTGATTTCTGTCTGATGAAATAGACGAATCGATAGCTTGAGTAATCGTCCTTGAATAAAACGAAGTACTTGTACTTAGTGATACTGTCTGCAAATGGGCCGCATACATCGGTGTGAATTAACTCTCCACATGCTGATGCTCTTTCCCTTGTTCCGAACGGTTTCCGGTGTGACTTTCCATATATACAGCCCTCACATTTTACTTTATCAGGATTCAGACTTAAGCCTAACTCGCGCTTCACTACGCGAATGACATGGTTCTTGTCCTGGTGTGCAAAACGCTCATGGTATAGCTGCAACATGTTTGAGCCAGTTATAGCATTAACCTCTATGGTCCTTTGCTTCGTTGGAATGACCGTCTTCATGTCCAACTTGTAAAGTCCGCCAAAAGGGACTCTCGTGCCAACAACCCTAGTCGTGCCTTCAACATCTAGTTTACACTCTCTAGTCGTTGACGTGAAAATGCTACTCTGCATCTTATCTTGTGCCGCTAACGTCGAAAAAAGATTTTTCGTAAGTGATGGTACTAACCACACATCTCGGAGTGTCAGCCGTTCTTTCCTGCCATTGACATTTGACTCTACCTCTACGATACCCGTTCCTAATGCTGGAATCGTGGTGCCGTCTGCAGTTGTAACTGTGTGGTCCGAATCAAATTCATGAAACTCTTCAAAGAAGTCACTCCTTACTGCAATGTGCGTCGTTGCTCCATTGTCGACAAACCAGCTCTCTCGGTCTTGAATTTGTCCTGAAGAGCATGCATTAACCATCACCGAAATCTGTTGAACCTGATTGGATCTTGAGCCTGAACCTGACGTGCCTGGAGTTGGTTTAGGTGGCCTCCCATCCTTAATCCACTTCTTACACTTGCGAACTCTATGTCCTTTACTGGAACAATAGTTGCATATCAGTTGCTCATCCTTATTGCGCTTGAAATTTCGCTCCGTAGGCGTAGTAGTCACTAGTGCTTCCTGTCTAGAGCTCTCTTGACTGCCTAGTTCTCTTTCAAATGCGCACAGATGACTTGTGAGACTGTCTATGGTCCTTTCTGTCTGCTTAAGCATAAGCCAGCTTGACTTGAAGTTAAAGAACCTTTCATCCAGCGTGCCTAAGACCTTACATATCAGGAACATTTCAGGAAGCTTAGCGTTGGCGTCAATCTTAGCAACTTCGGCCTTTAATTCGTTCCATAGATTCTTTAACTTCGACATGTGGGTTGGAATGTCGTCCGCCCTATCACATTTCAGTTCAAAGAACTCTAAGCACAAATTATATGCTCTATCTTCCGTTTGTCCGTCAAATAGTCTATGTAGCTCCTGCCAGACTTCTCGAGCAGTCCTAAATCTCATAACTTTCTTGAGTGTATCTTCTGACATGTTCGAAGTCAACATGAGTAGAGCGCCAGTCTCAGCTTTCTTATAATTGGCCAGTGCCGTATTATAATTTCTGGTTTCGGCGTCACCTGCTCCGCTTGCGAGTGTGGGCTTTTCTAGTCTACCTTCTACTACTTCGAGGGCGTTAACAGTGCCTTCAAGCATAATGGTAACCTTGTATTTCCAAGTTGACCAGTTTTCCTTGCCCGTAAGTTTGCCAATGTCTATTTTCGTCGTATAATCCATCGTGGAAACTTATTACAATTCAGTTGGGACCGATAACCTCTTAAAAATGCAGATAAAAGTGTGCAGATTACCTTAAGTAATGTGGAAGATTCCTGAAAGAATAGAATCACACTTGACGACAGTAGTTACTTTGACCCTAGCTAGCCTACGTATTTAGCACTCGCGGTATTTAATTGATGTTGCGCACTGGATACACTTTTGTAGTTTATAATTATTTATTACGAGATTTACGTATTTTCTGTTTTTACAAGTCCAACATAAGTGACACAGTCACACAGTCAATAAGTCAGTAGCCTAGCAACGATTCATAGAGAACATGAATATGTATGCGAACTTCTTTCACTGATGCTAGACCTACCAACTTAACAAAAGTAACCTGGTCTACACAAGAATTGATCTATCAATCTGAATTCTGATCAGTGGACATCTTACAGCTATGATGATGATGAATTAAGATTATGATGATTTATTAAGTAGCCTTGCAATAAGTGTTATTTTGTTTATAAAGGATCATGCCTATAAAAATGGAAGTTAGGTTTAACTTGCTTCTTAACCAAATGATTGTCAAAAGACAGTTAAAAGTTGTCAACTTTGGTTGGCCGGCAAAAGAAATTAATGAATATTTTATTGTAGTTTAGTTATAAATCCACATTCTCACAGGACTAAAATAAAATCAAGGGATTCATAATATTCAAATAAATAGTTTTGGCATATGAATGGTAATGTCACATCTTTGGCCTGCTTTTGTATAAACAAAATCCAAATGGATTATAAAATCCAAATCCTTTATATTTTTGTTTTTAACAAATGATCTTAAAATAATATAAAAAGCCTTTTATTTCCAGATTAAAATGAATGAATTATATAGTTAAGCAAAAAGTGAAAACTGTTAGAAATTAAGGTATTTAATTTAGAAACAAGAGATCTTAATCAATCTTAAATCTCACAAATCATCTAAATCTTAATAGATGAAGTGCTTTTACTGTGAGTTTGACAGTAATATCGAGTCTTGTTCCTCAGAGAGGATAAATTTATTCATGTTTTTCTTCATATGCATTGATCCGGTTTGAAACATCTTCCTAATTTATTAAGGTAACTGTGTTTACTGCTTTATCTCGGTAGTCCAATTTAAAAAAAAAACTGGCCAAGTGTGTGTCGGGGCAGGCGCAGTACAGGGTTCCGTAGTTTTTTTTTATTTTTTTATTGATAAGCAGGTTTTGATTGAGTATTTCATAACGTTTATAACATAAACTTTTTACCTCCTAATAGCTTATTAACCTGTTAAGCCGACTTAGCTGTGATAGTTTTTTTTTTAAATTTCATCTCAATATACTACTACTGTAAATTTTTTCACATTTCCAGTAACAACCGTTTAGCTGGCAGGGGTTTTAGTTTAACTTGACTCCAACAAAAAAAAGCGCTTTCAAGCTTAATATTTCACAATTGGATCCCTAAATCGAAAAGTGATTGTTGCAGACTCCCACTATTTTTAAAAGACCTATCCAACGACACCCAACATAATAGGGAAGACAAGAAAAAAAATTTTTGCCCCCACTTTACTTGTAGGTAAGGTACCCTAAAAAAATTTGTTTTTAAGAATTTATTTTACCTGTTTGTCAGCGTGAATGAAATGTATATCCGTACTAAATTTCAGCTTTCTAGTACAAAGGGTCTCTGAGCTAAGCCGTGGACAGACAGATAGACGTGACGAAACTATAAGGGTTCTTTTTTACGGAACCCTAAAAATAGCTTTTTATTGTAGGTATGCAAGATAGCAAGCACGTACAAACAAAACCAGTATAAGCTGAACTAGCTGTACGCTAGAAATGCCCAAAACCAGAGACCCACACAAGGTCAAACTTTTTCTACCAATGAGTAGCCGTGTGTACTAGAGCTCTATAATAGAGTCCATGAAAGAGCCTGACGCTTAGTAAACAAACATTTTTCAGTTACGAAAAGATTTATCTTCAATTACAGGAGATACATATTTGTAATCACTATACACACAGAGAAACAGAATTCTTATCGATTGACATACAGAAAGTAAAACTGTCCAACACATTTCTCCCGCAACATCGACCACCGGCGGCCTGACATTCTGGAAATGACTCTTCTCAAGAATGTAAACCTCTGTTTATATGATTTGAAAGCTCATAACGAACTCGAATCTGACCACCGCCTTCTAATCTTTGAGTTCTAAGTAGGGGAATCCCTGAAATTGACCAGCTTCCCTAACCTAGACCAAAACCCAGACAGACTGACTTCTCAGATACTATGTAACCAAGTTGTATGATTTGTTCGTGTGTTTGATTCAGTAACGCCACAGTGGCTGCCTGGAGAATGGGCGGTCGGTGGTCGCGACGGCGGTGACGGGTGTGGGGTGTCGCGTGATGGCGGGCGAGGCGGGGGGTGTGGGGGGCGGCGCGGGGGAGGCGGGCGCGGTGGGGCAGCCGGACGCCGTGCTGCTGGCGCCGCTCACCGAGGACACCTTCCTACACAACCTGCACGTGCGGTTCGCGCAAGACATCATCTACGTGAGTGTTCTCCCGTTCCGACCGCCTCACGCTCGCAGTAAAAAAACTATAGATTCCGTCATATACATATTCTGTATGAGCTAGTGAAGTGTAAAGCGTATCCCAGTCGCCTATACTAGTCGGTCAAAAACTCAGTTATTTTATAAAAATCAAGAAATCTTTAAAATTCTAATGATTTAGATTAATTTTTGCGAAAGTGAAAATATATCTTTATTTACATGTGAGTAGATCATTAATACTAAAAACGAAAGCGTAAATAATCCGTAATATAATAGCCATTTGTGCGTGATTTTTAACACCGTTTTTTTCCTGAATGGAAAGTGTTTTCACCAGAAAACTGTGGTAGTAGCATTTATTAGTCCCATGTTACACATTTCTTAGAGAGAAAGATGAAAATTTTCGTTTTGAGGATTTGATAAAAATCCATACATTTTAGTATGGAGGTCCCTTCATACTAAAGGGATACGCTTATGGGTCCATCGTTAGCAGGTAGTGCTGCTACTCCAACATCCTTGGCCTCCCGGCTGCTCGGCGTGAGTGAGGTGTCGAGTAATGTCCAATATTGTGCAGACGTACGTGGGTAACGAGCTGGTGTCGGTGAACCCGGGCCGCGCGCTGCCGCTGTACTCGGCCGAGCTGGTGCGCGCCTACCTCGCACGACCGCCCTACACGCTGCCGCCGCACATGTGAGACCACACGAGCTTCTTAACCATACACTTAAGGCGATCCGTTTTACATACTAAATTCAAATGACTTGCATTCTTATGCGGGACATAAAATGCTGTTGAAAAACGAGTGTATACTGCTACTTTTAGTCTAGTTTTTGCTAGCAATTTTTGGTTCAATATTACCATTGCGGGTGTGCGATCTATACTGTAGTACTTTTGGTGCATTAGCTGGTTCTTTGTTTAAACAGCGAAAAAGTTAACTAAAAATAGCAGTATACACTAGTTTTTCAACAGCATTTTATATCCCGCATAAGAATGCAAGTCATTTGAATTTAGTATGGAAAACGGATAGCTTTAATATACACCCCGATTCTTAGTGTCGCAAACTTTGCCGCCTGCCCAGATTCAATCTTTTGTTACCTTACTGCTGCGAAGCACAAATTCATCTATATTAGACTGCAACCTCATCAGGCAGTTTGCGAACTGATTTGTTTGCCCTTCCCATGTATATTGATTGCAGCCTTCATAGGTATCGGATACTGTACGCAGTACGTACTGTTGAGTCGTCCAGCTGACAGTCAGCCGGTGACCCGCAAATGCACCAATAAGGCCCTATTTACACTGCGATTTCGATACAGTCATGTTGCAGCATCGATACAGTCGCATGTATCGATACAAAATCACGACTGCGTCGCTACTCACGCGCGTTTGTATCGATTCAGTCGCTATGCAAATGCGATGCTGCATCGATACAGCGTTGCCGGTACGTTATTTTTGTAAGTCGAGTTGTTATCCTCAACCTCATCATCGACCACATCACCAACCTCATCACCATCGACCTTATCATCATCATCAACCTCAACCACACCACCAACCCGTCATGTTTAACCTCATCATCATCAACCACATCACCAACTCATCACCATCAACCTCATCATCGTCAACCTCATCATCATAGTCAACCTCATCATCATAGTCAACCTCATCATCATCGTCAACCTCATCATCATCAGTGTAATCATCATCAACCTCATTATCATCAACCTTATCATTAACCTCTACCGCAATCCCTCCTTGGAAAGTCGTAGCGTAATAGGGCCTTCATCTCGTGAAGTGCTTAATCTCTCTTATTGAAACTCTTTGCCGCCCGCAACCTTTATCTTGTGTAGTGCTCAAGATCTTTTATTAAAACTCTTTGCCTATGAAAATGCCTTATTCAATTGTTTTCGATTGCAAACTACTTTTTATTAGTCTTTCGAAAGTCAAGAGTAAACTGAAGAGCGTTTACATTTTCCGACTGCAAACTAAAATAAATTGTGTGTTGGTCAGACGGGAGGGACACCGATCGATATACCTATATTGTGTGTGTCGGCAGATACGCGATCGCAGCGACGGCCTACCGCTGGGTGCGCGACCGGAACGAGTATCAGTGCATTGTTATGACGGGTGAGATTGTATACACGGCCGCACATCAGTAGAAACACTTTTGGACCTTATGGCGTGGTAATAGAGTTGAAAAAGTTTCTACCGACTAGCGGTTGACCGTACCTACTGCCTTTTTCATTCACCCAATCCGCGAGTTTCCTGGGTCAAAAAAAAAATGAAGTCCTGTTTGCGTCTAAGAATGATTCATTTAAAATTTGCGAAACCAAGTAATTTTAAATTTCATACGTAGTTTTAAATTTTTTATAATTATTTTAGTGTTAAAAACACCGGTCAAGTACGAGTCGGACTCGCGCCCTAAGGGTTCCGTACCTATCTACCATATGATATACTAAAAGCTTTTGCATTTGATTTTCAAAACTCCGCGACCATCCAACTTGACCCTCTTTTATAGAAAAGTTCTTGAAATGGGGGCTCACCTTAGTTGGTTACTATAAGTTGTGAGAAAAATTGAAATATTTAATGATTTTAGACTTTTCCCTTTATTTGTAATGTGAGACCTGGCTTCTTGCCAAATTTCATAATTTTAGGTCAACGGGAAGTACCCTGTAGGTTCTGCTTTTTTGCATAAATGTATGGAGATGAGGACATAAAAAGCCATATCCTTTGGATTGCGTCGTTGTAAAAAATTAAAATTTTCAGATCTTGTGTTGTGGTTCATGGACCTTAATATTCGTTATCAATTTTAACCTGATACCTCTTCTCGTTCGTGAGAAAAAGGTTTTGACAGACAGACAGACAGACGGACAACAAAGTGCTCCTATAAGGGTTCCGTTTTTTTATTTTGAGGTACGGAACCCTAAAAGTAACTAAACGATGGCAAAAATTACGACGTCATTGTTCAAAAACTTCTATGGAAGATTTCTGTTTTGACATTCAAAAAATAGTAGGTAGGTCAATTGACTAGGTTGGAAACTTGCGGATTATTCATCTTATACAAAAAGTTAAGTTATTTTATTCTAGTTTATAATAAAACCTAGATTTTACTATGGTTAATGAAATTTATGTAATATATAGAAACCCAACAGAACAGTATCATAAAATACCGTAGTAGGAAGGAACCAATAATGTTCAGGTGGTTTTGCATCCACAAAAAAGCTCGTCCAATATTATTTTAACACCACCTTCTTACTCCAGCCCCCGGCCCCCGCCCCCGCCCCTACACTCTCCCTAACACTGCATGTGTCCTCCACACCGCCCCTATATCACAGTCACAGCACTATATATCTGTGATCACAGTAATTATATAAATTAAAGCAGTATTAAGCGTCAGGGTTGCTACTGTGAATTTTTTTAATTTGAAAAGTATGATGTATACAGGATTTTGAGTATATATCTGCAAACTTGTCGGATATTTGCTTTACCCCTGGTTGTTTAGTTTGGAAGGTTGTTAAGTTTATTTAGTGCACTTAAGTGAAGTGGGATTTTGTAAGCAATGACACACTAACCACAACTGACTTCTTCGCGAAAACTGTTTATTTACCGAGTACCCTACCACCTTATACTTTTTCAACACCGCCCTTATATTTCCCTTATACTTTGCTTCGACTAAAATACCTTCGCGATGCATTAGTTATTGGAGCGGCATATACACGTATCTACTCTACACGTATCGCTCCGTCATGCTCTCTAACATAGCTTTGCCCTGCTCACATTGTATAAGTAATATAGACTGTAGTAGTCACGAAGGTTGTGTGTGTGTGTAGGCGAGAGCGGCGCGGGCAAGACAGAGGCGGCGCGCGTGTGCCTGCAGTGCTGCGTGCTGGCGGGGGCGGGGGCGGGAGCGGGGGCGGGGGGCGGCGCGGGCGCGGGGGGGGCGCTCACGGCCGCCGGCACGCTGCTCGAGGCGTTCGGTAACGCCGCCACCGCGCGCAACCACAACGCGAGCCGCTTCGTGAGTGAGATACCCACACCCACACCACACCACACACAGATGTTACACTCCACCTTACAATAATTCACTACATTTCATGGGAAAAAAGAACCAAACGAGTCGTCAAATCGCCGTGAGCCGGTTTCGATATTGAGTGTTTGCCTACATAGATAGATAGATATTTATTTAATGGCATCTCATTACAAGTAGTATTTCGCCAGTGTCAAAGTACAAAAATTGTTAAAAAATTATGGCGAGATCGCCAATGTCCAATAAAAGATTAATTTGCACAGGAATCCACATCACGAAGGTCGAAAATGAGGGCCTGTTTACTGTGAAAAGAAGAAATTATTGAAGTAACGATGACAGCCGCGTTTCACCATCCAAAAATTTCAGTGAATGGATCTACATATTTCCATTTTCCATTACATGTTCACTTTGAAAGACATTAACTGGATAACACCTTAACAAAACTATACATTAAACTCTCATATAAACAGGTACAACTAAAATTTAAACAAAAACATTTTTTTTTTTATTGAAAATGGGCTTACTCTTGACCTCGATCTAGTCTTGAAGACAGAGATGAGGTCGACGATGGAACGAGCTTACCCAGAAGAAGCCTATTCACTCGCGACTTGAATAGATTCGGGTTATATGAACTCGGGAACACAGACGCAGGCAGAGAATTCCACTCTTTAGCCGTGCGCATTATAAAAGATGTTTCAAAGCGCTTTGTGCGAATGTGCGGAATATCAACCAAGTATGGGTGATATCCTGCGGTGCGTCTGGACTCCCGATGGTAGAAGGGAGATGGTGGAATAAGCTCGTGGAGCTCTAGAGCACACTCTCCGAAGTACAATCTGTAGAAGACCGACAGACATGCAACTTTGCGACGGTGGGCCAGACTGTGAAACTTGGTTTTCACCAGCATCTCATCACCAACGAGCTTCTTGGCTCTGCGATCTATCGAGTCAAGTGCGGCTAGCTGGTATTTGGCTGAGCCATCCCAAAGGTGACAGCAATTCTCCATGCACGATCGGACTTGGGCTTTATATAAAACTAGAAGCTGACCAGGAGTGAAGTAACGCTTAACCTTATTGAGGATGCCCAGCTTTTTTGCCGCAGTTTGGGCTTTTGACTCAATGTTAGCGCCGAAGTTCAGATTTGCACAAACCTTCATGCCAAGTAGCTCGAGGCTGTCGGTAACTGGTACAGTTGTACCTCGAAAAGTAGGAGCCAGATTGAACGGACTCCTTTTGGCGGTGAACAGACACGCCTGCGTTTTGGTGGCGTTGAAACTTACATGACCGCCATCTTCAAATGCTGATACACGACCCCTTTGCTTACTTATAAAAATCGCGCTAAACCTAAGCATTTACACTTGACACATTTTTTTTTGACATTGTCCATGCATTGTCAGTGTTTCAAAGGGAAACTGGCAGCTCTTATAGTAAGGGTGATGAAGGACAAATTTCTATATGATTTGCTCATTTCTGCCTCTTTGACTGATGATAAGGAGTATCCTCTAAAAGATACAAAAATATTGGCGGACATCCACACCCCTGCGTTTTTGAGGAATTAAGTTTTAACTATTTTGAAATTAGAAAATGAAACGTACACCTGGCAGACTATGACTATCTGATTAAATACAATGTATAAAACCCCAGAAAAATGGTCTGCAACCATAATAACCCTGCGTCGTAAAGTTACAGCGCTTCAAAATGCAAAAATTCACTACTTCGTCCCGTGATAATGCAGAGCCCTGCATGTCTGCCTCTTCAATTTTCTACATCTTCAGAAGTATTTTAAACAGGAGCCACAAAGGCAGACAAAAAAACAATATTTAGTATCCTATTTTAATTTTTTTTTACTTTAACTCAAAAACGCAGCCACGACGCACAGAAAAACTTGTAAGGACCAAATCGATTCGTATTGAGCTGATCTATCATCCCTATTAATATGAATCATGAGCAAATCATATACCCAAATTGCAGCCAGCACCCTAACTATTAGTAGTTCTCTCGGTAGTTCGAGTCGTTTTAGATGTGAAACATTTCAAATTCGAAGTTATAAATGAAAATTGTAATAAATAAAAAAACTGAAATATATGATACGATTGAATTTAGATATAGTATCATATAATAATTATACTGAGCAATATTATACGTGTCGGTTATAAATTTTGAACTGAACCGTCACTCATCGCCATCTATCTATAAATGATACATAACATAACCTAATCATTGTTTTGTTTTGCAGGGAAAGTTACTGGATGTAGAGTTCGATTTCCGTGGCGTTCCCGTTGGCGGACACATCACACATTGTGAGTTTTGTACTGTACCTAACCTAACCCAAACTTTATAACTTGTAATTCTAAATACGTAATCTCCTAACTAACCTAACCTCTCGGGTGGTAGTTCTAACTTTTGGAAATTAAAAAAAAAAAACTTTACACAAAATGCAAACGGTCAATATGTATAAAAATCAATTTAATTATGTTGGCAGCACCGTCGATTTTCGTATAAATCGACTAGACACCAAGCCAGAAAACAATCCTCGCCGGTTTCCCCTTCCATATTTTGAGTATAAAAGCACGTGCCCAGCGGAATTCTAGTTCTTACGTTGTTAGTCGTTTTCAAGAAAGGTTGTTTTTAAAATTGGAAACGGCCACGTACATATTACATAAAGTGTGTTTTCTTATCGGTAAGAAAAGGTGTGAAATAAATTATTCAAAGTGTGTAAAATAAGAGCAAATGTATCCGGTCCTAACCGCTCAATAGATGGCGTTGTTAGTTTCTGTAACGCGGTATCGGTTGGTTCACGGCCGCTGCATAAGGTGTTTGGAGACTTGTATTTCTCTTCCTGTTTACATTGGAGTTATTAATAAAGTTTGTGCAGTGAGTTAAAATAACAAGTGTTTTCATTGTGGTGGTAGTGTCCGAAAGTAAATAAACATATGGTGATTATGGTGCCGAAACCCGCGAGTGATAGTGAGTGAACTTGGACTTTGTTGGATCCTACCAAATTCAAACACGTTGTTGTGATCAGGACTTGTAAAATTTCAAGTTTTTATTCTATGGACTTAGAATATTTTACTAGTGTTGACACTTGTAAAATTTTGAGATTTCATCATATGGACTTAGTCAAATTTGCAACTGTGAAAACTTTGAAATTGTGCGAAGTAATTCTACGGACTTAGAATAATTTTGAACAGTCGTGAAATATAATTCTAAATAATGGCGGAAGTCGAAGATTTAGTTAAAGTTCAAATGGACATTTACGATAGATTACAGAAGGCACTGCGGAACTTTAAAAAGACTCCAAAAGAAAGAATGACTCAAATCTATGTTGAAACTAGGTTGGATAGTTTAGAGGAAATAAAAAAGGAATTCAGGGATGGTCATAGAGAGGTTGTTTCTATCAGTTCCAGTGAAGACAAGGAGACCAATCGATATTATACTGCTGATATTTATGAACTATTCCTTGAAGAGTATTCATTATACATATGCTTGCTGAAAGAACACATTCAAGCATTTAAAAGGAATTCCGACTCTCCACCGCCTGTAAACCCACAAGGCGCAGAAATTAAGCTACCAAGAATTCAGTTACCAACATTTACGGGCAAGTCTGATGAATGGCAGACGTTTCATGATATGTTTGTCTCAGTGATACACGATAGCAAGAACTTGACTAATGTACAGAAACTACACTACCTCAAGTCAAGTCTATCCGGAGAGCCTGAAAATCTTTTGAGGAATTTAGCCACAACTGAGCAGAATTACGCAGAGGCATGGAAGCAACTCACCAAACGGTACAATAATAAACGATACAATTGTAATGCTATCATGAAAACTTTATTCGCTCAGAAACAAATTACATCAGAATCTCCAAAGGCAATAAGACAATTAATGGATACAACATCATCATGCTTGAAATCATTGAAAAATCTTGAAATAGATACTACTTCATGGAGTCCTATAGTCGTATTTTTAGTGGTCTCAAAACTTGATGTGGAATCGCACAAGCATTGGGAAAATCATCTGAGTGCAACGACTGATGAAATACCGACTTACGATCAATTGATTGAATTTCTCGAATCCAGATTTCGTACTCTTGAGATGATTGAAGCGGGTAAACACGTATCGAAAACTTCTACGCAATCAACTGCAAAACCAAAGAATAATGAGAGACAATCCTTCCACGCTTCTGTAAATACGAACCAACAAAATAAATTGCTATGCGGATGTTGTAGTGATAAAGAGCATTTTCTATACCTTTGCGAGAAGTTTGGACAGAAATCACCTCAGGAACGAAAAACCTACGTGCAATCTAAAGGGCTTTGTTTCAATTGCTTATCGTCTAGTCATATAGTAAGCAAGTGTCGTCAAGCTACTACCTGTAAGAAATGTGGGCGACGTCACCACACAATGTTGCATGTCACAAAAAGCGACACTACTCAAGGACAGTCAGGAGAGAACACACAATCTACACAACAAGAGGGACAACAGCAGACGAGGATACCTGAAGAACAGCAGATTGTTGCAAATTTTTCAAGGGAAGATCCATCTCAAGGATACAATGTTTTGCTGGCGACTGCAGTTGTCAAGGCGAGAGCAAAGGACGGAAGGAAGTTGGTGTTTCGAGCTTTGCTTGATCAAGGCTCGCAAGCATCTTTCGTAACCGAGTCTACGGCACAATTACTAGGCTTAAAGCGTGTTTTAGTAAATGGCGTGGTGTCAGGGTTGGGAAACGGTCAAACTCGCATCAAATACCACGTAACGGTTCCTATTGAATCACGACATGATCCCAAAATTACTTACCATGTAAATGCATACGTACTCAAATCACTGTCTTCTTTGCTTCCCGGTAACAAGTTAGAATCTCCGACTTGGCTGAAGATGGATGAGCTTCCTTTGGCTGATCCAGATTTCACATCACCCGGTAATATTGATTTATTATTAGGCGCTGAAGTTTATGGCGATATATTGTTGAGCGGCATCATGAAGAAAGAAAATCTTGTAGCTCAAAACACGACACTTGGCTGGATATTCTCTGGCAGGATGTCTTCACCTTTAGCGAATCCAAACGTGACGGCGATGCATGTACATGTAATCGACAACGATCTTCTCCAAAAATTTTGGGAAATAGAGTCTGAACCTCAAAGTATTCAAAGAAAACTTAATGCAGATGAACGGAAATGTGAAGAACTCTACGAAGCTACTACTGAACGAAATGATGAAGGGAGGTACGTGGTTTGCTTACCTTTTACAGAAGGAAATCCTCAATGTCAATATGGCCACTCGAAGGATATTGCAAAGAGGAAGCTGTTGTCGCTAGAACGAAGGTTAGTGAAAAATCCCACATTGTATGATGAATACAGGAAAGTCATGGCTGAATACCTTACTTTAAATCACATGGCTCGTGTTGACAAGGACGACATTGAGAATCCTAAGGCAGTTTATCTTCCTCATCACGCTGTAGTGCGAGACGATAAAGAGACTACTAGAGTACGAATAGTATTTAATGGGAGTTCGAAAGGAACTAACGATGTTTCACTCAATGATAATTTATTAGTGGGGCCTAAGATTCAACAAGAGTTGAGGCATTTACTTATGAGATGGCGAACACATGCTATTTGTATCGTAGCGGATTTAGTAAAGATGTATAGACAAGTACTGGTACATAAAGACGATACTAATTTTCAAAGGATTTTATGGCGTCATTCTCCCCAAGAACCTATAGAACATTACAAACTTTTGACACTTACCTTTGGCACGGCTTGCGCACCCTACCTTGCTGTGAAGACGATACAGAAATTGGTTGATGACGAGAAGGTGAGATATCCAGTGGCTGCAGAAATCGCAAAAAAAGATTATTACATCGATGATTTGATGACTGGCTGCGACACTGAAAGGGAAGCAAAACAAATTTACGATGAGATGAATGGGCTTATGAACAGTGGAGGGTTTCAGTTACAAAAATGGAGCAGTAACAGTCAAAATCTGTTAGAACACATCGGAAAGGACGAACGTAATTTAGACCAATGCGTTCCGATCAGGTCAGACCATACGCTTAAAGTTCTAGGAATTAGCTGGAATCCCAAGACGGACAACTTTGAGTACACGGTAACCTTACCGGAAATAAAGGAGCGTGTTACTAAGCGGCAAGTATTGTCGGACATTTGTCGACTGTACGACCCGATGGGCTGGTTTGGACCCGTTGTGATTACAGCGAAAGTTTTTATCCAGAAACTATGGAAATCTTAATTGGATTGGGATGATCCGTTGACTTCTGATGTGCTGCATGAATGGCTTGAATATCGCCAAGAATTGTCACAACGGTGTCAATAACGGATATTATAATCCCTCGTTGGCTCAAATGTACGAAGAATTGCGATGTAGAATTGCACGCTTTTTCCGATGCATCGCGAACAGCCTACGCGGCAGCAGTATATCTGAAAGTTACGGACGAAAACGGAACCATTCATACGAGTCTGGTATCTGCAAAGACTAAAGTTGCGCCGATAAAGAAGGAGGTATCAATCTCACGATTGGAATTGTGCGGAGCGACTCTTGCTGCAAAACTCCTGTCTGAAATATCTCAAGTATTGGACATACCAAAGGAGAAACTTTTCGCGTGGACAGACTCCACAGTCGTTCTTGCATGGCTGAAAGGAGGAGCTAGTCGTTGGCATACCTTCGTTAGCAACCGAGTATCGGATATATTAAATATATTAGACTTTGACCAGTGGGGTCATGTTACATCAAATATGAACCCATCTGACTGCGCATCGAGAGGCCTTAAACCAATGAAGCTACAGACTCATGACCTCTGGTGGTATGGACCAGATTGGTTAAGGAAACCATTTGTTAAAACAGATACGGAAACACCAGATACACATGAAGAAGAAAGAATAGTTGCTTTGAAGGTTACAGAACCGAAAAGAGAAAGTGATTTAGAGTGGTCAAAATTTTCAAACTTACAGAAAATGTTAAGAGTTATGTCTTATTGCAGAAGGCTGTCGAAATACAAATTACTTAAAGAAGGACAATTACCAAAGTTCATTACTACAGAAGAAATCAGTCAAACCCTCAACATGTGCATCAAGCAAGTTCAAGAATTAGAGTTTCCTGAAGAACTCAAACTATTGAGGAAAGGCGAGTGTGTCCCTAAGAAAAGTATGCTGCACAATTTATGTCCGACTTTGGACCAAAATGGGATCATAAGAGTTGGTGGTCGCATAAATCTTGCCCATGTAAGTCGAGACACGACCAACCCGATCATCATTCCTAAGAGTCATCTTAGTAAACTTCTCGTACCGGATGCCCACACTCGCACTATGCATGGCGGACCACAATTAATGTTGAACATATTACGTTCAAAATATTGGATCATACGCGCTCGAGATCAAGTCAAAACACACTATCGTAAATGCGTTATTTGTCAGCGTTACTCTAAAACTGCCAAGACTCAATTGATGGGGCAAATTCCTGAAGTTCGTCTCAGGCCAAGCAAACCGTTCAGATCAGCTGGTGTGGATTACGCTGGTCCTTTTCATGTTCGATTGTCACCAGGTCGAGGGGCTAAATCATATGAGGGCTACATCTGTTTGTTCGTATGCATGGTCACGCGTGCCATTCATTTGGAAGTGGTCTCTAACCTCACCTCACAAGGGTTCATAGCAGCTTTTCGACGTTTTACGTCAAGGCGCGGACATTGTCAGGACTTGTATAGTGACAATGGACTGAATTTTGTCGGAGCAGATAAGGAGCTACGGGATATGTTTGACCGTGCTAAGTCAAAACTGCCAGATGAGATTGCTCATCTTCTAACATTACATTCTACAACCTGGCACTTTATTCCGCCATATGCGCCAAACTTTGGAGGACTATGGGAAGCAGGTGTACGTAGCATCAAGGGTCATTTGAGAAAAGTCATTGGAGACAGCACTCTAACTTTTGAGGAGCTTTCCACAGTTTTAGCGCAAGTAGAAGCTTGTTTAAATTCGCGTCCAATCAGTGTTTTGAGTGATGACCCCCATGACCCTCTTCCACTGACACCAGGTCATTTTTTGGTTGGCGAACCGTTATTAAATGTTAGTGATGAAAACTATATTGATGAAAAATTTACCGGATTAGAGCGATGGAAAGTAGTTCAAAAGATGGTCAACGATTTCTGGAGAAAATGGAGTAAAGAATATTTGGTTGCATTAAATCACAGATACAAGTGGAGTACTAAAAATCTTGAACCAGAAATCGATGACATCGTTGTTCTCAAGGATGATAACATACCACCTGCAAAGTGGTTACTAGGTAGAATCGTAAGCAAGCATCCCGGACCCGACAACATAACTCGTGTTTTTACAGTAAAATGTAAAAATGGATTGTTCAAAAGACCATTGAGTAAGGTATGCTTTTTAGAAAAATGAGTTATTTTGACGGTGGGCGGTACGCTTTCACTAGAGTTAAGTTTTTTTTAGTGTGCTATGAAGTTCACATAAAAAAATAATATGTTATTTTGTAAGGTAGTCTTTATGGCTCCAAGATAAATTCCATTTACCTATTGAACAATAGTGTTCACATTTATATTTGATATCCTTTTAATACTGTATGTTTCACGGTGGGCGGTTTTCATTATTGTTCTTTTGTTAAGATTGTTCACTCTTTGCCTATGTCGAATTCTTTAATATTTAATTTGATTGTTTTTAAAACTTGAAAGGACAAGTCCTTGGTGGGCGGAATGTGTAAAATAAGAGCAAATGTATCCGGTCCTAACCGCTCAATAGATGGCGTTGTTAGTTTCTGTAACGCGGTATCGGTTGGTTCACGGCCGCTGCATAAGGTGTTTGGATACTTGTATTTTTCTTCCTGTTTGCATTGGAGTTATTAATAAAGTTTGTGCAGTGAGTTAAAATAACAAGTGTTTTCATTGTGGTGGTAGTGTCCGAAAGTAAATAAACACAAAGTGTTTTTATATTACATCTCGTTATATTTCAGAGCCTTAGTCTAAAACTTACATTTCGTTAATAATTATTTAATTTCCAAAATTTGTAGAACAAAAGTTATTCAGTTACATGGTTAGAACTACCCCCCCGAAAGGTTTTGTGTATTTGGACTTACACGTTGTATACTAATGTATTACATTACTTGATTTGATTATGTAACGGACATCATTAATGTTGTGATTGTGTTCGGTGCATGCAGTCCTGTTGGAGAAGGTAAGGTTAGATATACGTCGTACAAAATAACTCCGGCTCTGACAGTTAATGCGCAGAACTCAAAAAATGTGTCACGGGGGTGAGCGTGCCAGGTGGGGGGAGGCGAGCGAATCATTCATTGGTCTCCGCCTGTCACACATGTGCAGAAAATAACCGTCAGAGCCAAACTTATCCTGAGCACGCTATAAGCGTTGTGGCGGCCATTCGCACATAGATTTGTCCGCAAAGTTGTCTGCCAGTTGTTGTTTGTTCAGTTCTCTTCGGTATAGGTTTCACAGTCAAATCCACCGTTCGTAATTCCAAAAATGTCAAACCGTAAGAAGGTGGACCGAAAATTTTGCACCCCAAATTTTTTTTCTGTCCACTTTAGTTTTAACTGTTTGATTGTTAAAAGAATTAGTTTTTTTTAGTTTTAGGATATTCAATATTTCTTCCTGAAGGCTGATTTACACGGAGGGTAAAATTTTAGCGCCTCGGAGGGATGCAAGAGAAAGCTATTCGACTATTTTGTTCTTTCCTATTTCTGCATTCCTCTACAGGTGCCAAAATTTTGCTCTTTGTAAATCTGCCATTAGTATTTCGTATTATTTCGCGTTTGGCTTGCATCTCAACCATGGGGTCTCATTCCGTACTACGGTTTTTTCGACGGAGTAAATAGCCCGAATTCATTTGGCTCTTTTGTTTCTAATAATTAAACTAAATGTTACTATTAGGTTGGTAGGTAAAGGTGTAAACTATGACATTAATTCAATTTTAACATCCAGATATCAATTTATTCTAAGAAAATACCTTATGGAAAAAATAGCCCGAACAATTTTCGGCACAAATTCGTTCTATGACGTGAGGCATCTATACTAGTATAGTATTATATTATCTGTGATCTCAACACAGAGCACTGAATGGTCGCGCGACGCCGCTATTAGATGCGGCATGTTCAGCACTTCCAATAAAAAACAAGCGTATCAGGGGGCGTCACCCATATACGCACACCATTTCCTCACCACTGTGTGCTCGGATGTCTCGCGGCTCCTGCACGTCTGAGGTTTAGTGTTTCAAGACAATCTGAAGTTGCATACTTAAACTGCTAAGATTTGCTCTCAATTACTAGGTTGTAATATAATGACCAATTTAAAATAGCTCGTGTTCTGCCCCTTTACAAAAAGACAGACAAAGTGATCCAAATAATTACAGGCCTATTTCTTTGTTACCTGTACTGTCAAAACTATTAGAAAAACTGATCAAAGTTAGAATTATGACACACTTAAACTCTTGCAATTTATTAAATGAAAGGCAGTTCGGTTACAGAAAGGGGTTGGGAACGAAAGATGCGTTAAATACTTTGGTTACCGATATTCTAGAAAAAATAAACTACAAACAAAAAGTGGCGGCTGTTTTCGTTGATTTAAGTTCTGCATTCGATCTAGTGGACCATCGAATTCTAATTTCGAAGCTGGAATATTATGGCATAAGGAGCGTAGATCTTAATATTTTAAAGTCATATTTAAGTAACCGACATCAATTTGTAGAGCATAAACAAACAAACAAACATAAACATATATAAACAAACAAACATATATCCGAAAATGGTGTGGTTGACACAACTATGTCAAAATTAGTGCAAATCAAGAAAGGTGCGCCACAAGGTTCCGTTTTAGGACCAATATTTTTTTTATTTTTTCTCAACGACATAGTAAGTTACATAAAACTTTATTTTTATTTAATTTTATTTTATGTATATACAATTGCATGCCCTTACAGTCTAGCCAATACAGCAAGCAAGTAAAATAAACATTATGTGTTAGTCAATATATTTAAAACTAAATTTGCGAATTTAGTCAAACAACAATTGGACAAGTCAGTCCGTTTTGCTACCTCATTAAGAGTATTGACAGCCCTTGATAACGGGCAATACTTAACTAGGTTGGTACGAGCAGATGGCACCTCATACATCCTTTGTCTTGGCCCTATCCTAAGCCGGGAATTTGGGACTTCCAAGGCAAGCGAATCAAACACTTCTTTATTAAATGTTTGGCCAATCAATAGCTTGAAGAAATACCTAGCCAGTGCTAAGTTCCTCCTGACTTCCAACTTATTGTATCCAACCATACCCATCACAAATAGGGTTGGATACATAAGTGGGTAGAAAGGGTATACCCCATATTGCTTGAAATATAGAAAACGCAGAAATTTATTCTGAATTCTCTCAAGCATCTGGGTGTACTTGATTTCATGCGGATTCCACACCATAGCAGCGTATTCCAGTCTACTTCTAACCAGTGCATTGTAGAGTGCTCTCACGGCCGTGGTATTTTTGAACTCACTTGTTTGGCGAATAATGAATCCCAAGTTTCGGAACGCTTTTTTGCAAACGTCTACAATATGATCGTTAAACCTTAAGTCTCTCTTGACCTTAACACCAAGATCTCTAGCAGATTCAACCCTCGTCATCTGTTCATTATCAATGCGATAAAGACAGTGCAGTGGTTGCTGTGCACGTGTGCAAGACATTACATTACACTTGGCGCTGTTAAAAAGAAGCAGGTTCTTATTACTCCATTCCACTACACTGTCTATATCTGCTTGCAAACGATCACAGTCCTCTTTTTTATCAATGTTCAGGAATAATTTTAGATCATCTGCAAATAATAATGCTTTTGCATATTTGACTACCTGGGGAAGGTCATTTATCATGATGTTAAAGCCAAGAGGACCCAAGTTGCTACCTTGGCTAACCCCCGAGTATGTATGGTATGGCTCAGATACACAACCCATGCATTCAACATATTGCTTCCTGTTACGCAAGTAGTCCGAAAAGAAACAAAGCAGATTCTCTGAGAACCCCATTGCAGCGAATTTCGACAGCAAGACGTCGTTATTAACTTAGAATTCAGGACATCGATTTAATATTATTTGCGGACGATACTACGGCTGTAATTTTTAGTAAGGATGTAAACAGTTTAACAGGCAAGGTTAACTATGCTCTTACCTATTTCTGTACATGGTTTGAGTCAAATAACTTAAAGATTAATGTTAGCAAAACAAATGTAATTTTATTTAAAAATACAGCACGAAACCGGGACGTAATTGATTTAAATTTAAGAGGTGAAAAAAATTGGGACCGTAACTTCTGTCAAGACATTGGGCATATATATAAATAAATATTTAAATTGGAAGGACGAATTAGAGTCTATTGAAAATTCTGTAAGTTCAGCCTGTTATGCTCTTCTTAAACTAAGGGACGTACTTATTTCTGGTATTTCACGTCCACCACCTTAGATTTTAAAATTGTTGTAGTTTTCGTAATCGGCGATCCGATAAACCATACAAACGACACCCATATTGATTTTTAGACATATCAACCCTATCGCACCCCAACCCCATCCCCGGGGGATGATGGTATTTCAAGTCCACCACATTTGATTTCAAAGTTGTTTTAGTTTTCGTAATCAGCGACCCGATAAACCATAAAAATGATACCCATATTGGTTTTTGGACTTTTTCACCCCATTTCCCTCTTTAAGGGGTGTATGTTCCGCAGAATTTCAACCCTATTGCCTAAATAATAAATTTATTGGATATTACTTTGAAATGAAGGAGTTTCAACTTCATCCCCCTTTTCACCACTTAGGGTGTAAAATTTTCAAAAACCCTGAGACACGTAAAACTTAATTTTTAGTCGTCAGACTAAATAAAAATTTTGAAGGTCACAAAACTGACGGACTTTCATACAAAATTTCATCCCGTATTTCACCCCCTTAGGGGATGAATTTTGGAAAATTCTAATCACGTACTTTTTTATTTTTTACCAAAAGCTTAAATACAAATTTCTGTAATTCTACCTTTAAAACTGAAAGACTAATAGACCAACATACGAAAAAAAAATCATCCCCTTTTTCACCCCCTTGAAGGGTGATTTTTAAAAAATGCTTAAACACGTGTTTCTTTATTTTTTACCAGAAGCTTAAATTCAAATTTGTGTGAATCTAGCTCAAGAAACAAAGGACTTTCATACAAACTTTCATCCCTTATTTCACCCCCTTGGGAGATGAATTTTCCAAAATTCTTTCTTAGTGGGTGGTTTTGACGCACATAGAAACTGTGTACAAAATTTCTGATATGTATCTATAGCGGTTACGGCTCGGCGTTGATGAATCAGTCAGTCAGTCAGTCGGGACATGCTCTTTTATATATTTAGATGATGGTACTGAAATTAAGAAATCTTCAGAACTCATAAACATTAGAAGAGGTGTGCCACAAGGCTCTATAATAGGACCTATTTTATTCATTGTATTTATCAATGATATTATTGATTATACCAATTTATACCAATTTTCAACTCGAAATCTATCTGCAATGATGGACTAGTTGAGCTAGTGCAGCAAAAACGCTTACTAGGTGGCAGCACAAACGCAACGTTGAAATGCGTAAAGACGTCGCTAAATTTCACAACATCGGGCAGGACCACAGTAGCCTAGTTGGTAAAGCGTCTGCGGTACTTACGCAGAAGACGCAGGTTCGAATCCTGCCTGTGGTTGTGAAATTTTGAGATTTTCTACTCTGTAGATTTATCCGAACACAGGAAGTGTTAAAATAAAAATCATTTTCAATCATATAAGTAGTAATTTATTTAATTTTAATTAATTAATTAATTTTATTTAAGTAAACTGAAAAACAGCGCTAAGGTTCGTCAGTCGGGTCTTAGCATAATGCTGAGTTAGGGCCTACTATGGGTGTGGTACACAAATAAAAGATTTTCTTTTTTATTCAATATTTATTGTAATACATATATACGTATAAGAAAGTGTTAGAAGTGTAAGTACTGCATCCATAATAAACGGTTATTCATTCATTCATTTAAATTTATTTAATTTAAGCATCTCTTTTCGCACACAGTTTGTACTGTTTTTGAATAAAGATATGATGATGATGATATTTTTTATGATGTTTACTCTACAACGCGCAAATAGGTACAGGCGGCCGCTGGGCAGCACATTTGCGTGTAACGGCAGTTGCGTGGTACGATTATTATTATTACTGCCGTCTCTAGTAGCGAGGCGCGCGAACATTCAGCGCTCTGGGCATCTCAAGCACATCGTTCGGGTGTGTGTGTAAAGTGGGCATTACAATATTTAATCTGCAGAGCACTAGCTGAGCTAAAGCGTAGCTAGAGTGTTCAGTTTGGATCGTGTAAATGCAGTTAGACAGCTAGTGCTCTGCAGATTGGACAATGTAATGCCCGCTTAAAGCATGCTCGTATAATACTTGTGTTGCAGTCGCGGGCGGCGGGCGCGGGGGTGTGTGCGGGGGCGGGGGCGGGAGGGGAGCGCAACTTCCACGTGCTGTACCAACTGCTGGCCGGCGCTGACGTCTCGCTTCTCAGTGAGTGCATGCCAAGTTGTTTTCTTTCCTCTTGCCAAGCTGCAACATTTAGATTTATAGATAGATAGAACACTTTATTGCTCACATAACAACAAAAAAAAAACAAATGTACATGGAGAACATTTATGTCAGTAAATTAGACGAATGGTTAGTAATTTTTCGCAAACCTTATTTGCCTTTATTTTTTGTTCTTCTGCAATTGCTCATTCGGCAATGCTACGTACGAGTGAGTGGCGTAAACTCCAAATTTCCTTCGACAATTTCACTTTTCTGTATGGTTCGACTCCGTCAGCCTAGCGAGCGATAGAATAAAGTCAACTTCAAACAAGTTCGCGAAATGTCAAGTTATCAGTGTGCCAAAAAAAAAATATTAACACAATTTTTTTAAACCCTCTGTGTTACATACAATCGCGCTTGAGTACTGGAAAAAATCTTTCATTTTATCGGCAACACTTTTGTCAGATAGAGCGATTCAAAAGTGCAGAAAAACTGGCGTATACGCTGGTTGCCACTCGTTTGAGCGAATCAGGAATAGATCACGTGTGTTTTATAAATAAATAAACTATTACTAAACTAAACTAAATTTTGCCCCGTGTAAATCTGCACTTACTTTTTGCGACTTGTCTTCTATTCTAATTAATTATTAACGGCGAAAACTAATAATTGGCTTATTAAACTTATAATTATAATCCAGAGCGGCTGAAACTGCAGCGGTCGTGGGAGTCGTACCGCGTGCTCCGCGGGGGCGGGGGTGGGGGCGGGTGCGGGGGCGCGTCCCCCCGGCGCGGGGGCGGGGCGGGGGGCGGGAGCGGGGGGGTGGAGCGCACGGACCGGGAGCACTTCTCGTTCACGCGCGCGGCGATGTCGGCGCTGGGGTTCGGGGGTGCGGAGCGAGGCGGCGTACTGAGAGTGCTGGCGTTCCTTCTCAAGCTGGGCAACGTGGGCTTCGAGCCGGACCACAACATCGACGGCTCGCTCGGCGCCAGGCTCACCCAAGAACACGGTAGTAAATAACACATCTCTTTTTTTTTATTTAAGTTCCATTCATCATGTGTTATTTTATTAACTTTTCGTTTATTTATTACTTGTTCGCGCCCCGAGGCCCGGGTCCACTACGCGTGCTGGGCCCAAACTTGAAAACTTAAGAAATAATTTATTTATTCTATTAATTTATACTAAAAACATTTTTAAATAAAAATTTTTTTTATTTTCTTACGTAGCTATGAAGTGGACGGATGTCCACTCGTGGACCTGAGCCGGGGCGGAACGTGGGCTGCGATACACAGCGCTAAACTTATAACTAAACACCTTAACCTCTATTACACGTATCGTACCAAAGATGGTACGCTCGTGACCGGTGTCACGCCCGTTACGTGCAGAATACCCCCGTCGTCCTTCTGCGGAGGCACCCGTTGCCGCTAGTATACACGCACCCTAAGGACGACCACCCAAGGAACTATCATCACGCAATAAACCCTCTCCAACCGGCTTGGAGTACTTAGCTTCTATGCCCCAGATGACTCGCGCTTGACCGTCCCTACCAAATTCTATAATAATATGCAAATGACTTACCAGTTCTATTCCCGTGTTCGCGACGAGTCGAAATGGATATTTGGGGGTATACCTACTCTCAGTGTGCAAGAATATGTGATGTCCAATAAAATACACGTAAATAGAATAAATTATAATGTGTACTGTGGTGTCGATGCGATGATCCGATCCCAGTACGGGCCGCTCCCGCAGCAGGCACCAAGGTCAATTCCCAGCCTCGTGCTTCAAGCACGCCACGTTCTCCGAATGCGCAGATCGACACCCGTATAGCAGATAATTCCGAAAATCTGCCTTCCAATCATAAGTCCATAGTAAATCCGCGGCGATTGCTATTCATCGTCCTACACACCACGCGGATTGCCAAGATATGGTCAAATTATCACCGGCCACGCCCCGACCACGCGGTGTGGTAACTATACCAACGTGCGTCGCGCAAATGTCCATCCGCACTTCCTGAGCCTTCCGGTCTCCCCGCGAGCGAAAACCGTCCCGAAAGGAATTCTCGAAGGCACTTATTTGTTCCAAATATCACGAAATATGAGTCCAAAATGCCGCCTACGCAGCCACCAAATATGGCGTCTCGTTTACACTGACACGAGTCCCTTTACGCCCCCGAATTGATAGTTCACCACGAAATTACTTAATTGATTGCCCCGCGCAACCTCAATTTGATATTCCTCCGAATCCCGATTCGGGAAATAAAACAAAACCCAAGTGCGGCCACCGATGTGGCTTATCCGATGCGCGCACCCAAGCGACCGTTCGCCAGATCTCTTGTATGCGACTGCTAACTACGAGTACTATGGCGCCGGCCCGCCTCCTCCGCACGGACGCGCCAAGCCTCGGGCGACGCTCGAGTCGCCTCGTACATTTTTATTTGAATACCCACGTCTAAGCTAACATTTCTTATACAGAAAATAAACACCGACTTTATTTTCTACCTACATGAATAGACCCAAATTGGTTTTAAACATTACTTTCATAACTACATGCCAAAACAGCGTGTAACGGCAAGGTGTGATAATACTAAAGGGTGTGAATCTGCTCATGACACTAAACAAATAGGTCAAAGAACAAAATAAAGTTTTGACCTCCCATACACCTGACCTATATTCTATGGGAAAAGTGTTCAGTTCCATGGGCAGACACACCTTTCCGTTACATGTTATAAAGAACCTTTTTCTTTATGTTGCCGCAACATAGAGAAACACACACAGTTTTAAATATATTTTGAACTTATGTAAAAATATTCCAGTTATTCTATGTTTGTTCATTGTTGTAGCAAAGAAATAAAATTGGACCAAGGATACTTCCTTGAGAAACCCCAAAATACTCATGACTTGTCACTAATAATTTCATTACTTTCACTTGTGGTGTTCTATTTATTAATCTTATAGAACAGAATCCCACCTTTAAATGAACTTTACTGTTTCCCTTTTACGCCTATAGGTTTTCAAGTTTATTGAAAATCATTTAAACGGTCACTTTGTCGAATGCTTTTGCTAGGTTGAGAAATATAACAATGCATTTCTTTGCCATCAAATTCTTAGCTACTTATTTATGAATCCTCATTAATTTCCCCGGTATATCAAAAATTTTGTAACATTCATGTTTTCGGGTTCTTTTTGCCCTTGAGTGGATGACCTATTTTCGAATCACGCTCCGGTCGTCACCGGTGCTTGAAGGTATTTCGCGTACACCATCACATGTGATGAGCCGGTGCTTCGGAAGGCGTTTTAAAAGCAAATCTAATGGTGGGGGGATGTTTGTGTGTGTCAGAACTAGAGGAGGCGTGTGCGCTGGTGGGCGTGTGCCCGCGCTCGCTGGCGTTGGCGCTGGGCGCGGCGCCCCCCCCGCCCCCCTCGCCCGTGCACGTGCCCGCCCCCGCACCCCCCGCCGCCCCCGCCAGCTCCGCGCACCCCTCGCCCACACCGCCCCCGCACCACAACCACACGCTGCTCACTGGTGAGTTACCTGCTTCGATCAAACATTTAAAATAAATATATTGAAAAGAAGAGGAGCCAGAATGGAACCCTGTTGTACAGTAGAATTGGTACAACAAGGTGGTGTGAAAGTTTGTCATTCAGGTTAATGTTTTGGTTTTTATGTTTTAAATTTGATCTAAACCATCTGAAGAAGTGGCCTCTAATAGCCACAATCTCCAGATTTTCCAATAAATTTTTATAATCTATATTGTCAAAAGCTTCACAAAAATTTTGAAGAATGAAGTAATTCGCAGTGGTTGTCTCGAAATATCCTGTCTGCTGGTACATTTATTGATTTTTGTGGTGTGGTTAAGCGTGACACTTTTAGTATTACTTTAGCTCTTGGGCCAATTAAGAATGGTACAAAAGTTCAATGTGTCACGCTCGACGCGTTGTGGACTGTACGCATGTGTATGTTCCCAGACTCGTCGACGACGGAGGAAGACTCGGACTCGGAGTCCGGTTCGGGGTCGGACGGGGGCTCGGGGGGCGGGCGGGGCGGGGGCGGCGGGGGGTGGCGCGAGTGGGACGCGGCGGGGGGGGCGCGCGCGCGCAGGGACCGGCTGCTCGCCGCGCTCTACGCTCGGCTCTTCACCTGGCTCGTCGGCAGGATCAATGCCAGGTACCGTTCCACATACATAGACAGCACGCTTTTCTCCGTAGGGGTTCAGTGCAGACGCCGCTTCCTTTCACCTGCTACGTATATACTTTTGTCGCTTGTATGTACAATCATCGATCCTATCCTACGTTTGTATGTTTAGGGCTTTAGGGTATTCTTTTAACCTTGATTTTATTCAAAACGTCTTGAATTTGACTTTAGAATTAGATAACTTGTTCGTATTTACCTAAAGTTTGCATTGACCCTTCGCTTTATTAACCTGTGATTACCACATTAGGCAATCTCGATCCAAAAGAAAAGCAATAAAAAGGATAGGAGCACTGCGAATTGTTAAGTCTTAGCAGTAGAGAATCAACCGCGTGTTGCTCATAGTTTTCTCGTAGCAATGATTGATTGATGAGTTATTTTTGAATAAAAATGAAGCAAAATTATCGTATGTTACCTAAAACATCAATCAGAACAAGTTTCCCAAAGAAGCATGAATCGAAAAACTAGATAGGTATTTTTGGCTGATCCACTCATACAAAACTTGCGTCGTTAACAGTAGAAACGGACGACTAAAATCTTCCTTGTTTTGCGGCATATGTGTCTGTGGAAGCTATTCAGTGTTAAGTCCTCAGTAACATACTAAAATTTGGCTACGAGTCTTATAATAGCTTTGTGTGATGTCGATGTCAGACTGCGCGCGCTGTCGCCGGGCGCGGGAGGGGGCGGGGGCGGGGGCGGAGGGGGGCGGGCGACGCTGGGCATCCTGGACGTGTACGGGCTGGAGTCTCTCGCGCACAACGGGCTGGAGCGGCTCCTCATCAACTACGCGGCGGAGCGCGTGCAGGTATGGAGTCCAGGTGGATCCTTCGGCAAGTGGAGGGTGTCTAGTTTAGACCTTTAATATCCATCTATGATACACCAACTAGTCTACCAATCTACTACTAACTATCCACCACTCGTTCACTTATAACATGATCTTTACGTGCTAAGGGAAGTAATGTCTAATCTGTTTATGATAACATTCTTCTATTCTGATATTGGTTAAAAAAAAAATAAAACTATTTATTATAATTAAATTACAAATTAATTCTTAATACTTAAAGGAAATAATCTTAAAGAAGATTTTAGTCCCTTAAGGAGTCATCAATTATTATTTAGGAGCAGGGTCTGGAATCACATAGGTTACCTTCAATAAAATATTTTTACAGGGCCTTTTTGTTGCTATTTATTTTTATCGCATATAGTATTAGTTCTTTAGGCATATGATTTGATTCGTGACATACGTGAAGTTATGTTTGTCCGCACTCCAAAAGGCATGTGTGTGGCGCGCGGCGCAACGTCACCAGGAGGAGTACTTGCGGGAGCACCTCCCGTACGCCCCCCTGCGGCTGCCCGCCGCGCCCACCGCCGCCGAGCTGCTGGACGGCGGCGCCGACAGCGTGCTCGCGCTGCTGGAGGGGGGCGCGGGCGCGGGGGCGGGGGGCGCCGCCGGGGGGGGCGCGGGGCTCGTCGCCTGTCTGCAGCGCCGCCGGCACGCGCGCCTGCAGACCCTACCGCCGCACCACTTCCAGTAAGCTTGTACTCTAATGTTAATCCTACCTTTCTTCCAAAGAGTATAACTTGATTTAGCGAAGAACAGCAAGACTGAGTATGCGTGAGAGCAGGACGGAACGATACGTCTCTCTGTTGCTGTAATATTTAAAGCGCAAGGGGCAAGGGGATTGTCCGTCCTGTATGATAGTACTCTTACTTTATTTTTTAGTTATTTTTTGTTTTCGTTATTTATTAACACAAATACACTTTTATAGATTTACACACCATCTTAAGTTAAACCAAATTAATAAATAGGCGTTTGCAAACATCTATGGTGGTTAGTAACAGCCTCAATTTCACGGTTTTTTATTATTTTTGTTTAGCGTAACCTCCACTCGGTGCTGGCTGAAAATCAGTGTCACAAATACTTCTCTGGTACTTGTGACAAATGCTGAGTCTAGTGCCATTTCATCGCACGATATTCTGTGTACATCCTATTTGGTTTATAACACTCATTGTCGTGCATTGAATAAATTGTTTTTCTTTCTTTCTTTCAATAGACCTTAGTTTGTATCATATGAAAGGGCTTTTTACTTGTACATTCTAAAATATATTTTTGTATTTTTTACAACTTATTTTTCAAGTTATGATGAAAAATGACAAAAAAATGCCATACCCTCCCCCTTATCTCCGAAGTTTGTGAAAGGAGAAATCTGAATTAATTGCAGTCGAAGTCGAAAGAAGTTTATGTAAATATTACAGTAAAAATAAAACGATCTTTCTAAGTTGCATACTTTTTTAGAAATTTGCAAAAAAGCTATACAAACAAATTTTGTTTTGCGGTCTTAAAAACGGACTTTTTGTTTCCAAAATACTATAGGAACAATCGGCGCGCAAGTCCGACTCAGACTTGACCGGTTTTTTCTGATATAACTTAAATTAATTAAATGTGACAGGTGCTTTAATGTGTAATTGTTATTTGTATGTTTTTATCTAAACGTTGCGTTGCGTTGTGATTTATGTGAGCGTTTGATTGTATTTTTGTCTTTTGCTTGTCAAATTTTGTCATTAGTTGTGAAAACCTTTAATTGGTTGTTTGTAGCTATAGGTATTATTAGTATGTTTATTATAAGCTGTTGGTTCTCCAAAAATTAAATAAATAAATATTTTTTTATTTATTTATAAAGACATAGATACAATTTATAGATTTACACCATCTTAAGTAAAACAAAATTATGAATACCTATAATAGTAGTTTATGCAACTGTCATATAAAACAGGTTATTAAAACACGAGTTTGGGTTTATCACATGAGGCGTAGCCGAATGTGATAATAGCATCAAACGAGTGTTTTAATACCATATTATATGCAGTTGTGTATACTACTTTATCTTCACTCATGCAATAGGTTTCTTTACTTAAAAAAATGATAAAAATTAAACAAAAGTAAGTAAACAACAATGGTAACTTATATTATGTATATTACAGTTCTGATATGAGTCTGAAGAAGCCGCCTTAATATATCCGCTAGGTCTTCTTTGAAATATACAAGCAGAACATTTTCTTAACAAGACATGGTTTTCTTTTCGATTTTCATTCTTTCCCAATTCATTGTAGGTTATGTCATAAAATGTCCTAGACTAATATGAGAGAAGATCATAAGTTATTGAGTATCTTCTGGTGTAACTGCAGTATCCTGACTGCACCACTTTATCTTCTTTTTCAATAAACTTTCACATTACTTTCACGGGCACAAAAAACTTGAAAAAGGTAAATATTTGAAAATGGCGGCAAATCAAATATCTATTTCCTTCTAATTTCAGGCTGCGCGCGCATATTTTCCACTACAGATAAAATAATTGTACGATAGTAACTGCTACTGTAACTGCTCCTAAATAATAGGTTGTTTATAAAGCACACTTTGTAAATATGCTACTAATATTTGACAGCTACTAAGAAAAACTGTTACATTTATAACCGTCTCTCTAAAAGACCTTATATTCAGTCTTCTTTAAAAAGGTTTAGGTTCAAGAAGAATTTTATCCAAGTGTTATGTTATGATTAAAAAGTTAAATTACGTAACACCTTTGCAAATTTTTCATACAAAAATCGTTACGTAATGGTAACTTTTTAATTTTTTATGCATACTCTGCGTAATATTCAGCCTTATGTACCAACTTTTTGAATCATAATTCAAAGATTACGACATGAGTGTAGATAAATAAATAATAAATAAATTTATTCATTCAAAAGTTTTTCCTATAGTTTTACAACGTCTTTTTCAACCTTAGTGCAATTTATGTGAGCATTACGATGCTGTGTCTAGGATCGTGCACTTCGGCGGTCCGGTGGTATACTGTGCGCGCGGCATGCCGGCCAAGAACCGCGACTCGGTGTGCCGGCACGCGCACGGAGTGCTCGCGCGCGCGTCCGAGCCGCTGCTGGGCGCGCTGTTCCCGCGCGGCGCGCCGGGGGGAGGGGGCGGGTCGCCGCGGCACGGCGCGGGGGGCGGCGGGCTGGCGGCGCGGCAGCGGGCGCTGGTGGGCGCGCTCACGCGGCGGCTGGGCGCGGCGGGGGGCGGCGGCGGGCGGGTGGTGCGCTGCCTGCGCGCTGACGCCGCGCTGCGCCCGCGCCGCTTCGACGCCCATCTCCTGCGGCACCAGCTGAGGACACAGGGGTGAGCGCGATACCTTCTGTTCTATTTTTAAGTAACAGTTTTATTCAGTGTGTGTGCGCAAACTTTAGTACTGTACAGATCTGAAGTCCCTTCATATAGGATCCTCAAATCAGATACGTGAAAGTTTTGGCCAAGGTTGATCGTCTAGAATAATATCCTTTAAGAATATTATATTTTTCCTGAATCCTACGTCATTCCGTTTTATATATTTATAATATCTTGTAATTTACAGATTCTGCTCGGTGGAGAGTGGCAATAGAAGAATGAAAAAGAAACACACTTGTTATTTTAATACTTATATTAGAATATAAACCTAATCTTTACATGTCTAATTTATGTTATTTATTTTATTTTATATCACTATTTATTTAAATTTAGTTTCATATTGACAGGAGTAGTTCATCTGAATTCATGTAGTTTCATCAATTTAGGAAAGGTTTCATCTCATTTACAATGCAATATTAGAGCCGATAAGTTTCTGAAAAGAAACCTATGTTAATATAAACGAAGTAATAAAAATAATGTGGGGACAATCCCCAGGTTTGGGGCACCGCCATCGCCCCAAGCAGCTCGTCCTAGGCCTCCTCTACCCTAAGTCCTAGGTCCGAGGCATATCATCACCCAGCTCACGATGACATGACGCTAAACTACCCTAACAATCCAACTGGATCGTCAGGATTCTGATCATCCTCGCGGAGCTGGAAATCCCACCGAAAACTTAAACTACAGTAAAGACTAGGGTTAATGTATGTGGAGAGCGGAACTAACTAACCACAGTACAACCCAGACGGTGATGATGTCTCCCCCCGGTATGTTCATGCCCCGCGTCAAACCCGACTTCCACGTGGCCCACCTTTAAGGGACGATCACTGACTCATCCAGGGTTCACAGGGTATTGACTATTTCTTTTAGTCACCCATACCAGAGCTGGTCACCGAGCCCGCCAGGCACACGAAGCATACGGTCTTCCTTTAGGAAAACAGGGCACTCTCCATCATGAGCTATAAGAGCTCTTCCTGTAATCCCTCCGGGCAGACAATGACCGACATCATCGAATCCCTTAGTTTGTTTTGAAATAAGTTAAACTGAAAATAATTAGCCAGCTCCACACGTCCAAGTGTGAAGTCTGTACTAGATACGGGTATAGTATTATTGCTTGCATGGCCAGCCTAGATCAATAACGGTTTTATAACGAGAGACATAAAGAGTTTGAAGGGCAATCTCCCTCCCCCCAGTCACTGAGTGACTTTATTGCACCAACAAGGTCTCCGTATATCCTTCATAGCTCTCACTTGTGATGCGTAGCTAAATCTCTTTTCCGTTACCAACCCACGCAGGACAAGAATTATGTAGAGTAACCCCAGTCTAAACACTCATTTAAATAAAATGAATTGCATCTAAACTATAATGGGATTACCCAGCATATTTCGAAGTAGAACATATAAGAAGTAAGTATGACAAAAGATTACTGAAGGTAATCCTTAAGTAAAAGTGAAGTATGATGACCAGAACCGAGAAGATTCGGGATAGTAGTATCTAAGCTAGGTTGGGCCAAACATTTATGATTTAAGATCTTAAGGGAAAATCAAAAGCATCGAGTATTCAAAACCAAGAACACTGGGAGAATTTAGCGTAAACAACACTAGCTAAAACTCGATGTTCTTTTAAAGAGGACTCAAAAGAAGTATAAAAAATGGGGTTAATGTATATACTTAAATATTCGGAACTTATTTACAATGAAAAGAAACTAAACATTATAACTTCTGTTCCATTATTGTTTTCAAGAATCTATTTAGTAAAGTTAAAGTGGTTTCACACTGAGTCAAAGTATAATTTTAAGTATGATAATTTATGACAAGTTTTATTAAGGGAAAATTAAAACTTAGAATCTTATAAAGTTTAGATTCCTGTATGATTCAATGAAGATTAAATAAATTATTTAACTACTTTAGGATGACACACATAAAGTTCAGAGGTCCCCCAAGGTCAGAGTGTCGTACAGCCGTCGCAGCCTTATGGGCGAACGTCGTCAACACACTTTACAAGAAGCAACCCACGAACGAACGTAATGTCTCCATCAAGAATATTCTTCCTATTGATTCAGGACAATTCTAATTTATTCCTTATAAACAATTTAATGTCATTAGATTAAACTAGAATGTCCCTTCACATAAGAAGAAAGTTTTATGTTGTCTAACTACTCTACATTTGGTAATCTAACGCTAAGATCAGGAGGTCCTCCCGCGGTATATGCCACTCAAACGACGCAACCAATAGTGGGCAAGCGTTGTCAGCACATAACACAAGAAACATTATTTCCAAAATCCAACGTTAAAACACCTTGCTAATATCCCTCCATTTGTACTGGAGTAACACCAATTCATCCCATACATACAGATGGGAGAATCAGGATGAATCAGCGAAATCTCACACAAATAGAACGAGAAGAACTTTAGTATCAGACCCTTTTAGGCTTGAGGGCTCCGGCCCAAGAATGATTAAAATAAATAAATCCGAAGGTTGATATTATCAGATAGACTTAGACAGATACTTCAGTGACACGCGACATACATTAGCCACAACCAATATAGTGGACATCGGGGACACATGTCACGAGGGCATCCATCCATGCTTGGTTGAACTAAATAAACCTGAGAGCAGGCATTTCTTAATCTCAAAATCTGGGACTCCTATAGTATGAAAGTAAAAGGAAAGATAAGCACCTCCTATGAGCTTGAGTACTGAGATGTAGTAATGCTCTCAGCATGTTCCAATTTTGGGAAATTGAGGCAAAAGATTTAAAATCACTATCAAAGCAATTTATTATTACTTGAAATATTATTATTTATAATATTCACTCTACTTAAACTTACCCTTTATTTCACAATAAAATATCACAATCTATATCCAAGTTTTAGTTTTCAGATATATTATTTTAAGATTTTGAATTGACGTTCTAATTCTTTTGATCTGACGGAATATTTTTCTTAAATTTTATCATATGAAGACATTAGTATATTAAAAACTGGAATTTTGATTTAGGGCCAAAGATTTTATATTATTTTCTAAAAATGGTAATTATTTAATGTATTAATATTTTCTTCCATTTTGATTTTGGGTTTTGATTTATTTTTTGTTAAAGAGATAAAAAATTTATAAAGATTTCAAAATAGCGTCTAGCTTTGAGTAAAACTAAATCAAAAATGATTTATTTGTTGACTATTTGACAATAATGTCAAATAGACAATTCTACCTAAAAAAGTATAAAAAATATACATCGTTTAAAGTCTCCTTGAATTGATGATAATAATATACATCGTCCAAAGTCTCTTTGAAATGTTGACAAAATATACAACATCTAAAGCCACCCCTAATCGATGACAATATACATACATCAGAGTCCAGCTTCCATGATTTCACCAAGGACTATTTTTATCAATTTCTCTGTAAAGGAAAGAATTAAACACAATGAAATTTACATTACCTTTACAATCCAAGCAATACCTTTATTAGCCTTCACGTTTTATCATTTGTGGTTTGCTTTTCCATGTCTATAATGTTCCTTGTAATTCCTGTACCTGTTTAGAAATAGAACATTATCCTGCCTAGCTATACGCGAACAAAGACACTTGTAGAACTAGTTTATACTTAATTATGGGAAAAGAAAATCTTTATTACTATCTACAAATAACGACTCAGATTAGAAACACAGTATGTTATAATTTCCGCAGAGTTATTAATGTTTACAAACGAAAATCATTAAGTGGGAATATCAATTTACTTAAAGTATCACACAGTACAAGCCTCTTATGACCTCGCAGGTAGATCTGTAAAGCTGCAAATATTCTCCAATCAACTCTTCCTCTTTTGACATTGAAATCTGATTTTCTCAACGTTATTTAGCTCACATAACCTGGAAGAAACTATAAATTTCATTAAGTCACATTTCACCTTAACTCAAATACACACAACAACTTTGAACCGAAAATAAATAAAAGATGAAAACCACAAAATTGAATACTTACATAACATTAGTTTCACTCCACTTATTCTTTACACTTTGGAATCAAACCCTGAATGTTAGCATCTTGAAATTATGCGCAAATAAACCTTCCTATACTATATCCTACACGAAGCAATCCCTATCTTTATCTCAATTGAAGGAACCCACAATCCAGGATCATAGCCTCCTTCAAAAGATTCGTCTCATCAGCTGTATGAATTCTATTTTTTTCGCGAGCTACAAAACAAAAAAAATTATAACTCACAGAAAACCAGCATACTATCGACTTTTCTTTCACAGACGTCTCAAAGTAACATCAAGAATATTTGGAACGTTTACCGATTCCATTCTTCCATTTTTCTCCGTTTTTCCCAAATTTTCCTTGCTTGACGGCCCAAAATCTCTCTCACCTGAAACTTTAAAACATGTTAAAATTCTATTTGAGCTCCATTGCCCTCACTATTCAACAAATCCTGATTCTTAGTTTTCTTCTGTTGCTTTCGTTTATCAAAATTTTAGCAACTATTCCTTTTATCAGCAAAAATAGCTTTTTTCCTTCATTTTCTTTTTTTTCGACCCTTTTCCGACCCTGTCACGACTGTCACACCTTGTCATATTTTTCTACTCCCCGTTTCCCGTTACACTTCTTGACACTTCCTCTAAATAGTATTTTATGCATTTAAAATTTTTTTAGGGTTCCGCAAGTGCACAGCCTCCCCCAAAATTTTATTATTTCGAAAAATCTAAGAAAACATTTTTTTTTTTTTTCGAGAATTCTAAAATTTTCAATTTTAAATTAATTTTTTTTTTTTTTTATTATTATTATTATTTTATTAAAATAAAACCTCCTATATTGGCCCTTAAATTTTTTTATTCACAAATACAATAAACAAAACAAATAACTAAACTACTAATATTATAAATCATTAAACTAAATTAATTTTTTATTCAAAATTATTAAAATTATTTAACATGTTTATCTAAATTTAGATTTATTTCAGTTCAACCCTGATTATATAACCAAATTAAATTTGTATTAAATTATAAATTATTATAATTCATTATATTTTTAAAACGAAGTCGATTTAATAATGCCAGTCAATTCACTAACAAATTGACTCACTATATACTATAATCAAAATAGTCTTCTAATATTAATTATTAAATTAAAACTAATAAAATTATATTAATTAGGTTGTGACCAGGAATATCTCAATTCCTCTAAAGTTAAAATTTATGATATAATCCCGTGAAAATCTCAATAGCTAACATCCTAAGTATAATATTTAGCCAAATGGACTGCATTATAAACTCCTTTGACACTTTGAGTTTCAGGATCAACGAGAATATACACATTAGCATATTTTATTCCTCCAATTCGATATGGTCCATCATATAATAAATCAAATTTCTTAGTTTTATTTCGACTAGAATCCGATTTATTAAGCCTCCTTAATTTTACCAAATCACCAACTTGAAAATCTATCAACTTATGAGTTCTATTGAATCTATCCTGCCGCTTCTGACTCGAAAGTCTAAGGTTTTCTCTAACTTCCTCTCTAATTTGGTCTAATGTTTTATTCGTGAGTGCCCGTGGTAGAAAACGGTCTACTTTAAGTTTCTCTGAATTTCCAAATAATATTTCATTAGGAGAAAATTTCGTACTCTCATGGAACGTATTATTATACAATTCCTCAATCTCCAACAAGTAATGATCCCATCTAGTATGGTCATCATGACAATAAATTCTAAAGAATTTGTTTAATTCTTTATTCACTCGTTCGGTAGTGTTAGGTCGAGGATTACGAATAGTAGTATACAAAGTCTTAATTCTCAAAGCTCTGAGTCCATTTTTCCACTTGTGACTAATAAATTGTTTTCCGTTATCTGTCATAACAGCTTTAGGTTGTATTATTTCAGTGAACACTCTCATACAATAAAGCACTGAGTCTGCTGAAGCTCCACGAAGTCCGAAAAGTTTAATAAATTTACTAAAAGAATCCTGTATTACAAAAATGTAAATATAACCAGCCTCAGTTTTAGGTAGTGGTCCGAAAATATCAGCCATTACTAATTCACCCGGGTTTTCAGTTAAATTCGATTTACATTTCCCTACCCCTTTTATATAGTCAGGTCTAGAAAGCTGACAAACATGACACTTCTGAATACAAGACTTCACTGTCTTACCCATATTTATCCAATAACACCTTAATTGTAAATATTTCAAAGTTTTATATGCGCCAAGATGACCCATCTCTATATGTACCTGTTTACAAATCTCTTCTTGTAGAACCTTGGGCATAAACAAAACGTAATCTCCACGTACAGTTTTAAAATAAAGTAGATCATTATTGACAATACAGCGCAAAGTTATACGTGTAAATCTATCTGTTCTTTCGGGTACTCTAGAACCATTTATTCTCTCCTTAATCCCACATATGACGTTATCAAGCCGTTGATATTCCATCATACGTTGTAATTTATTTTTCAAGTCACGGTCAGTAGAAACACCTACATACATAACAGTTGGATACCACACCTTCTCTTCTTGCAAAACTCCCCCTGGCGGATATCTAGATAAAATATCTACCCCAATATTTTCTACACCTTTTACATGTTCGACTTCGAAGTCAAATTGTTCAAGAAATAAAATCCAACGTGTGACTCTACTATTGTATAATTTCATTTGTTTCATGAAAGTTAATGCCTTATGATCTGTACGAACAACAAATTTCGCTCCTCTTAAATAAGTCTCAAACTTTTTCACAGAATAAATAATAGCCCACAACTCTTGTTCAGTTACAGTCCAACGTAATTCAGAACCCCGTAGTGCACGACTACAGAATCCCAAAATTTTAACCTCACCATTATTTCCAATCTGAAACAATGATCCGGCTATTCCGATCCCTGAACTGTCGGTCTGTAAATAATATAATTTATCCTGATCTGGATGGCTCAATAGAATCGTTGTAATAAATTCTTCCTTTATATTAATGAAAGCTCGATCTAATTCTTCATCCCAAAACCATGTTTGGTTTTTCTTTAATAACCTAGTTAACGGAGCAGTCAAAATACTATAGTTCTTAATGAAACGTCTATAATAATTACAAAGCCCCAAAAATCCTCTTAACTGTTTTTGTTTCTTTGGAATAGGGAATTCCTTTATAGCTTTTATTTTATCTGGGTTAGGTTTAATTCCCGAAGTTGTAACTATATGCCCTAACATTTTTACTTCACTGCAGAAAAAGTTGCACTTTGCAAAATTACAAGTCATTCCAGCTGATTCTAAACGATCCAAAACTATATCAATATGATCCAAATGGTCTTGCCAAGTTCCACTCGTTAGGATTGCAAGATCATCCAAATAATTGACACAAAACTCTCTAACACCAGGACCCAATATAATGTCCATTGCGCGACAAAAGGACCCTACTGACGTTTTAAGTCCTTGCGGAAGCACGTTGCATACGTAAGACTTTCCATTAACTGTAAATCCAGTATATTTTTTACTGTCCTCAGTCAACGGTATTTGAAAATAAGCGTTATTTAAATCAATCAATGTTATAAATTTTACACCAAGAAAAGCATTAAGTATGTCAATCTGTAAAGGCGGTGCTTCTACTTCTGGAACCATATATTTATTGATTTCCCTAGCATCAAGTAATATTCTAACAGATCCATCGGGTTTTCCAGTGAAAGTTAGAGGACTACAAAAATTTGTAGTTTTCCTCGATATAATCCCTAATTCTTCCATCTCCCTCAACTTTTCTTCTACTTTTGCCCTATGTGCATATGGTATAGGATAGGTTCGTTGTATCCTTGGAGTACCCTCAATCATTTTTATGTCATGAGTATAACAGTTTGCCCTTCCAAGTTTCTTTGTAAAAACTTGCATATGGGATCTCAAAACATTAAAAATTTGTTCCTTCTCTACATCAGACAAATCCATTCCCAACCGAATACTTTTAAACAAATCTAATAATTGCTTTTCTTCACCGCCTTCTTTTTCGTTTTGTTCCTCTATTCCAGATATTAGATTTATTCGATTCTCTTCTAAAAATCCACTAGAAAGATTTCGAAACGGAATAGTAATTTCTCCTTGTCCAACGATACCCAATTCTAATGTTTGTGGTTCTTTTAAATGCAAAACAGCGTTGTGCGCAACTAACCAATCTACCCCAAGGATAGCAGAACAAGTTAATTTAGCAATCACTAAAAATCCCGTATCAATATCAAATGAACCACACGTCAACGGTATAGAGACTAGTTTTTTTATTTGGAGACTCTTTTGTCCAACGGCTCCCCTCACACATATTGGTCTAACTGGTAACGCAGGGAATTCTAACTTTAATTCTCCTTGTAAACTCTCTAAGAATTCTTCCGAAATACAAGTTACTTCACTTCCAGTGTCTACCAAGAGAACTATAGATTGTCCCAAAATTTGTAACTCTATTTCTGATTTAAATTTGGGCCCCTCATTCTCAAAGCAAACCTCTTCATCATATAAAGAGTTACCTTCATATTCTCTAATGAACTGATTATACATTGGTTGATTTTGTTTAATCACGGAAACGTCAAAAACTTTAATTAAATCTACGACTGTTTGTTTATTATTATATTCTTCTGAAGAATATCCTAATCCTTCTCTATCACAATTCGTTCTAGTATTATTCGGGGAAACAGGATATAAGATCCCTTCTTGGTCACAACCCAATCCTACCCCTGGCTTCCAACCTTGTTTTATTAAATATTTTACAGGAAAAAGATAATTTAGTTTTTTGTTAATTGCGGCCACCTCCTGCTTATTGGAAATGGCCCCAACTAGTTTAAATCTTCTTCTTGAATTATTTCATCAGTGATCCTTCCCCTTGAAGTCTCCCCCTCGATGTGAGCCACCACTTTTGGTTTTTTATAAAATGGCTTGTCTTTATTTGAAACGAAAGGACTTTGACGCTTTGTTCCCCTATCAGCTCCAGTAGAGGAGTCAAAGGAAGAAGATCCACATTGTTTATTCACGTCATCCAATTCACGAAGAAACTCTGTTGCCTCAATCAAAGTATTTCCTTTCTTCATCCGCCAAGCATATTGTACATCCTTCGGAAAGTGTCTCATCAAATCCTCCACTATTTGCCATTCAGGAATTGGTCTAGACATCATCTTTGCTTGCCCTGCTAAACTAACGAAATGTTCTAGCATTGTTCCATTTTCCTTAGACCAAGTGCCATTTACAATCATTCTTCTCAAGGTGTTTTGCTCGGCTTCTCCCCAATAAGCATCCAAAAAAATCTCTTTTGAAATCCGACTGTGTAAACCATCTCTGTCTATAAATTCTGGCCCATTTACGAACATCACCTTCTAAACAACTGATTATAGTTTCAATTGTAGCATCTTCATTAGGCATCCTCCGTAAATAATTCTGAAGATCCTCCAAAAACGACACTGGATGTACCCCAAATCTTCCAGGAAAACGTGGTTTTTCGACTCTTGTATCAATCACCGGGCATATATTAATCGGTGCTTCATGCCTTTCAGACGAAGCTGATGCAGCGTTAGTTTCCCGAGCTTGCGACAGCTGATTCTCTAAGTTCGACACCTTCTGTGTCAGAATTCCCATGTTTTCTTCGAAGTTGGCGAAACATAGTGGAGTTGCGTAAAGAAGGTCGTGGACGTTCTTCTTGCTGACCTGTCCTTTCTAATTCATCTTGTCCCTGAGATGATCTAAGATTATAACGAGGAGGCATTTTTTCTTTTCTTTGGATACTGAAAGTTTATTACAAATTATAGGTTGGAATTTTGTTTAAATTAAAGAATAGAAAGTTTATCTAATATTCTCTCCTCAATTTCCCAAAACTGTTGCTTTATGGAGCTAATATTTTGATCTCCATCGATAATCTCTATCCTGTCAAAATCTTCCTTTATATTAGGGTTCAATAACCATTCCTCATGAATGTTGTGAATCCTCTCTATATAATCTAACGTTATCCCTGTCTCTTCAGGTCGACCACGACTTAGGGCTCTCTGATAAGAAACCATAGGGGAAGTCCTAAGATAAACCACTAAATTAATTCGAGTAACCAATTGTTCTTTGAAATAAGAATAGGTTTCATCTAAAACTGCAAACTCAGCCGGGTGCAACAATTCACTCTCTTGCAATTCCCTAATAAAACAATTTTTGGCTGAATAGATGGAACGTTCCATAACTTTAATCTTAGCGCTAGATTCTTTCGTATGATTCTCTAACATTGTTAGAAGAACATAATTTTGAAAACAGAAACCCCACTTCTTAGGATTTTCCTTAAATAACTGGAAGAGATTGACGCCAGATAAATTAGTCCATTTATCAATTGGTTCTGGTATTATCTCAAAATCAGAGTTGCCTCCCAAAGCTGCCAACAAAGTAGACTTCCCTGACCCTATGTTTCCTTCCATTGAGACTGTAAAATTTCCCATCTTTATTCTGAAACAAGGAATGCATCATATTTTCTATGGTTTCCAAAACAAATAACCCTAAGCTAAAACCAATTCTAACGTCCCGCTTAACAACTTTAACTTAGATAAACTTTACTCTCAAGTTTCTTCAGTTCAAAACTCGAAATTAGTGTATTTTTCATTTTGTTTCTTTTTTCACTCTTCAATACCTCTCTCGCTTGAAACCAGCATATCCTGGTCACGGCACCAGCTGTACAGATCTGAAGTCCCTTCATATAGGATCCTCAAATCAGATACGTGAAAGTTTTGGCCAAGGTTGATCGTCTAGAATAATATCCTTTAAGAATATTATATTTTTCCTGAATCCTACGTCATTCCGTTTTATATATTTATAATATCTTGTAATTTACAGATTCTGCTCGGTGGAGAGTGGCAATAGAAGAATGAAAAAGAAACACACTTGTTATTTTAATACTTATATTAGAATATAAACCTAATCTTTACATGTCTAATTTATGTTATTTATTTTATTTTATATCACTATTTATTTAAATTTAGTTTCATATTGACAGGAGTAGTTCATCTGAATTCATGTAGTTTCATCAATTTAGGAAAGGTTTCATCTCATTTACAATGCAATATTAGAGCCGATAAGTTTCTGAAAAGAAACCTATGTTAATATAAACGAAGTAATAAAAATAATGTGGGGACAATCCCCAGGTTTGGGGCACCGCCATCGCCCCAAGCAGCTCGTCCTAGGCCTCCTCTACCCTAAGTCCTAGGTCCGAGGCATATCATCACCCAGCTCACGATGACATGACGCTAAACTACCCTAACAATCCAACTGGATCGTCAGGATTCTGATCATCCTCGCGGAGCTGGAAATCCCACCGAAAACTTAAACTACAGTAAAGACTAGGGTTAATGTATGTGGAGAGCGGAACTAACTAACCACAGTACAACCCAGACGGTGATGATGTCTCCCCCCGGTATGTTCATGCCCCGCGTCAAACCCGACTTCCACGTGGCCCACCTTTAAGGGACGATCACTGACTCATCCAGGGTTCACAGGGTATTGACTATTTCTTTTAGTCACCCATACCAGAGCTGGTCACCGAGCCCGCCAGGCACACGAAGCATACGGTCTTCCTTTAGGAAAACAGGGCACTCTCCATCATGAGCTATAAGAGCTCTTCCTGTAATCCCTCCGGGCAGACAATGACCGACATCATCGAATCCCTTAGTTTGTTTTGAAATAAGTTAAACTGAAAATAATTAGCCAGCTCCACACGTCCAAGTGTGAAGTCTGTACTAGATACGGGTATAGTATTATTGCTTGCATGGCCAGCCTAGATCAATAACGGTTTTATAACGAGAGACATAAAGAGTTTGAAGGGCAATCTCCCTCCCCCCAGTCACTGAGTGACTTTATTGCACCAACAAGGTCTCCGTATATCCTTCATAGCTCTCACTTGTGATGCGTAGCTAAATCTCTTTTCCGTTACCAACCCACGCAGGACAAGAATTATGTAGAGTAACCCCAGTCTAAACACTCATTTAAATAAAATGAATTGCATCTAAACTATAATGGGATTACCCAGCATATTTCGAAGTAGAACATATAAGAAGTAAGTATGACAAAAGATTACTGAAGGTAATCCTTAAGTAAAAGTGAAGTATGATGACCAGAACCGAGAAGATTCGGGATAGTAGTATCTAAGCTAGGTTGGGCCAAACATTTATGATTTAAGATCTTAAGGGAAAATCAAAAGCATCGAGTATTCAAAACCAAGAACACTGGGAGAATTTAGCGTAAACAACACTAGCTAAAACTCGATGTTCTTTTAAAGAGGACTCAAAAGAAGTATAAAAAATGGGGTTAATGTATATACTTAAATATTCGGAACTTATTTACAATGAAAAGAAACTAAACATTATAACTTCTGTTCCATTATTGTTTTCAAGAATCTATTTAGTAAAGTTAAAGTGGTTTCACACTGAGTCAAAGTATAATTTTAAGTATGATAATTTATGACAAGTTTTATTAAGGGAAAATTAAAACTTAGAATCTTATAAAGTTTAGATTCCTGTATGATTCAATGAAGATTAAATAAATTATTTAACTACTTTAGGATGACACACATAAAGTTCAGAGGTCCCCCAAGGTCAGAGTGTCGTACAGCCGTCGCAGCCTTATGGGCGAACGTCGTCAACACACTTTACAAGAAGCAACCCACGAACGAACGTAATGTCTCCATCAAGAATATTCTTCCTATTGATTCAGGACAATTCTAATTTATTCCTTATAAACAATTTAATGTCATTAGATTAAACTAGAATGTCCCTTCACATAAGAAGAAAGTTTTATGTTGTCTAACTACTCTACATTTGGTAATCTAACGCTAAGATCAGGAGGTCCTCCCGCGGTATATGCCACTCAAACGACGCAACCAATAGTGGGCAAGCGTTGTCAGCACATAACACAAGAAACATTATTTCCAAAATCCAACGTTAAAACACCTTGCTAATATCCCTCCATTTGTACTGGAGTAACACCAATTCATCCCATACATACAGATGGGAGAATCAGGATGAATCAGCGAAATCTCACACAAATAGAACGAGAAGAACTTTAGTATCAGACCCTTTTAGGCTTGAGGGCTCCGGCCCAAGAATGATTAAAATAAATAAATCCGAAGGTTGATATTATCAGATAGACTTAGACAGATACTTCAGTGACACGCGACATACATTAGCCACAACCAATATAGTGGACATCGGGGACACATGTCACGAGGGCATCCATCCATGCTTGGTTGAACTAAATAAACCTGAGAGCAGGCATTTCTTAATCTCAAAATCTGGGACTCCTATAGTATGAAAGTAAAAGGAAAGATAAGCACCTCCTATGAGCTTGAGTACTGAGATGTAGTAATGCTCTCAGCATGTTCCAATTTTGGGAAATTGAGGCAAAAGATTTAAAATCACTATCAAAGCAATTTATTATTACTTGAAATATTATTATTTATAATATTCACTCTACTTAAACTTACCCTTTATTTCACAATAAAATATCACAATCTATATCCAAGTTTTAGTTTTCAGATATATTATTTTAAGATTTTGAATTGACGTTCTAATTCTTTTGATCTGACGGAATATTTTTCTTAAATTTTATCATATGAAGACATTAGTATATTAAAAACTGGAATTTTGATTTAGGGCCAAAGATTTTATATTATTTTCTAAAAATGGTAATTATTTAATGTATTAATATTTTCTTCCATTTTGATTTTGGGTTTTGATTTATTTTTTGTTAAAGAGATAAAAAATTTATAAAGATTTCAAAATAGCGTCTAGCTTTGAGTAAAACTAAATCAAAAATGATTTATTTGTTGACTATTTGACAATAATGTCAAATAGACAATTCTACCTAAAAAAGTATAAAAAATATACATCGTTTAAAGTCTCCTTGAATTGATGATAATAATATACATCGTCCAAAGTCTCTTTGAAATGTTGACAAAATATACAACATCTAAAGCCACCCCTAATCGATGACAATATACATACATCAGAGTCCAGCTTCCATGATTTCACCAAGGACTATTTTTATCAATTTCTCTGTAAAGGAAAGAATTAAACACAATGAAATTTACATTACCTTTACAATCCAAGCAATACCTTTATTAGCCTTCACGTTTTATCATTTGTGGTTTGCTTTTCCATGTCTATAATGTTCCTTGTAATTCCTGTACCTGTTTAGAAATAGAACATTATCCTGCCTAGCTATACGCGAACAAAGACACTTGTAGAACTAGTTTATACTTAATTATGGGAAAAGAAAATCTTTATTACTATCTACAAATAACGACTCAGATTAGAAACACAGTATGTTATAATTTCCGCAGAGTTATTAATGTTTACAAACGAAAATCATTAAGTGGGAATATCAATTTACTTAAAGTATCACACAGTACAAGCCTCTTATGACCTCGCAGGTAGATCTGTAAAGCTGCAAATATTCTCCAATCAACTCTTCCTCTTTTGACATTGAAATCTGATTTTCTCAACGTTATTTAGCTCACATAACCTGGAAGAAACTATAAATTTCATTAAGTCACATTTCACCTTAACTCAAATACACACAACAACTTTGAACCGAAAATAAATAAAAGATGAAAACCACAAAATTGAATACTTACATAACATTAGTTTCACTCCACTTATTCTTTACACTTTGGAATCAAACCCTGAATGTTAGCATCTTGAAATTATGCGCAAATAAACCTTCCTATACTATATCCTACACGAAGCAATCCCTATCTTTATCTCAATTGAAGGAACCCACAATCCAGGATCATAGCCTCCTTCAAAAGATTCGTCTCATCAGCTGTATGAATTCTATTTTTTTCGCGAGCTACAAAACAAAAAAAATTATAACTCACAGAAAACCAGCATACTATCGACTTTTCTTTCACAGACGTCTCAAAGTAACATCAAGAATATTTGGAACGTTTACCGATTCCATTCTTCCATTTTTCTCCGTTTTTCCCAAATTTTCCTTGCTTGACGGCCCAAAATCTCTCTCACCTGAAACTTTAAAACATGTTAAAATTCTATTTGAGCTCCATTGCCCTCACTATTCAACAAATCCTGATTCTTAGTTTTCTTCTGTTGCTTTCGTTTATCAAAATTTTAGCAACTATTCCTTTTATCAGCAAAAATAGCTTTTTTCCTTCATTTTCTTTTTTTTCGACCCTTTTCCGACCCTGTCACGACTGTCACACCTTGTCATATTTTTCTACTCCCCGTTTCCCGTTACACTTCTTGACACTTCCTCTAAATAGTATTTTATGCATTTAAAATTTTTTTAGGGTTCCGCAAGTGCACAGTACTTATTGTGGAAACGACTCTATTTTTAGCTTTTACTGAGATGACACATTTACTATGTGTGTGTGCAGCTTAGATTATGAATAACGGCAGCTTACTGCCTATAGATAAACAAAGAGCCCGAAAACGCGTAACCAATTTTGATTTGTCAATGTGTGCGTTAGATAGTGATGTACATTTTGGTATCGATATTCGTGTACCCTGGCGACATTGACTTGTCTGTTCAGGCGGTAGCGTCGCTGTCAACAATCGCAGTGTTTCACTTGTAGTAGGTAGTAGTGTCGATAATCCTCCATTTCTCCGCCTGGGGCCGTAGATAAGTGGATTTCTACTATATTAAATGGCAGTAGTATAGAATAAAAATGTATGAGATTGATATTCACTGACGTAATGTTGCGTGACGGCTATGGCCATATTATATGCAACTACCGTTTACGATTACAGAAAGCCCCTTTTCTATGTACCAACCCAAAAAAGTCGGTGGAACTCTAATTTATGTTTCTTTGTTCAAATCCCATTTTTTTATCTTCGTCACTGCACGACCAGTGCCACCAGCATGAGCCCCTGTCTTAGGCCAAATGTATTTTTTTAATTTTTAATGTATGGAGGAAATGTCAAATTACAGCATTTGAGGCCGCCAAAGGCCTCTGACATATGGCTCTTTAACGACTACATCCATAGGTAGCAGTCGGGACCAACGGCTTAACGTGCCTTCCGAAGCACGGAATCATCCAACTTATCGGACTATCAGGTGATTCATCCTGCAATGTCCTAACCAAACTGGGGAAGTCGCACAAAGGGATTTTTGTCTGACAGAGTCCCCACCGGGAATCAAACACAGAACCTCCGGACTCCGGATCGAGAGCCGAGCACTCTAACCACTAGACCGCGGAAGACGTTAATGGCTGATAATTCTACAAAGCAGAAAATCGCTAAATTTCACAACCACAAACGCAACGCAACGTTGGAATGCGTATTGATGACGCATATTTCACAACATCAGACAGAACCACAATTTAGCCTAGTAGGTAAAACGTCATCGGTACTTACGGAGAAGACGCAGGTTCGAATACTGTCTGTGGTTGTGAAATTTTGCGATTTTCTACTCCATAAACAAAAATTTTAAAATAGTCAGTTTTAAGGAAGGAATGACATTATATTTTGGTAACAATTTGTTTGAGCCGATAATAACTATACGGAACTGCCTCCGCTGCTGCTGGCGCTGATTTTTTTTTAAATTGGTAACAGAACTAAATTAATCAACCCCGATTCCAAGCTGCCGAATCAGTTAGCTCCTTTTAATAAAGTTGTATTTAGTCGACATTTTCTTTTATATACCTACATCTAGAAAATGTTTGCTACAAACTTAAGAGTATTTTTTAGGATTCCAACTCGTCCAATCACCCTTATCAATTTTCCTTTTATATTCGAATCCTTTGGAAACTGTTGAACAAAATGGCAAAACAAAGTTATGACTGACCTACTTCTGTTTATTTCAAGACGAAAATGGTAAATCAAGTATTTCAGTACGCGACGCGTAACATTGCGTCTGTGAGCTCGTAAAGGAAATAGGTATCGATAAATTTGAGTCAAGATAGCGTAAATGTGAGCTATATTGATGAAAAATATAACACTAGAATTCAGAACATTATCAACAACTTAACTTATTTCAATGCAAAATACGAAAATTAGCAATTCAGAAGAAGCTATTCTATATTTTAAACATGAAATATAAGTTATTTTAAGCAAAATAACACATAGTTCAAAAGTAATAACGTCCTAGGAATTTACCCGTGAAATGTACATTTCTCTGGACTATTTTTGTGATTAACACCACATCCAACTACACTACACACCGTCATAATTAAAAGTATCCTTATTTTTATATAAATATGTAGTTTTTACGCAATTTTTTACAAAAAACTGGAAAGCTGGTTTTTCGCGTGGCTCAAAGTGACCCCCTGTCATTCAAAATCGGTTACAGAGCTATTCGATTCGCTATCCTTTGCTATCTTGCAGTATCACCGTAAGAGATTTGTTTCTCGCTCGCACTCATTGTTGGTCTTCTATGCTTATGTCTATGGTGTGCAGTATAGTGGAGATGGCGCTGGTCCGGCGCGCGGGTTGGTGCGAGGCGCTGTGTGCGCGCGCGCTGCTGCAGCGGTACTCGCTGCTGGCGGGGGGCGGGGGCGGAGGCGGGCCGGCGGGGGGGTCGCCGGGGGGCGCGGTGGGCGCGGCGCGCGCGCTGCTGGCGCGGCTGCCCATACCGAGCGCGGAGTTCGCCTTCGGGCGGACCAAGGTGTTCATCCGCAGCCCCCGGACAGTGAGTACCAGCTAATCATGTGGCTTGTTTAGAAAGACAGCAGGACGGAGTGATGCGCAAGCTGTTGGAGCGACAGGCTCCGCCCTGCTGCCGTGCATAGCTCTGTCATACTTCCGTTCTAATCAGGCTACATTTATTGAACGTCAGTCTTCTTACACTACAACAACTATAATTTTACATTAGCATTATAGTTTTGCAATATGTGTGTGTAGGTGTGGGAGCTGGAGGCGCTGCGTGCATCGCGCGTGTGTGTGCTGGTGCGCGGCGTGCAGCGCGCGTGGAGGCGGCACCGCGCGCGCCGCGAGCACGAGCGGCGGCACGCGGCGCAGCGGGTCATCGCGCGCGCGTACCGGGCGTACAGGTAAATAATAGTAGATTGTATCACAAGGCTGTAAAATAATATGTTTAAGGCGAGGGCGCTATTTTGAATCCAGAGCGAAGCGAAGGATTCTTGAGTAGAATCCCGAGCATGGCGAGGGATTCTAAAGTAGAATCCTGAACGTAGCGAGGGATTCAATAGGTCGCCCAAGGTAAAAACATTTTTGCTCCCGCGTAATACACTCTACTTTTCATCTCCCTCTAAGAGAAAAGAATAAGAGGCTCATTAAGTCACACTCGTCATTAATTTTAAACAAAAAATACCATTACAATATTATTTCTTGATGAAACAATACTAAAAATCATATTAAGTATTATGTTCAGCCCTGAAGTGACAGCCCTGAACATAAATTAGAAGATTTCAACAATTGACGTCAATACGTATCTGCCGCAGCATCATTACTCAGCATCACACAAACCTAGTAAGAAATAAACTATACAACGTTGCACTTTACACCGACGACACACTAAGATAATTTACATCTGTGATAATAGAGTTAACTCTGTATAAAAGGCATTGAAATATGGAAATAAATCAGATTTGTCAACACTACCACCGTGTTCACTCTTCTCCTCCCGCTTCACTCAACACCTCGGGAACGTCGGGAGTATCTCATGTGCTGCTGTAACCACTGAAAATGTTATTGACATTTTTGTATCGACTAGGAACAGAACCTCTTTGGTTGGTAGTCTTGTTTACATTTCAAGTATATTTCTTTTTTTATATTCATAATAATTTTAATAGTGCAACCAGCCAGTATAATTTTTCATACAATATTTTGGTTCGAGTTCTATGGTTGACCTAAAATATCCCTAAGTTGGACCTAAATTCTAATTCTAATTTTAAATCCCATTTTTACCCGCTACGAAAGTCTCTTGCAGAAAACAGCTATTTTGTTCGCCTTTATTGACGAACCGTTCAGCGATTTTCGAATAGATGGGATGAAAATAAATTTTATACCATTCCCCCTCTAAAAAGATTATTTTATTCACTGAAAACAGTGAATGAAAAGCCCTTTTAATCACGATTTTGGTGTTTCAATTTAGAACACATCAATATATTCGACCTCCACTAAGAGCAGCGACTCAATACGAAGTACCAGGAGAACATGAATTTTCAAGAGGACAGCAACTGGAGGCTTGGAGTGGCATAAAAAAAAAAACAAGTCCCTACTAGGAGAACATAAATATAAAAGAGGTGGTCAGCAAATTACGCTGTATTCTAGAAAATATGATGAATGTTTATTTCATGAATTTATGATATTTAATTAAGTAATCAAAAATAAATTTGTCATTTAAGTAACAAGATATAAATTTTTTTATGGCTCTTTGGAAATCTGTACCTCTCAAATACGCGTATAATCTGTGCCCGCTAAAAAGAAATAATGCGATGCGCGCCTTATTACTCGTTATTACCAAATATATTTTGATACATGAATATATTCGATCTCAATGCTATACAACCTCCTTAAATGTATATTTTCGCTTAATTCTTTCTTTTTCTCGTAGTCATGGTATAAAGTATAGTATGCAACTCTTGAATAAAAGGGATTTAAATCGAGGGCCATGAATCACTCGCGTCGCTAAGGATTCTAACTCGCTACGATCGTGATTCAATCGTCATGAATCACTCCCTACGGTCGTGATTCTGTCGTTAGAATCCTTCACTTGTTCGAGATTCATCTCTGGCCCTCGCTTTAAATCCGTCTTTTATTCACTAATTGCATAATCTACACTAATATTATAAAGAGGAAAGATTTGATTGTTTGTTTGCATCGAATAGGCTCCGAAACTACTGGGCCGATTTGAAAAATTCTTTCACCATTAGAAACCTGCATTATTTGTGATGAACATAGGCTATAAAGTATTTTCAAAAAACTTAGGGTTCCGTATGAAAACTTCGATAATGTAACCCAAGGTGTGAAAAAAATACCAAATAGCATCCTTATATCGCGTACGCTGCCGAAACTATTAACAATAGAGCAAAGTGATACAGGTTTATAGAAGACATTAATTAATATCTACAAAAAAGTCCGCGATTTTATTTTATTTTGTTTGGAAAACTTACAGCCTTATTTTTTACACATAACTCATTATACATTAGGTAGGATCTGGGCCATTAACAAGTTTTCACCTATAAAAATGAAACTTAAGATAAAAAAGAACTGAAGGTAGGCTTAAAAAACACATCAAAAACTAAATTCTATAGGTAATATCAAAAGCAGGTCAAGCTCGACACTTACAGCGCAACTGTAGCTTCTATGCTTTATGAAATAACTAGAACAATACAAAGTCCGAAGTGACGAGCTTGACATGCATGAATTAACGTGAGTAACAATCGGATAAAACAACTTAAAACTAAACAAACATTAAAATATACTTATACTAGCTGTTGCCCGCGGCTTCGCTCGCGTGGATTTCGTAATTATGTTGTTACCGGTTTTCCGAAGCAATGAGATATTTTTCCGTCATTTCGGGGTAATTTTAAACTGAGGAAAAACAGGACAAACCCTGCGCAAATCAATGAGTATAATTCAAGATCCAGCTGAATTTTATATAATATACAGACGTTACTCATAAATTACTCAGAACAGAGGAACTTAGCAGCAGTATCCTAACAAATGTCAAGAGAGAGATGAGAGACACCTTTAAAGTAATATTTCAAAACAGAGCCAATTCGCAGAAGTAAGAAACCCTCTCCCTCTCTCTCCCTCTCCCCCCTTCCTCTCCCCCTTCATCTGTCTCTCCCCCTCCCCCTCCTCCCTCTCCCCCTGCCCCTCCCTCTCCCCCTGCCCCTCTCTCTCCCCCTCCCTTTTCATCACCTCTCCCCCTCCCTCACTCCCTCCCTCTCCCCCTCCCCTCCTTCTCCCTCTCCCTCTACCTCTACCTGTACCCCTCTACTTCTCTACCTCTCTACCTCTCTACCGCTCTACGTCTCTACGTCTCTACCTCTCTACATCTCTACCTCTCTACCTCTCTACCTCTCTACCTCTCTTCCTCTCTTCCTCTCTACCTCTCTTCCTCTCGACCTCTCTACCTCTCTACGTCTCTACCTCTCTACATCTCTACCTCTTTACCTCTCTACGTCTCTACGTCTCTACCTCTCTACGTCTCTACGTCTCTACGTCTCTACATCTCTACGTCTCTACGTCTCTACGTCTCTACCTCTCTACGTCTCTACCTCTCTATCTCTCTACCTCTCTACCTCTCTACCTCTCTACCTATCTACCTCTCTACCTCTCTACATCTCTACCTCTTTACCTCTCTACCTCTCTACCTATCTCTACTTCTCTACCTCTCTACCTCTCTACCTCTCTACCTCTCTACCTATCTCTACCTCTCTACCTCTCTACCTCTCTACCTCTCTACCTCTCTACCTCTCTACCTCTCTACCTCTCTACCTCTCTACTTCTCTACCTCTCTACCTCTCTACCACTCTACCTCTCTACCTCTACCTGTCCCTATCCCTACCCCTTACGCCAATTTAACCGCTATCCCTAACATAGAAATGACACCCATATTTATTTTTAGACATTTCAAACCTATCGCACCCCAACCCCATCCCCAGGGGACGATGATATTTCACGTCCACCACGTTGGATTTCAAAGTTGTTGTAGCTTTCGTAATCAGCGACCCGATAAACCATACAAACGACACCCATATTGATTTTTAGACATTTCAAACCTATCGCACCCCAACTCCATCCCCAGGGGGATGATGGTATTTCACGTCCACCACGTTGGATTTCAAAATTGTTGTAGTTTTCGTAATCAGCGACCCGATAAACCATACAAACGACACCCATATTGATTTTTAGACATTTCAAACCTATCGCACCCCAACTCCATCCCCAGGGGGATGATGGTATTTCACGTCCACCACGTTGGATTTCAAAATTTTTGTAGTTTTCGTAATCAGCGACCCGATAAACCATACAAACGACACCCATATTGATTTTTAGACATTTCAAACCTATCGCACCCCAACTCCATCCCCAGGGGGATGATGGTATTTCACGTCCACCACATTTGATTTCAAAATTGTTGTAGTTTTCGTAATCAGCGACCCGATAAACCATACAAACGATACCCATATTGGTTTTTAGACTTTTTCACCCCATTTCCCTTTTTTAGGGGTTGAATTTGGGGTAAAATTTCAATAACAGTGATGAACGTTGCATAGAATTACATCAATAATGCCTAAATAATAAATTATGTGGATTTTACTTTAAGAATAAAGAATTTTCAACTTCATCCCCCTTTTCACCCTTAAGGGTGTCGAATTTTCAAAAACCCTGAGACACGTAATTATTAATTTTTAGTCGTCAGCCTAAATACAAATTTTGAAGATCCTAACTTCAAAACTGACGGACTTTCATACAAACTTTCATCCCCTATTTTAACCCCTTAGAGGTGGAATTTTGTAAAACCCTTTCTTAGTGCACCCCTAGGCCTCATAAGGAACCTACATGCCAAATTTGGAATCTCTAGACCCAGTGGTTTGGGCTGTGCGTTGATATGTCAGTCAGTCAGTCAGTCAGTCAGTCAGTCAGTCAGTCAGTCAGTCAGTCAGTCAGTCACCTTCTTCTTTTATATATATAGATTTTATATGTACCTACTAAACTAATGTAGACTGGGTGTTTGTGCCACCTAAAAAAATATTTTTTTTTACGTATGGAATAATAAAATAAATCGTGCCTCAAATTAGAAATATAGCTGTAAAAAACTTATAAAAAGAAGTCATTATTAATAAAGGTTTTAAACTGAGCTGCCTTCTTGAAAAATAAGTCGGTATGCTGTGACATTTTATTGTTGAATAACCTACAAACTCGCGGTATATATGAGTTGCTCTTATAGTTAATCGTAGTGGCCGGAACGTGAAGCGATAACCAGTTACGACGCGATGGACGCGCGACTGGTACTTGCAAGCCAATCTGAGAGAGTAACTCTGGCACGTCTAGACTACCGGTAAATAAATTGGAGAGAAGTGTGAAGTCAGATATTTCTCTTCGCAAGAACAATGGCAGAAAATGAAAGTGCTTGCAACGATCAGTATAATCCTTAAGATTTGTTTTAAATCTTCGGTTTAGGTACCTCAGAAACTTACGTTGATTCAATTCAATTTTATCAATATATTTTGCGTAACACGGACTCCATACTTGCGAACAGTATTCTAGTTGGCTTCTCACAAGGGCGCAGTAAAGAATTTTTAGAGTTTTTGCCGATTTAAACTTTTTCCCCACTCTAAAAAGAAAACCTAATGCCTTAGTAGCCTTTCCAGTGATTTTGGCTATATGTTGATCATATAATAGTTTAGAATCGAACGTGACTCCCAGATCATTGACAACACTAGTTCTAGATAGCACAGATTGGTTTATAGTGTAATCATATAAAACAGGGTTACTCTTCCTTGTGAATGTAATACTATTGCATTTAGCAATATTAAGGTTAAGCTTATTAATCAAACAGTAGTTCGAAAGCCTATTTATATCACTTTGAAGCAACAACGTATCATTATGAGAATGTATAGTTTTGAAAATTTTCATGTCGTCGGCGAAGAGCAATACATTGGAGTGTTGGAAACAATTGTGAATGTCTGATATAAATAATGTAAATAAAAGCGGACCTAAAATAGAGCCTTGTGGTACACCCGACGGAATCAAAATGGGTTCAGATGAATAACCGTTAAGTACAACAGATTGGCTTCGACGCTAGACATACGAAGTAAACCATCTGTACAAATCACCTTGGATTCCAGCCTCTGAAAGCTTCTTCAATAGAATACAGTGGTCAATACAATCAAAAGCTTTGCTGTAATCTGTATATATAGCATCTACTTGACCTCCCTTCTCCATCCCTGAAGTTACATACTCAGTGAACAACAGTAGATTAGTTTTTGTGGACCGACCATGCAAAAACCCATGTTGTTCAGGCCTAAAACTTAACTTTAGTGCATTATATATCTGGCTATGTAAAATTTTTTCTAGAACCTTAGCAAAAATGCGCAGTTTCGAAATTGGTCTATAGTTGTCAATTTTCCGCTTGGATCCTTTCTTATGAATAGGGGTCACTAATGCTGTTTTCCAAATAGATGGGACGATACCTTCAGACAGAGATCTTTGATATAAAATACATAATGGTTCAGCTAAACTCTCGGCGCAATTGACTATTAACACCGGTGGTATCGAATCGGGGCCAGCTGACTTGTTTTTATCTAATGATTTTAACATTCGGAGAACAGAATACTTGTCAATCTCAATAGAAGATATAGAGTAGGCTGATTCAACCCTGTTCCCAGTATCTGGCGTGGCTATTGAGACACCTGCGCTGTTACATTCGGTAGTAAGGTAAGGTAAGTTGAAGCGAAAAAATCAGAAAAAGCCTTGCTTATACTGCCGCCAGTACTGGCCACGGTAGTGGAATATGTCATTGACTGAGGATAATTGTTATTTTGTTTTAAACCCTTCATGTACGTCCAAAAAGGTTTAGGATTAGAACGGATTGAAGTTTCTACCATGTCCATGTAATTCTTGAAACACATAGCCTCTACATTGCGTGCACGATCCCTTAAGAGTCGGTAAGTGTGTGGTGTGTATTATATGTCTAACTGTTACAGTTATGTCACAATAACTACTTTTTCATGTTAAAATATGCAATAGTAACGCCGGTACAAACTATATAGGCCACATTATTCGTACCTATTAATCCTTATCCAAATAAATGATTTTGTATTCAAGGCTATATCAGTACCTGTAAATAACTTTTTGAATTATTCAAATCAGACATTCCATTCAAAAGTTATCATGAGTGTAATTCTTATCAAAACAGTTGGCGCTCGTAGCGTGAACACGTGTTGCACTTTGAATCAATATTATTTTAAATTCATATTTTTAATTCCAACCATTTAAGTAATCAGAAATCGGTACCTCTCTTACTATCTTGGGGAGGTTACCATTTAACGTCGTCGCCATATTGAATTTGGATTCTCCATCCTTGTTGTGACAGTGTGCAGAGTGAAAATAGTGTTAAAGAATAAATAATTGATTTTGGTGACCACTGCCGGGCTCAGGATCGAACCCGCGACCCGCAAGAGTCGGCCGGCGGCTTGACGGCTGAGCTATACTAGCAGTGACGTGGTGTGTGAAATTGTCGATCACTACTCGCCTGCGCCGGTCGCCCCTGTACCACGTTAGCTTGCGACTTTAACGCTTCGCTAAGTATAAACTTTGCACTACTGCTTTCTAGTAACCATGAGTGATTGTCACGAGTGTGGACTGCTAATAAGTGTCACAGATAAACTTATTTGTTCAATGTGCACAGGAAATTTCCATTTTAAATGTGTGGGAATGAGTAAAACCAACTACACTAAACTTAGTACCCAAGCTAAATCGTCATGGAAGTGTTACAACTGCAAAGGCCCACGCAAGAACACAGAGTCGTTGGAGGGCGGCGGAGAGTCTACGCCTACTACCTCCAAGCCTACTAATACTGATCCTGACCTCTCTGCGCTGCTTGACATTCACCTGAAACAGTTCGAGTCTACATTGTTACCAAAAATTAAGATAATGATAAATGAGTCTATAGAAACTAAACTACAAGCACAATTTGTATCTTTGCGCGAAGAAATTAAATGTCTTCCCGAATTGATTCAGGGGGTCGAGTTCATGTCGGCTAATTACGACGAAGTGCAAAAGGAGCTACAGGATCTGCGCTCAGCAACTACAGAACTGCGAAAAGAGAACTCAAAATTAAATGAGCAAGTTAAAGAACTAAATTTCAAGATGGACCTAATAGATCAAAAGAACCGCGATTGCAACATAGAAATCCAGTGCCTGCCTGAACACAAGAACGAAATGTTAAAAATGTCGCTATTCAATTGGGCCAAATTGTATCTTACCCTTTGACAGAAACCGATATAGCATCTTGCTCTAGAGTGGCCAAGTCTAGCCCCGATTCGCCTAGACCAAAGTCGGTGATTATAAAGTTATCTTCGTCCATAGTGCGTGATAGTCTGCTGGCAGCCTGCTTAAAATTCAACAAAGACAATAAAACAGACAAATTGAGCACTGCTCACCTGGGACTAGGAGGAGAGAAACGACCCATTTACGTCATGGAACATCTCTCCCCGAGGAATCGCTCGTTGCATGCGCTATCTCGCAAGTTTAAAAAAGACAATAATTACAAATATGTGTGGGTGCGCCACGGTCGCGTATTTCTCCGTAAGGACGATTCTACTTCGGTTATCTGGGTTAAGAACAGCGTTGTTCTGGATGATCTTGCTGCGAAAGGTGGCTCTGATTCAGCTTAAATAGAATTTAGTATTTTGAATAACGATTAATATAATTTATTTATTTAAATGGCTAATCTAACTATCTACTATCAAAACGTGAGAAGTATCCGAGGTAAACTACACGATCTGCATATTACTAGTCTCAACAGCGATCATGACGTCATAGTTTTCACCGAGACTTGGTTAAATGACAGCGTTTTGAATAGCGAAATTTTAAACACTAATTACAACATCTTTCGCCGCGATCGTAGCAGTGTTGCTGGAGCTAAGTCTGAGGGAGGTGGTGTCATGATTGCCGTTGCCAAACAGTTTTCTGCAGTTCAGATGTCTCATTTCCAAAGTCCTGATAATGAGGATCTCTGGGTATCTGTATCTGCAGGGTCTGGTAGGACAAAAAAGTCCGTTTGCATATGTGCTGTCTATATTCCACCTCCTGTAACCCATACCAAGCTTGACGGTCAATTAGCCGCTATTAGTCAATCTCTCTCACTAGCCAGCAGTGATGAAATAATTATACTTGGAGATTTTAATCTCCACCAAACGCCTAGACTTTTTGCTGAATCGCAGTCGAGTTCAGTTCACCCTTCCACTAATATAAACTCCGGCTTTGTTCACCTGATGTCCGATTTCATATCTCTGCATAACCTATATCAGAAAAATAACACTTCTAATTGCGATGGTAATCTATTAGATCTTATATTCTCTACCTTTTCCAACTGCAAGGTTTGCGAGGCTGACTATGCTCTTACAAAGGTCGAGTCCTATCACCCTCCACTTATAATCAGTTTAAATAATTCAAGTCCTTCAAGCTTCCTGAAAAAAGAAACAATAGCCAGGTACAACTTCTACAAGGCTAATTATGAAGAAATAAACAAAGAATTAAGCTCGATAGATTGGGACTATGAACTGAAGGCTATTCCTACAGTTGACTGCATGATTGACAAATTTTACGAAATAGTTGATTATATTGTGAAGAAACACACGCCTATGTGTAAACCTAAACGAAATTGTTATCCAGTCTGGTACACACGAAACCTGATTAAACTCATCATTGAAAAGGATAAATATCGTGAGAGATTTAAAAAATTCAATAACCCTTTAGATGATTTTGATTTCACAAATGCTAGAACTAGATGTCACATTCAAATTTCTATCTGTTACAATAATTATCGACGTAAGATTCTAATCTAAAGCATCTATATCTAAAAACAATATGAATTCTTTTTGGTCCTACATAAGCTCCAAGCGTAAGCGTAATAGCTCATTTCCTTCCGAAATGACGCTAAATAATAATAAATTGACAACTCCTAATTCAATTTGCAACGGATTTGCTAATCATTTTGCGTCTGTTTTCTCACCTTCTGATCCTTGTATGAGCGGCCCTATTGATAATATCCTACACTTACCCGGAAACAATTTTTTGTCTTATAATGTCATCGGGAGACTTAAATTTTCCAAACAAGAAATAGAAAAAAAGCTTAAGAAGCTGGACTGCCGTAAGGGATGCGGACCAGATGGTATACCACCAATTTTTATTTCCAACTGTGCCAAAGCTCTAAGTCACCCATTACACACAATATTTAATTATTCCCTTCAGACCGGAGTCTTTCCTTCTTTATGGAAATGTGCCAATATTATACCCATTCCTAAAAGCGGCAATTCAATGGACATCACAGAGTATAGGCCTATTTCTCTTTTGTCAACTCTAGCTAAGGTATTTGAATCCCTCATTTGTCCAGTACTGACGTCTCATTTAAAGCCATTACTTATACCCGAGCAACATGGATTTCGTTCCAAAATGTCTACTGCAACAAATTTGGCCAATTATACATCACAAATTTCTTCTGTTCTCGATAGAGGTTTGCAAGTAGACGCAATCTATACAGACATAAGCAAAGCCTTTGATAAAGTCGATCACTACTTGCTAATAAACAAGCTATATAACGTAGGCGTCCATGGCAGTCTTTTGAAATGGTTTGCTTCGTATCTAAGTGGCAGATCCCAAAAAGTTGTTGTTTGTGGCAATGAATCTGAGCTCTTCACAGCTAGTTCTGGTGTGCCTCAAGGTTCCCACTTGGGCCCAATACTTTTTTTAGTTTTTATTAACGACTTAGTTTCCGTCATACGCCATTCTAAATTCTCTCTTTTCGCAGACGACCTTAAACTTTTCAAAATTATTAATAGCTCTCTAGATTCACAACTATTAGTAGTATATTAGTAGTATATGTAGTATATGCAGTGTTGCATTAGTTGATGTAACTAGGTTAAGCTAGCGTAAGCAATATTGATAATATAATGTAATAATTAAGGTAACAGAGACTTGACGTCTAGAGCTCTCTCTGTAAAGGCGTGTTGACAATATACACCATTCAACATGTAGTTGCTGTGTTTAACTGTTCTACCACCAACCACCAACCCTCTACATATCGTCGGCATGCTTAACTACCACCGGCATCGCCCCAGATGCCATATGGCGACCCTGCATTGAGCTAGATGGAATCTGCGTTGAGCTAGAAGGAATCTTCGTTGAATTAGATGGACCCTGCATTGAGCTAGATGGAATCAGCGTTGCAAAGAAGATGGAATTTTGAAGATTTTTATTATGAAGACAGAAGAAATGAATAAAGAAGATAGAAGACCTTTAACTTGAAGAAAGAAGTCCGAAATACTTTTTTTGAAGAAAGAAAATTAGATGATTAATTATAGAAGAAAAAGAAGCCCTCACGCCATTTCTTAAAATGAAGAAACGCTAATTATCGTTATAATCAAGAAAGAAGAAAGAAAACTTGAAGAGGTGTCTAGGGACCATGCCCAGCCCCCAACGGTGTCCAGGGACCAAGCCCGGCCCACTTCAACCCCAGCCCTGATGACAGCTTCATCCCCGATGCCTACTTGCGCCGCCGCCGCCGTCGCCGCGCCCTCGACGCACCCGTGATGTCATCCAGCCGTGTCGTAACAAGTAAATAACGCGTCTTCGTAATGTAAGTCGTTCATTAATTTTGATTTAGAGTTTTTCATGTGTTTTTTTTTATAGCCGAAGTTATTTTAAATACAATAAAATCAAATGGAAGATAAACAATTAGCCAAATTTACAGAAATAAATAATAGCTTGAAATATTATAGAGAATACTTTGTAAAACTAGGCTTAAAGAGGCGTAAAGGAGAAACTTTTCAGAAAAAGATATTAGAAGTAGAAATTTTATACAAAGAATATGAAAGTTTAATTGATAATCTTCCAGATGATATTTCAGACGAATTTTTAACATTAAGCGGATCAATAGAAAAATTGTATATTAGTATTTTAAATTTACCAAAGGAAATACCCGAATTAATCATGGCTTCCGAAGTATTTAGTTTAAAAACTGCAGTCAGTTTGTTGCCGAAGATGAACGGTAGTGAGAAAATTACTTTAGAATTGATTGATGCAATCGAATTGTACGATTCAATGCTTGGTGATAGTGACCGAAAGCCTTTAATTAATTTTGTGCTAAAAACTAGATTGGACAGTGGTTCTAAAATGCGGTTGCTATCTTCTTATAAGACCGTAAAAGAGCTCATATTTGATATGAAGCTACATTTATTGACGGTAAAGTCTGATACAGCTTTACAATCGCAGTTGCAGACCGCCAGACAAGGAGAAAAGTCAATTAAAGAATTCGGAGAAGAGATCGAAAAATTATTCGTCGATTTGACTATTTCCCAGGCAGGTTCTGATGATGCTGCCTATGCTTATTTGCGCCCGTTAAACGAGAAAAATGCTGTGAGGCGTTTCGCGGAAGGTCTCCGTAGCCAGCGGTTAGGGACCATAATATCGGCTAGAGGCGTAACGTCTCTTCGTGAGGCGATAAGAGTGGCCGAGGACGAGTCGGTTTCGTCTTCGAGCCAAGTGTTCAATTATGCTCGAGGAAGCTCATATGGTTACCGTAACAACCAAGGGAGGTTTTCAAACCATGGTTCTAACGGTTCTCGAGGTGGTTATCGTACACCACGAGATTTGGAAAACCAAAAAACAAGCCTTCATAGGACGTATTATGACCCAAACAAAAGTAGGTCATCGTCGAGAAATGAACGTGGTACGACACACGGTTCAAAGTCCACGCGCACTTTTCGCAGTAGTGGCAATAGAGGTGCAAACCATCGGTCAACGAATCGAAATGTGTTGCATAATTTCGTAAATGACGAGCGTGATACTACGTCACGTGATGATTTTCAGGGACAGAAGTCAGTTTTTTCGTGCCTAATCAGGTAATGTTGTGCGAAAATGTAAATTGGGTTAATTTAAGGGTAAATAAAGTTTAGATTGGTTAGTCGATACTGGAGCTTCGTTATCAGTAATAAAATATGAATATCTTAAGGACTTGCAGTTGCTAAGTAATTTACATAGGTGTAATATTAAGATTAACGGAGTAGGAGGAAGTTTAACCTCAGAAGGTTATATATTTTTAGATTTGGAATATAAAGGGCAATATTTCCGAAATAAATTTTATGTGTATAAAATTTACCTTGCTTTTCAGTAGGGATAATAGGACAAGATTTCCTCAAACAATACTGTGGTATTATAAATTTTGAGAGCGATAGTTTGACTCTCAGAGGAAGACAAAAATCGGTATCGATTCCGATTAATATTTCAAGTTATTCTTTAAATATTCCTCCGCGTTGTGAATTAGTTATGTATGTACCTACGCGATTAACTTATGACTGTGTGGTTATTTCGAAAGAGTTGACGAAAGGAGTGTTTGTTGCAAGCGCTGTGACAACCCCTAAGAATGGTAGAATTCCTGTACGGATTATGAATACGACAGATGAGGAAGTAAAAGTAGATTTGAAAGACATGGAAGTTGATAACTTAAACGAGTATATAACAGTTGTTCATTTGACCGAACGAACGTGACAGTCGACCAAGTGAAAGAATTATTTAAGTTACTTAATTTAAGTTCCTATTTAGATGAAAAGGAGCAGTTGTCAATCGAGCAGATTTGTGCGAAATTCCCTGATATTTTTCATCTACCAGGTGATAAATTAACAGTGACAAACGTCTATGAGCAGACAATAAAAGTTAAAGACAATGCTACGCCAGTATATAGGAAACAATATCGAATACCATTTTCCCAAAAAGATGAGCTTAACAAACAAGTTCAGGAAATGATGGATAACAAAATTATAGAACCATGTAGTAGCGAATGGTCCAGTCCTTTGTTACTTGTTCCCAAAAAGTCGGACCGCAGCGGAGCCCGCAAGTGGCGTGTGGTCATAGACTATAGATTACTTAACGAGGAAATTAAAGACGATAAGTTCCCGTTACCAAACATAACTGAGATTCTAGAATCATTATCAGGAGCAATGTATTTTAGTCATTGTGATCTCAGTCAAGGTTACTACCAGTGTAATCTTAGTAAAGACAGTCGAAAGTACACAGCTTTTACCACTGATAAGGGACAGTATCAGATGTGTAGACTTCCCATGGGTTTAAAGATCAGCCCGTCAGCTTTCAGCAGGTTAATGACTGTTGCTATGTCCGGATTAAACTATGAGTCATGTTTGATTTACCTAGACGATTTAATCGTATTTGGTCGTAATTTACAAGAGCATAACAAAAACTTAATGTCAGTTTTTCAAAGGTTGCGTAAAGTCAACTTAAAACTAAATCCATCAAAATGCGAATTTCTCAAACGCCAAATACTTTATCTAGGTCATGTAATAAGCAAAGACGGAATTTTGCCAGATCCACAAAAAGTCGAAGTCATCGAACGCTATCCTGTGCCTCAGAGTGCGGATGACGTCAGACGATTCGTCGCATTTGCGAATTATTATAGAAAATTCATACAAAATTTTGCAAAAATAGTTTACCCATTAAATAAATTATTAAAGAAAGGAGTCGAATTCGAGTGGTCAAAAGAATGTGAAGAAGCGTTTTCCACCCTTAAACAAGCACTTTCCCGACCACCTGTTTTAGATTATCCAGATTTGTCAGAAAATAATCAGTTCATTTACAAACCGACAGTTCTGGTTACGCAATAGACAGTATTTTATGTAACGCGAATGGACGACCAGTTGCATACGCCAGTAGGAGTTTAAATAAAGGCGAATTAAACTACCCGATTATTGAAAAGGAATTGCTAGCGATTGTTTGGTCGATACAATACTTTAGACCGTATTTATATGGTAAAAAATTTGTGATTCGAACGGATCACAAGCCTTTGCTGTATTTATTTAATATGACTAATCCTAGCAGTAGGTTAACTAAGTTTAGACTTAGTTTAGAGGAATACTAATTTGACATTCAGTATGTGAAAGGTAAAGATAATGTAACTGCAGACGCATTATCCAGGATTGTTTTAACATCAAAGGATTTAAAGAGTATGTCCGAAAACTCTGTGAAATAACGAGAGCGCAAGCGAGACGTATGAAAGACGCCCAGGAAACGCAAACAGATAGTACCAGTGAGAACTCTATCAACTCGAGGTCAGGCCAACCAAGGGTAGTAGAGGTACTCAAAAAACACGATTCAGACGTAGAGCTTATAGTTATGACAGATTATAACTTAACTCGATTAATTAATAGGAAAAATAATGAGAAGTTACTCATATCGAAAAATAGAAAAGTTATTTATTGTAAAGAAAATTCCACTTTGAGCATAAGCCATAATTCTTTATCAGCATCATCGCGAGTCGAGTTGTTGCAAGAACTGGCAACATTATGTGAGCAAAACGGAATAACTGAAATTCTTATTTTGAGAAATAAAAATAATAAGGAATTTGTGGAATGGTTAGTTAAATACCTAGGTAACAATAAGAATTGGCAAGGTCCAAGGATTTGTGTAGTACGCGATGTACAAAGGATAAATAATGACGACGAAAAGCGCGTCATAATGAACGATTTTCATTTATTACCCACCAGTGGACATGTAGGGATAAAACGTATGGTGAACAATATAAGAAAGTTTTATTACTGGCCATCTATGGAGAAGGATGTGACCAATTATATTAATAGATGCGAAAAATGTCAAACTCAAAAATATACGAGTATAACAAAAGAACCACTCACCATAACTACGACAGCCTCAACGGCATTCGCGAAGGTTTATTTGGACTTAGTCGGTCCATTAGACAAGGACGACTATGGCTATAGCTATATCCTTACGCTACAATGCGAGTTGACTAAATATACCGAAGCGTATCCTTTAAGGAGCAAAACTTCCGAAGAAGTGGCGAGAGCGTTCGCAGAAAATTTTATTTTGCGCTATGGTATCCCAAAGGAAATAGCAACTGATAGAGGAACAGAATTTATTTCTAGTACAATGACGGAATTATGTAACATTTTGAAAGTACAACAAATTTTTGCAGCGGCTTATCATCATCAAAGCATTGGATCCCTAGAAAACTCACATAAGTCCCTAGGCGCATACTTACGAATACAAACCAACAATCATCCATCATCATGGAGTACATGGCTTCCGTTTTGGAGTTTCTCATATAATACTTGTGTCCATACGGAAACCAAGTACACGCCATTCGAGCTTGTATTCGGCCAAGTGTGTAGATTACCACAAAACTTAAGTAACGATAATGTTATTGTAGATCCAGTTTACAATTATGACAATTATTCAATAAGTTTTAAATATAGACTGCAAAGAGCGCAAAAAGACGCTAAAGATCATTTACTAAAGAGTAAAATAACTAGAAAATATTACTATGACAAGTTTACTAACCCTGTTGTTTATAAACCCGGTGAAAAATTATTGTTAAAAAACGAAACCGGTACCAAACTTGACAATTTGTATTTAGGACCTTTTGAAGTCTTAGAAGATCAAAGTCCAAATGTTAAGATAAATTATAACGGTAAGGAAATGATAGTCCATAAAAATAGAACAAACAAATATTTATGCTAATAATTAGTCAGTAAGGTTAATTAAATATTTAAGATGAAATATTTAAGTTTTGACTTCTGGTTAAAGTAAAAAAAAAAAAATTGTATAATGTATTTTTTATTTTTCAAAAAAAAAGGGGGGTGATGTAGTATATGCAGTGTTGCATTAGTTGATGTAACTAGGTTAAGCTAGCGTAAGCAATATTGATAATATAATGTAATAATTAAGGTAACAGAGACTTGACGTCTAGAGCTCTCTCTGTAAAGGCGTGTTGACAATATACACCATTCAACATGTAGTTGCTGTGTTTAACTATTCTACCACCAACCACCAACTCTCTACATATCGTCGGCATGCTTAACTACCACCGGCATCGCCCCAGATGCCATAGCAAAATGATCTCGATAGAATATTGGCTTGGTCTGTTAAAAATAAACTCCCCCTTAATAGTAAAAATGCAAAGCTATTACATTTTGTAGAAAAAAGTATCCAATCAAATCAAGCTACCAAATTAACGGTTCCAAACTAGAAGAAGTCACGAAAATCAGAGACCTTGGTGTAACTTTGGACAGCAAGCTTTCCTACAATGACCATATCGACGAAATCATAAAAAAGTCTCTTCGAATGCTAGGGTTCGTTTGGCGCAACTGTAAAAAATTTAAAAGTACCACTCCATTGAAAATAGTTTATTACGCTTTAGTGCGTAGTGTATAAGAATACTGCTCCTGTGTTTGGAGTCCTCACTATCATATTCACATCGATAGGATCGAAAGAGTACAAAAACGTTTTCTCTTTTTTTTTGCGGTGCATGACAAAAGACTGGACCTCAACTCTTACGATAAAAGGTTAGGACACTTCCAACTGATTTCATTGGAGGACAGGCGGTGGATAAACGACCAGCTGTTTCTCTACAAGATCGTAACAGGCCTTGTGGACACGCCACATATATTGGCTGAAATAAATTTTACTGTTCCTCGTTCGTTCGTTCTGGATCTCGTTTGTGTAACTACAAACCTTTTGCTACTGAGTACTCTAGAACTAACTTCGGCTTCTATAATATCGTTAATCGGATATGCAGACAATACAACACTTTATTTGTCAACGAAAATGTCGATATGTTTAACTGCTCTTTTCTTGAATTTAAAAATATATTGTCTAAACTAAAATTCAAATCCAAATTGTAATCTTTAAGTTAACTAAATTTTAAATTGTGTTTCTTAGTGTAGCGTATTTACGTTAAAAACTCAAATTGCATGTTGTGTTTGCCTGTAATTGGGTGTACCTATATGTAAGTCCTGTAAAAGATGTTAGTAGAGTTAAGTCTATGTGTATTACCTGTTGGCAAACCTTCATAAATAAATAAAAAAAATAAAATTAAAGAAACAGCGCTCTAAGTGACTTTAATGGTTTTATCTACAAGAGAGAATAGACACGAAAAATTTGGCTTATGTTTCCTGTATGCGTAATTGAGTGTAATCTCACGCCTATATCCCTTCCTCACGGGGTAGGCAGGCAGGGCATCAAAGAGTGTATGTGATGATGAGAAATCTAGCTTTGTCTATTACTTAAGTACCTAAACATTTAATTCAAAATATTATCCAAATTTTCTTTATAATGTACTTTTTTTAGAGTTCCGTACCCAACGGGTGAAAAACGGGACCCTATTAATATGCCTCCGATGTCTGTCTGTCTGTCAGCGGGCTGTATCTCATGAACCGTAATAGGTAGACAGTTGAAATTTTCACAGATTATCTATTTCTGTTGCCGCTATAACAACAAATACTAAAAACAAAATATAAATAATGGAGGGCTCCCCTACTAAAAACGTGTTTTTCCATAGATTAAATAATAGTAAACTAACGTTTAGTTTTTCTGAGCGATTTTTGCTCGAGTTTTGATTTTCTATCGTAAAAAGGGGAACACTTACAAACGTGAAAATTGGTATATTTATAGTGCATAAGCTATAGAATAACAACAAATAATAAAAACTGGTCAAGTGCGTGTCGTTCCGTGTGGTAGCGGCAAAGAATAGTACCGACCAATCTTTACCTGTAGGTGTCGTAAGAGGCGACTAAGGGCTTACAAACCGGAAGATGGGCAGCAGCATCTTTCCGTGTATCGCACCATCTTACATACTTCGGTCATCAACTATTTTTCGATGTTGTTTATGAATTTTCATACTGCTTTACCTTATGTATTTACTGTGCTGTAGGTAATTCTTGTGTGGTGCCGGCAAAGAATAGTACCAACCCATACATACCCGCGGGTGTCGTAAGAGGCGACTAAGGGTTAACGGGAGGATGGGCAGCAGCATCCTCCTTTGTATCTTACTTACTGCGGTCACCTACAACCGCGGTCCATTGTGCCAGCCGTAACGCTAACAAGCGAGGTGACTATGGTACTTCCCCTCCACATTTTTCCAGCAAAAGCTTGAATTTTGGAGGGAGCTCCCTGTCCTGTAGTGGACGTTTCATGGGATGTTATGAGTCTGTCATAATTACCAACAGAGCGGGGCGCTGTGGGTCCGACCGACTCACCCAGCGGCTTGGAGCGGGAGCGGGAGCGGGGGCGCTGGGCGCGGCGTGGGCGGCGGGCGTGGCGTGGCGCGCGTGGAGCGCGTGGGCGCGGCGCCGGTACCTGCGCGCGCTGGCGGCGCGGCTGCCCGCGCGGCACGTGTCCCCCGTGTGCGGCACGTGGCCCGCGTGTGCGTGGCCCGCGCTGCTGGGCCGCACGGACGCGCTGCTCCGCCGGCTGCACCACCGCTGGCGGTGCGAGCTGTACCGCCGCGCGTTCGACCAGACGGCAAGGAACCGCATGCGCGAGAAGGTTGGTCGCCCCAATATCACGTTGATTGTGTTCCTCAAATTGTTATGTTATAGGACAACTACTTAACTTTTTTGACGCCATTAACTTATCTTACTTAAGAGGGTGAAAGGAGAATGGAGGAATGGGCACAGAACATGACCGACGGTTATATCATAGTATTATTACTATCGCTCTACCAACTGAAACTACATTACTTGCCCATGACTGCTTGTACTCATCCTTCTTTTGTCATCCTTCTTTCTCCTGCCTATTGGTTAAATTGCACGATTATTTATGACCACAACATTGTCAGCCCCATCAGCCCTAAACATGTCTCTTCGTGTCTAAACAACAGTGGACTGTGCCGCGACAATCCAACTCATAGCTTAAAGCTAACAAATCAATTGTATGGTAACTTAGCTCTCAGTTAAAGCCCTGCTCCTATAGCTGTTATGAAACGACCGACTCGAACCGCTCTCAAAAGATAACTGAGCTCGACTCAAATAATTTTATCCAAAAAGGCTGTTAGTGGGTGATAGCGCTCCGATTGAACTAAATCACCAGATGGCACTAGCACTACCCGACAACTTTACAAGAACTTATGACCTGACCTGTCTCCAACAACCTTTTTTTAAATATCATTACTTCAAAATTGTCGTTTGCATTTCAATGCCTTATTATTCTTCAAAATCCTCAGCGATCACATACAACGTAGCAACTTGCTTCAAAAACTTCTCCTTTTCACGTCAGTTTTTGGAGAGTTTCCAAAAGTTATAAGTAATACAATGTAAAGTTAAATAAAAACCTATAGTTTTATCTTAACTAGCCAAAAAAGAATCGTGGTAACTCATGATTTGTATAACTGGTCAGGGGTTTAATATATGTTCTTATAGTAGTTTATGCAATGGTACATAATAAGGGGTATAAAACTCGAGTGTCGGTTTATGAGACGCAGGCGAGCGTAGAGAGCTAAGTTTCATAATAGAAGACACGAGTGTTTTATACCTAATTATGTGGAGTTGCATACACAACTTTATCTACTCTCATATCGTGAATCCTAAAATAATGTGTTCAAAAACAAACCTTAATTATTTTCTCCTTTTCCGGTGATAACTGCTACGAGAAGTTCCTATAGCTGCTTTAAAAACACTCGAAGGGAAATCGTAAACGATTTTATCACTTATTTCATTACAAAACGAATAAAAATATGTAAATACAACTTTTTTTTGCTGAGTTTTCCGTTATTGCAATGAAACCTCCTTGCAGCCACAAACTACAAACGCATCAAGCTGTCAATGGCGCGGCTATAAAATTAAAAAATTGTTTAACAGGTCTCCCGCGATGACTGTTAGTAAATTCAATACAGCTTGACCAACTTTTCTGTAGAATGGCCAAAAGCGGAACTACTTACGTCATTTTGAAAACGTCATTTTGTTGTTGACAGTCCTCAGAGTAAAAACTGTAGAGTCCGTCCTAAACATAGTCGTGTAAAGCGTCTCCTAGTCGACTATGAAAAGTCGGTCAAAAAACTAGGGTCTAGGTTACGTTTTAGAAATATATAAAAAAATCTTTAAAAAAATCTAATGTTTCATCCAAACTTTATATTGGAAAGTGAAAATATATCATTTTACTTGTGAATTGATCATCTATTCTATACCTACATATAATAACTCGCCGATTCTGTTCATTGAAAATTATCGGGAAAAATTTATCGGGGGGGTCACAAAAATGGTAATAGAAACCATTTGATTAATTTTTGGAATTTTCGTCTGTTGGTCTGTTTGTCTGATTAGAACCGGGTTTTCGATAGGTAATGTATTAAGTAAGCTTATTTCCGTGCAACATATAAACTTAGTTTCATTGCAATCGGTTCACTCAAACAGAATACAATCGAAGTTTCAAGCGGCGGCGCCAATAACTCACAGACCACTTAACCGCTTGAAATAAGGTTAACAATAGCACATTAGGCTTCATTTTATTTCATTGCCCAGATTTGTTTCATTGCGAACGGTTCACTGAAATAGAGAATGCGTGAAGTTTCAAGCGGTGGCGCCAGTAACTCGAAAACCACTGAACTCATTTACTTATTTTTAGATCATTTACTTAGCTTTAGATCATTGCAATCGGTTCACTCAAAAAGAAACAACTTAACTGATACAAACGGGGTTTTCAATAATGTGTTTGGCGTTCTTTCTTGCAATATAAAAGCGGTGTATCATTGTAATCGGTTCACTCGAACAGAAGATACGCAACTCATAAAAAAATATACTTATGAAACTTCTAGTTTTGAAAACTTAGGTAAAAAAATAGATAAATAAAATACTTTAAGAAATAAAGCGAGATGTGAAACTTAATTTTTTAGAAATCATCTTTTAAAGGGGGAAATAAGGGGGTTCAAACAAAGTTTGTATAGAAATACTACAATTTTGTGTTCAGGTAAATGTACCTACAGTCAAAAGCATGTGTATCTTGACACGGTGGACTTTGTACCGCTCTTTTTTCAGTAGCTACAGAAGCTAAAGTGACTGAGCCTCAGATTTAGATACAGGTTTTATTTTGTATATGAAATAAAGAAACCCGTATGACACTTCGTCCGCATTTTACACTTACGAGGATAGTGGGCGACCTAACAATCCATACGTGAACAAGTGTACATACATTTTAGTATGGAGGTCCCTCGCAAGAAATGGATACGATTATGGCTCCCTCCTTAGCCGAAAGACCTGCTACTTAAACCTCCTTGTATCAGTCAGTGTTGTCTGTGCTGTTCTTGTTTTTCTGCATATTTCCAAGTATTTTATGAGTCATTCCAAAAACGATGGAAAGTGGTGTGCGAGAAATGATTCTCATAATGAAATCGTTCTTTGATGCAGAAAAGGAGCAAGAATCTCCAATAGCACTATTTGTTCATGTATACAAACGCATTGCTGCCGCTACAAGTTAGTGCTGCTTATTCAATGAATTCAAGCTCGTTTATCGTCGATGTGCTTGACAAGCAATCTACGTGCTTGCGAATGCTTGTTGAAAATTTTATATTTTTACAATGCTTGTCAAGCATGTTCGGCCGTTTAGAAAATGCTTGTCAAGCATCAAAATTTAATTTTATTACTGTGTGAAAGGTTATCAGTAAAAGGAAAAATCCGGGTCTTCTTTTTCCAAAAAATTTTTTTTCTAAAAATAAAAATAGCTATTTTGATATGATAACCTTCCTACTAATATTAAAAACTCGAAAGTTTGTAAGTATGGGTGGATGGATGTTTGTTACTCTTTCATGAAAAAACTACTAAATGGATTTTAGTGAAACTTTACAATAATATAGCTTATACATCAGAATAACACATAGGCTACAACTTATAAACCTGCGCAGACGGTGTCGCGGGCACTAGCTAGTTATTAATAAAATAAACATTTAATATATTACTTGTATGCTTTAATGATTCCGAGGCCAATTTGCCTAAAAACCCTTACCGTTTAGTCAGGGCCGTTGTCTTTATCATCGATCTTTGTATTTACTTATACAGGGTGTGAAAAACCGGCCAAGTGCGAGTCGGACTCGCACCCTAAGGGTTCCGTACCTATCTACCATATGATATACTAAAAGCTTTACCTCTTTGATTTTAAAAAACTCCGCGACCATCCAACTTGACCCCTCCTTTATAGAAAAGTTTTTGAAACGGGAGCTCACCTTAATTGGTTACTATTAAAACTGAAATATTTAATGATTTTAGACTTTTCCCTTTATTTGCACTGTGAGACCTAGCTTCTTGCCAAATTTCATAATTTTAGGTCAAGGGGAAGTACCTTGTAGGTTTTGCTTTTTTTGCATAAATGTATGGAGATGAGGACATAAAAAGCCATATCTTTTGATTTCGTTGTAAAAAATTTAAATTTTCAGATCTTGTGTGGTTTGTGGACCTTAATATTCGTTATCAATTACAACCTGATACCTCTTCTCGTTCGTGAGAAAAAGGGTCTTGACAGACAGACAGACGGACAAAAAAGTGATCCTATAAGGGTTCTGTTTTTTTATTTTGAGTAACAGAACCCTAAAAAGTACGATGATCCTTCTAAGGCGTGATTCTACATCATTAATAGATTGTACAAAAAATAATAGATTGTACAAAAAATAATAAAATACTTTTTCTTAAAAAAAGTAGTTTTAGCTCAAGTAGAAGTGAAGCGCCCGGAGAGTTATTAAATTATTAGTGATGTAGCATCACCCCTAAGAAGGATCATCTTTTTTTTACACCCTGTATAGGTATCTTTTATCTGTGATAGAGAGCAAGGAGGCAAACAGTAAAAAGTCATGTCATATTTCATCATGTAGTTAAGAGTATTAAAAAAGGCTGAATTTGTTTATTTTTGTAATAGGTGGCAACCCTTTTCGATCGTGGCGCCATCACAAAATTCTCCAGATAAGTTGGTCAAGCTGTACTTCATAATACACTCCCACAGATAAAAAAATGTTGCTAAGAGTGTTTCTAAGCACAGATTGACATTAAGAAGATGTTAATCTACAATTTTTGAACGCATTATTGAGGATTAACGATATGAAAGTAGATAAAATAAATAAGTAAATATATGCACCAGGTGACGGCCTCGGTGTTGTTCCGGTCGCGCAAGGCGCTGTACGCGCGCTCGGTGGCGCACCCGTTCGTCGGGGACTACGTGCGCCTGCGCGCCTCCAGCGCGTGGCGGCGCGGCGCCGGCGCCGAGCGCGCGCAGGACCGCTACGTCGTGTTCGCGGACATCGTGCGCAAGGTACGAGCACACAACACAAACAGGAACACAACACAAACTATACCAGTGTTTAACCCAAAGTATTTGCTATCAAACAAAATGTATTAGCATGGGGTCCCATTCCGTACTACGGTTTTTTCGACAGAGTAAATCGCCCGAATTCATGTAGCCCTTTTGTTTCTAATAATTAATCTAAATGTTACTACTAGGTTGGTAGGTAAAGGTGTAAACTGTGACATTAATTCAATTTTAACATCCAGATATCAATTTATTCGAAGAAAATACCTTATGGAAAAAATAGCCCGAACAATTTTCGGCACAAATTCGTTCTATGACGTGGGGCATCTGTACTAATATAGTATTATATTATCTGTGGTATTAGCTAGGGAGGTGACTATGATACTTCCCCTTTACATTTTTCCAGCAAAAGCTAGAATTCTTGAGGGAGCTCCCTGTCCTATAGTGGAAGTTTCATGGAATGTTATGATGATGATTAGCTATCAAACATAAAAAGTTTCATTAAAATCGGTTCAGTAGTTTTTGCGTAATGCTCGAACAAATACACAAACAAGCAAAAACAAAAGTTAGTGATTTGAATTCTAAATAGCATAACGTGACAATTTTTTTTTATAAATATCTTCAATTTTATTATAGTACAAATCTAGTCTTGTAAGGCATCGCGAAGATTTTTAATTTATGGCTCATGTCGTTATCTAAATCAGAATTATTATTTGTCGACAATTCTGCTTACTAAAAAGAAGAAACGCTTTGAATGCCATAGGAAAGTTGATAGAGTTTATATTTTTACAACATTGACAAATAATAAGATATTTACATTTGTTGATTTACCCAAAGCCTTTGACATTGTGTCTCATGAAATTTTATGTAAAAGACTAGTGGGATTCGATTTCTCAGACAAGAGCTTGGTCTGGTTCGTCAGCTATATTTGTAATAGTAAAGAGTCAATTTGAATCCATGGTTTGTCCAGTGAACAACGTGACATTGTTTTTGGCGTCCCTCAAGGGAGTGTTTTGGGTTAGATTTTGTTTCATGGACGCTATTTTGATACACCGATGGCATACGCACAACACCCAAATGGCGTCGATGAAATAGGTACGAATACGACTTTACAGATTCTGATCCAGTGTATTATATGACGAAGGGTCAGCTCATGGAAACAAAGAGAAAGCTATACGCCTATTTTTATTTTCTTATACTCGTAGCTGAATAGCGGACCGTTGTTAAACGTTATACTTCATCTAAAAAGTTATAGGTGGTGTACTTGTTGTCTGTGGTCCGTGTGGTGCAGGTAGTACCAAGGGTGTCGTAATAGGCGACTAAGGGACTATAAACCAGAGGATGAGCAGCAGCATTGTTTTGTGTATCATACCATCTTAAATACTGCGGTCACCAACAAACAACCTCTGTCCATGGTGCCAGTCGCAACGCTAACAAGCGTGGTGACTATGGTATTTCCCCTTCGCGTTTTTGGTGGAGTTTTGGAGGGAACTCCCTGCTTCAGTGGACGTTTCATGGGTTTTTATGGTGATGACTTGTTGGGGGTGGGCAGGTGTCGCGCACGGGCGGGCGCTGCTCGCGCGTGCTGGCGGTGGTGTCGACGCACGCGCTGCTCGTGCTGGACGCGCGCTCGCTGCGCGTGAAGCGCCGCGTGCCCGCCACCGCCGTGTACCGGCTGTCCCTGTCGCCGCACCACGACGACCTGCTCGTCGTGCACGTGCGCGCGGTAACTACACACACTCACACACACACACACACGCCCGCCACCGCCGTGTACCGGCTGTCCCTGTCGCCGCACCACGACGACCTGCTCGTCGTGCACGTGCGCGCGGTAACTACACACACTCACACACACACACACACGCCCGCCACCGCCGTGTACCGGCTGTCCCTGTCGCCGCACCACGACGACCTGCTCGTCGTGCACGTGCGCGCGGTAACTACACACACTCACACACACACACACACGCCCGCCACCGCCGTGTACCGGCTGTCCCTGTCGCCGCACCACGACGACCTGCTCGTCGTGCACGTGCGCGCGGTAACTACACACACTCACACACACACACACACACGCCCGCCACCGCCGTGTACCGGCTGTCCCTGTCGCCGCACCACGACGACCTGCTCGTCGTGCACGTGCGCGCGGTAACTACACACACTCACACACACACACACACACGCCCGCCACCGCCGTGTACCGGCTGTCCCTGTCGCCGCACCACGACGACCTGCTCGTCGTGCACGTGCGCGCGGTAACTACACACACTCACACACACACACGCCCGCCACCGCCGTGTACAGACTGTCCCTGTCGCCGCACCACGACGACCTGCTCGTCGTGCACGTGCGCGCGGTAACTACACACACTCACACACACACACGCCCGCCACCGCCGTGTACAGACTGTCCCTGTCGCCGCACCACGACGACCTGCTCGTCGTGCACGTGCGCGCGGTAACTACACACACTCACACACACACACGCCCGCCACCGCCGTGTACCGGCTGTCCCTGTCGCCGCACCACGACGACCTGCTCGTCGTGCACGTGCGCGCGGTAACTACACACACTCACACACACACACGCCCGCCACCGCCGTGTACAGACTGTCCCTGTCGCCGCACCACGACGACCTGCTCGTCGTGCACGTGCGCGCGGTAACTACACACACTCACACACACACACGCCCGCCACCGCCGTGTACAGACTGTCCCTGTCGCCGCACCACGACGACCTGCTCGTCGTGCACGTGCGCGCGGTAACTACACACACTCACACACACACACACACGCCCGCCACCGCCGTGTACAGACTGTCCCTGTCGCCGCACCACGACGACCTGCTCGTCGTGCACGTGCGCGCGGTAACTACACACACTCACACACACACACACACGCCCGCCACCGCTGTGTACAGACTGTCCCTGTCGCCGCACCACGACGACCTGCTCGTCGTGCACGTGCGCGCGGTAACTACACACACTCACACACACACACACACACACACACACACGCCCGCCACCGCCGTGTACCGGCTGTCCCTGTCGCCGCACCACGACGACCTGCTCGTCGTGCACGTGCGCGCGGTAACTACACACACTCACACACACACACACGCCCGCCACCGCCGTGTACAGACTGTCCCTGTCGCCGCACCACGACGACCTGCTCGTCGTGCACGTGCGCGCGGTAACTACACACACTCACACACACACACACACGCCCGCCACCGCCGTGTACCGGCTGTCCCTGTCGCCGCACCACGACGACCTGCTCGTCGTGCACGTGCGCGCGGTAACTACACACACTCACACACACACACGCCCGCAACCGCCGTGTACAGACTGTCCCTGTCGCCGCACCACGACGACCTGCTCGTCGTGCACGTGCGCGCGGTAACTACACACACTCCCACACACACACACACACGCCCGCCACCGCCGTGTACAGACTGTCCCTGTCGTCGCACCACGACGACCTGCTCGTCGTGCACGTGCGCGCGGTAACTACACACACTCACACACACACACACACGCCCGCCACCGCCGTGTACAGACTGTCCCTGTCGCCGCACCACGACGACCTGCTCGTCGTGCACGTGCGCGCGGTAACTACACACACACTCACGCACACACACACACGCCCGCCACCGCCGTGTACCGGCTGTCCCTGTCGCCGCACCACGACGACCTGCTCGTCGTGCACGTGCGCGCGGTAACTACACACACACACACACACACACACGCCCGCCACCGCCGTGTACAGACTGTCCCTGTCGTCGCACCACGACGACCAGCTCGTCGTGCACGTGCGCGCGGTAACTACACACACTCACACACACACACACACGCCCGCCACCGCCGTGTACAGACTGTCCCTGTCGCCGCACCACGACGACCTGCTCGTCGTGCACGTGCGCGCGGTGTCTACACACACAGTCACGCACACACACACACGCCCGCCACCGCCGTGTACCGGCTGTCCCTGTCGCCGCACCACGACGACCTGCTCGTCGTGCACGTGCGCGCGGTAACTACACACACTCACACACACACACACGCCCGCCACCGCCGTGTACAGACTGTCCCTGTCGCCGCACCACGACGACCTGCTCGTCGTGCACGTGCGCGCGGTAACTACACACACTCACGCACACACACACACGCCCGCCACCGCCGTGCACCGGCTGTCCCTGTCGCCGCACCACGACGACCTGCTCGTCGTGCACGTGCGCGCGGTAACTACACACACACTCACGCACACACACACACGCCCGCCACCGCCGTGTACCGGCTGTCCCTGTCGCCGCACCACGACGACCTGCTCGTCGTGCACGTGCGCGCGGTAACTACACACACTCACACACACACACACACACACGCCCGCCACCGCCGTGTACAGACTGTCCCTGTCGCCGCACCACGACGACCTGCTCGTCGTGCACGTGCGCGCGGTAACTACACACACTCACGCACACACACACACGCCCGCCACCGCCGTGCACCGGCTGTCCCTGTCGCCGCACCACGACGACCTGCTCGTCGTGCACGTGCGCGCGGTAACTACACACACACTCACGCACACACACACACGCCCGCCACCGCCGTGTACCGGCTGTCCCTGTCGCCGCACCACGACGACCTGCTCGTAGTGCACGTGCGCGCGGTAACTACACATACATACAAACATCATACTAGCTCCGCATATCACTTCGTAAAGCACACGGGCTAGATCGATAAATTCCTCTTAAGTGTGAGATGACTCTCGAGCACTTCTTTTTCTTCTTTCGATTTACCTCTTGCGAGCAATCATGAGCTTGAGAAGAATTTATCAATACAGTCCTAAACTGCACAACCACACCATAGTCATAGTAACAGAAACACTCGCAGAAGATTCCTACGAGTGCTACTAATCTTCTTCTCCACAACACAACATCCAATCTACCACAAGGCACACTATATTCTCTCAGAACTTAAAACACAACATCTCTCACACCAAACAACAGAACATCTCTGACGCCTTAGTACGCAACAAGTCTACTTTATCTTTCAATTAATTAGACGTCGAAAAACCAACAGCTACAAAATGAGATAAGAAACTTAATTAACGAAAAACACGGCCAATAATTGGTCTGCATACGAGGATTATTAATAGTATTATCCCAACTAGGGTATTTTTGCACAATTCGACCTGATCGCCGCTCCACTTCGAAATGAAATGAAATTTATTATAGTAGTTTATGCAACGGTACATAATGAGGGGTATAAAACTCGAGTGTCGGTTTATAGGACGCAGGCGAGCGTAGCGAGCCAAGTTCTATAATATTTATATATTTATATTATATTTATATTTTTTTTATTTGCAAACAACAAACATCGGTAATGTTTTACAGCAACAGTACGAGTATACAGTTTGCCTAAAAATATAACAATTTTTGTGCCAACTGACATCTAAGCTAGGGAAACCTGTGTTTTAGATGTCAGCATTCCTTGCAATGACTACATCGAGAGACAAACAGGGATTTCATATTATAAAATCATAGTTTCAAGACACGAGTGTTGTATACCTAATTATGTGGAGTTGCATACACAACTTTATCTACTCTCATATCGTGAATCCTAAAATAATGTGTTCAAAAACAACCTTAATGTTTTTCTCTTTTTCCGGTGATAACTGCTAAGCGAAGTTCCTATAGCTATTTTAAAACACTCGAAGGCAAATCGTAAACGATTTTATCGCTTATTTCATTACAAAACTAATAAAAATATGTAACTACAACTTTTGTTTGCTGAGTTTTCCGTTATAGCAATGAAACCTCCTTGTAGCCACAGACTACAAACGCATCAAGCTGTCAATGGCGTACCTATAAAAATTAAAAAATTGTTTAATAGGTCTTCCGCGATGACTGTTAGTAAATTCAATACTTCATAATACACTCCCACAGATAAAAAAATGCTCCTAAGAGTGTTTCTAAGCACAGATTGACATTATGAAGATGTTAACCTACAATTTTTGAACGCATTATTGAGGATTAACGATATGAGAGTGGATAAATATATTTATAACATCCTCCTTTATCAAAAACCACTTCGCCTACGTTGAGCTCAGTCAAACCTCTGACCATTTGATGACATTTCATGACCACTTTAATTCAAAGTACACAGATATTCAGATGACCAACTTTTTCAAAACGAAGATAACATTCTTTAAACAAATTGCCATCTTGAAAGACGGTTAACTTTCGAACTTGCATAGGTTTCCTCAAATACCTCATGGAGAGGTTGACGATTAAATGACCGGGTGTCTACGGCATAGGATCTCCGGTTCTGTAGTGTAAATTAATTAAGCTAAGAGGCCATTTCTTCATAGGTTTAGTCACCCATAACCCTTGTGAGATACAACTTCGTGAATTTTATTTCCGCCTCCTAAGTCCACTAAAGTTGGATATGTGTGGCGGTATGAAATGCCATTCGGTGCTTTAATTGGATTTTATTCCCGCCTCCCATAATCCACCAAAGTTGGGTGCGTATGGCGGTATGAAATGCTATTCTTACCTTAATTATCCAGATGCCCTGTAACTGTCTGTTGAATCTCATGGAGTTCTTTAGCGGCATTATCGCACAATGACCACATCGTGTCACTACGATTAAATACTGGTAGTAAATTAAAGTAAATAATTCCGTCGGTTTTATACAGAAACGAGCCATTGCAATATAATATGGCATATGTAAACTGAAATGTGGTGTTGTGTGTGTGCAGTGCAGCGCGCTAGAGAGCTCGACGGAGGAGCTGTCGCAGTGCTCGTCACGTGACGTGGGGGACGGGGCTGGCTGCCTCTTCGGGGTGAGTGTACAAATTAATTGATCGGTCATGTTGAACTTTCAATAAATAAATATTTGTTTGCTCGAAAAGCTTTATAACCAGCTTTCGGTCGTGATCTATTACTTTTGCACTTCTATCGAAAATAAAAGAAATGTGAATGTGACTTTGTAGGAGGCGCGACGTCGCGGGGACGTGGTGGTGCGAGCTGTGCACGTGCTGGAGCTCGCCACCAAGCTGTTCCTGGTGGTGCAGAACGCGTGCGGAGCGCCCCCCGCCGTCAACATCGCGCCGCAGTGAGACACGATCCCGTCCCCCCGTCCCCCCCCCCCCCCACACACACACACACACATAGACCAAAAAGTCAATCTTTTCGTAAAATTAACCGATATGCTCGCTGCTGTTCGTGGGATAGTAATCTACATTCTCAGGCGACATCAATTTAATGATCGTCAAATTCAAGTGGCAGTGGGTAGGATACATTGCTTGAAAAACCGATGACCGATGGGGCAGAAAAGTTTTATACTACGTTTACATTCAGCCGAAGTGAGCAGGGAAGTGGGCAGGACGAGTATGTAAACACGATATCATGCTTCGCTTCATGGACCATTATAAAAGATGAAACGTCGAATTCAAATTTAGACAATAATATAGTAAGAATCCAGTATGAAAATAGTACTTATGATGATCCAAACAATATCGCCAATATTCTAAATAACCACTTTATAAATACTTCAAATCTAAATAGGAACAACTCGTCAACTACTTTGAAACCAAAAATCAAGTTGTTACACTCATTCTTTCTCACACCAGTCTCAGAGTTAGAAGTAAAAAATGCAATCAAGTCTCTAAACAATACCCGCTCAGAAGGTTATGACGAGATCTGCACGAAGGTTGTGAAGGCTTGTGCTAACGAGTTGATAAGTGTGTTAACTCATCTAATAAATTTGTCATTTTTAGAAGGAACTTTTCCTAGTGCATTAAAAATCAGTGTTGTTAAACCTATACATAAAAGAAAAGGAAGTAAAGAGGATATAAATAATTATAGGCCTATTACACTTATACCTATATTCTCAAAAATATTCGAAAAATGTATGAGTAGACGTCTAAGTCAATATTGCAGTAAATTTAATTTAATATCGCCGGAACAATTCGGTTTCCAAAAGAACAAATCAACCACTTTAGCTATGTATTCTCTTATGTCTGAAATTCTTAAAAATATCAATATGAAGAACTTAACGACTGCATTATTTCTAGACTTATCCAAGGCTTTTGACCTGGTGTCTCATAATATTTTATTAGAGAAATTGGAGGCTATGGGTATACGAGGGCCTGCACTGGACTGGTTGTCTTCTTATATCAAAGATCGAGAGCAACGTGTTGTTATAACAATGTTAAATGAAAATAGTGAATTATTACCTTATCCTTCCAAAGTTAAGATTAATAAATGCGGTGTACCCCAAGGCAGCGTGCTAGGCCCTTTGCTCTTCTTATTATATGTAAATGACATACCAAAAGTTATAAATCATAAATGTTTTCTTTTTGCTGATGACATATCAATAGTAATTTCTTCTGACATTAAAAATAATACGCTTCCGGATCATCAAATTGACATTAATAATACTATAAAACTAATAATTAACTGGCTTGACATGAATGAATTGAAAGTTAACTTAACTAAAACTAATTATATACAATTTAACAAATTTAGAACTAATGGAATGAACTTAAACATAAATTTTGAAAATACAAAAATAGAAAGGGTAATAACAACTAAGTTTTTGGGTATAACTGTTGATGACCGCCTCGATTGGAAAGCTCAAGTTAAAATGGTATGCGGTAGAGTAAATAAGTTTGTTTATGCCCTTAAGCGGGTTAAAAATGTCACGTCTCAGAAAACTGCAATAACTGCGTATCATGCGTATGTTGGTTCAATTCTTCGTTATGGATTGATAATTTGGGGTAACAGCACGGACGTCAATAGAGCCTTTATCGCACAAAAAAAATGTATACGAGCAATATGTAATCTACCGCCGTATGAATCATGTAAACCTTACTTTAGGAAATTGGGTATCCTACCACTGCCCTCACTGTACATTTTCGATGTCAGTGTATTTGTTAAACAAAATATTAATTTGTTCACTACGGCGGGGAGCGTAAATCCACGTAATCGAAGAAATGTAGACAAACTACTCTTAGACCAAATTCCAAGGACAATGGTGTACCATAAAAGTTGTCTAGTCATGTCACGTACAATTTATAATAAACTTCCTAAATGTATAAAGGACCTACCTCTTAGATATTTTAAAAAAAGTTTGTATAAGTGGCTTATTGGGCATAGTTTTTATAATGTTAAGGAATTTTTAGAACTTAAGACATCATAGGACATTGTAATTTTTGCTTTATTATTTTATATTGACAATTTCAATGTACTTACATTTGCATGCCAAATATTTTGGTGAAGTATGAGAGACCTATTCTAGTTTTACATCTGTATATATTACCATATTTGACGCAAATAAAGATTATGATTATGATACTTCTCATGCCATTGCCGCTGCCACTCGCGCTGCCCGGCGCTCCCCAAAAAGGCGGTTTTTTGTACGGAAGTCAAAGGACGGGCAGCGCGAGTGGCAGTGCGTGTTCACATTCAGCCCTGTCGCTCACTTCTCGCCGAGCGCCTGGAGGAGAAAGACGTGTGTGTTTTGTTTATCTATCACATAATCTCTTTAAAGGCTGTACCTAACGTTTTTTGTTTTAATAGATTTAATGGAGCCTTAACTTTAAAACCCCTACGAATTCGGATATGCATTAAAAATCTGTTAAGAAGGTTGGTGGTACTTAAAAAGTTCTATTACGATGAATAGATATCATCCACCATCTTCTACGACGACGAATTTTCTTTATTTTTTTTAAACATCGAACATAATTATGTATTGCAAAAAAGACACAGAGCGGCGGCTGAAATTATTTCGACGTCTGCCATCATGGAACGTCCAAAGCGATGTGAGTGGTAGGGCAGTATGTAAACACGCACTTCTCTCGATCCTGCTGCGGCATTATTCAGGGAATTATTGCCGGTAGCGCGAGGAGCAGTGGCAGGGGCTGAATGTAAACGTAGTATACAAGACAGCCTTCAAGATAAAGGGTGTAGAGAGCTGCTGAATATGGACAATGTAGGACCGGTTAGTTGGCGCACAGATCTTTTGTTCAATAGTGGAAGTCTCGCCTACTGTGATGATATTGTCTTTCATTATATTTTGCACTTTTTGATAGAGGTGAAAATCAATTTATTTCATTGTTTTTCGATGTTTTGCAGGTTCGAGTGTTCACTAGGCGGCGTGCCGGTGACGGTGACGGTGCACCCGACGGGCACCGGGGGAGGCGGGGGGGAGGCGCGGCTCGTGCGGCGCGGCAGTCGGCTCGACGTGCTGCTCTAACACACGCCCTCTCCCTCTCCCTCTCCTTCTCCCTCTCGCACACCACACCGCCACGTGTTCTCTCTCAATGCGCCGCGACCGCCTGCCTACTGAACACCGCCACACGACACGAGGACTGATAACGTAAGCACCTTCTCACCGTTCACTATTCCTTCAAGACGGATTTTTTGTTATTCCCAAAGATATTTAAAGTATAACACTTAAACGATCAGAGACTGCACGCAAATGGCAAAAACGTCCCTGACCACAGATAAGATTTCCTTACTTGCCGCCTAAATGGGCCTACATTTCTGTTAGCATACCGCTGGCACTGTTGCTAGAAAGAGATGGAATCACATTTAAATTTTTCTCAAGGGCGGATTGTTTCTTCACGTGGAAACATACATGAAATCTGTTTGGTTATCATATTTACAGACAAATATCAATTATTTAAAGAGATTCCAAGTACTTATACAAACGGGGCGTGCACGTCCGTCCACCGTCGTAAAACCGTCCCTGACGTTTCCTAAGAACTTGCAGTGACCTCCACCTCTTTCTAGCATACTGCTTGCACGATTATTTGCTAACAAGAGATAGATGCCTATTTAAAAAATTATAGGGACCGAATTGTTTCTTCACGTGAACCCTCTTAACTGTGTTTGGAAACATAAATGAAATCTCTTTGCCATAATGTTTCTAGTTATTTGTTAATCTTTTTTCGGAATAATGTATTTTAAATACAATGATAGCAGGACGGAGCGAGGTGTAAGATATTGGAGCGCCAGAAAAACGTATTGCTCCGTTCTGCTAGCAAACAGTTATTGTAATGATATGCTTCATATCGTCGTTACATAAAACCTCATGTCCCAGTAAGACAAATTTTACAAGAGACACAAAAACGTAATCTGCCTTTCGATCTGCAGACAGACTTTTCTGTTAATTGTGTTGGTTTCTATGTCTTTAGATGCGTTATCAGAATTATCTAAAAAATTATATTAAATATGCAGTTAATTTCGAAAAGAAGTGCAGTTGCGAGGTTTGCCAGTTAAGCCGACGATATGCAGTTTTTGTTGCATCACCTGATTGATTCTCGTTATATGTCATTGAAAAAGTTTGACTCTTGTTCCGGATTCACTCGTTTTCCTAGTTAGCAAGCAATTTCATTATATTCTGTCTCCACCCACTTGTTTATATTTAGGTGCACGTTAGGAAGATGTAGCCAATCGTCGGTTAACGGTAGTTGTTCAGTAGAGGGCGCTGTATTCTGTAAGAATAGACTCGCGCGGTCCGTTGTACACTAGTGTAACTAGGTAGACTCTTATGATTACGATAATGCTCTAAATCTAGGTAAAATGAAGTGTTACACACGAGATTCTAGCCTATATTGTAGTAAGACTGAACCGCATTCCTTATCGAGTCTTACTGAACAACAAACTAGCGGCAAACATGTTTCTGTAAATATTAAAATACATGTTATTAAAGCTCCCTGATAGAGTTGTCAATAGCTCGGGAAAAGTACACAAACCCCGTCGTATTCCGAGTTCGAAACGGTTCGATACTACTAAGCCTTGTCTCTCGGTAAGATGCCGATAAGCAATTTAAACACACAGTCCCTGTTATATTGTTAAAAATCAACTCTTCGATGAGCAACAAAAAGGCCATTTTAATTGTACATAACGCAGAAGCCTATGATTTTAGAAGTATATAAAGTTGTAGATTGGTCTTTTCTGCGACTGGTGTTATCAAATATCACAAAATATTCTAACCCCTTTGGGCACAACTCATAAGAGATTGGGTGGCATTTATGACGGATGATATGGCCCTCAGCTGTATAAGTTGGTGCACTTTTGTAGTGCCACTTTTGGAGCACATAAAACCTATCTACACATCTTTACATTATAATCTAGGGCTGCTGCGTAAAAACAAAGTCAACTTAGTGGTTAGATATCTAGTAATAACGAAATACAAACATACTGACAATACATTGTGCATAGAGTAAGAGAGCACGGGAGCAGTATTGTATGAGATGATCGATCATTTGACAAAATATCAACAAGTGTGTAGATGTTACAACTGTATGACCTTACACTAGGCTTGTTGCCGCAGGAGTTCAGTTTTTTGTTGTGGGGCCGCTGAGTGACAAATGAAGCTCGAGAAATACTTGGGTATCCACGTACTACTAAACTCTCAACTAAACTAAATCGCATATTACGTGGTGGTAGGGAACTCTTAATGTGAGTTCGATTCGCGCTTTATCAATTCTTATTGTTTCTTTATTAACAAATTTGACTCCCGATAAATATTAGATTAAAACTGGTCAATCACCTCTTTGGGGGAGCGTTTTCAATGGAACGGGTCCCGAGTTGCTATGGAAATGCTGGGACACACGATATCAGTATTCCCAACAATGGAAATAGTGGGATAAACCGAGGAGTCTTCACTTCCTAAAAAAATTTGGGTCTGACTAATACTCGTATTCATACTAAGCGGCACCTGCCTACATCGACTCGCAAGATAAAACGCTTAGCCTCCGGACTATTGACCTCGTGTACTGTATTGTACAAACCCGGTTTGGCATCAGCAGTAATACACAATTTCTTACTTTAAACGCCCTACGCGCTAAAGTCGCACTGAAAGCTTTAATGTGCTTTTGATTGAACCTAGAGCCTTGGTCTGAATTGAACTTATGGCTTATTACACTTTCCTAAATTCAGTAACCTAAATTAGGATTTCTAATAGGGTGTTTTCAACCACCTTTTAAAAGTTCAACTGGATGGCGCTGCAGATCAGCACTGGGAAAACCATCACGGTGCTACGATAATCAGTATGAAAATGATTGAGTCAGTTTGTTTATAATTCTTGTAAAAACATTTCATTTATTTCACTAAGACAAAAAATAAATTACCAACAGTGATCAGCGTACCACCCTTCGACACTTAAAAAAACCTAGTTGACAAACTTCAAGAAAAACTCCCTGTTAGAATTCTAAATGACTTAACTAAATATAGATATTATTTGTAGTAGACAGAATTTAAGTTGTACAAACTTCTTTACTGTAGACGACAGCCGACTTGTAGCATTTATTATACAGGGTGCAGCCGGCTTAGCACGCTGCAGTTGTCAGTTTATCTAGGCCCATAGATTAAAGACACGATTTGACGACACATGGTCACGATTTTTTGACATCGAGCAGTTTAACACATTTTGAAAGACAAGGACGGCTACATGTATTAGTGTATAAAGCTATCCAAAATATCATAAACGTAATTTGTGGATTTGCTAAACATTTTCCTCCACTGACATTTCTTCGCGCTTGGAGGTGATAGATTTTTTTTTATGAGGGACATTTCACACAAGGTCATCTGATCCCAAACTAGGCAGAGCCTGTACTAGGGTACCAGAGACTGATATACATACATAAATAGATAAATAACACCCAGACACAGAACAAACACTTGTGTTCATCACGCAAATGTTATCCCTGGGCAGGGATCGAACCCGTGGCCCACGGCGTGAGAGGCAGGCTCACTATCAACCACACTAACGGGCTTGTCAAGATTAGATGACATAATTCCTCAAATAAAGTGACATTTCCGAGATATATTTTCTCTCGGGCAGCGTGCTAAGCCGTGGGGTCGCGAAACGATGGTGTAAACAGTCCTGAGATTTTATTGAAACTAGCTCATGCCCCAGAGTTGGAACATCACAATTTATGTTCAAAAACTTAGTTATAATATATTAAAGTCTGTCAACTGCGTTTGACCTCAGCGGGTTATTCTGATAAGTTATGTGTCCAGTAAGTGGAGAGTTGTAGCGCACTGAAATTATAAGAAAACTTGTAAACTTGTAATGTGCATTGCAGTTGTGATTCTGCTGTTGTTAGTGAGAACATAAGATAATATTATAGTATTTATGGTCTACCACCTCGAAACCTTAAAGTTGTCATTAAATTAAAATATGTAGTTCCTAGGTGGGAGGCGATACTGTATACAGCTGTATACAAATATATAATAGTATTAGGATACAAAGTACACAGTTGTGATTCCTGAAAAGTCCGCAGCGAGAGAGAGATGAGGCGCACAATACCTCCTAGCGTAAAATGTCATATTTGCAGAATGTCACGTATTCAAAATGGCACGTTCTCCAAGACTTATTGCAAGAAAAAATTTATATTTATTTACATTATTTTAATTTTTTTAATGGTGGTAAACCTCGTGTCACACAATTTGTGTGCTAAATCTGTCTGCGACAGTTCATTTAAGGCGGTAAATTGTTTCCTTCGAAATCGAAAATAACAACCTGACAGTTCACAAAAGATTACTTTAGTACAAGTAGTAAGTGTCTGAGTACGGCAGTAGATCCAATCTCTCACCAATGCTTAGGTACTTTTGTATCGGCGCGCAACGTCACGCTCGCACAATGTCACGGAGGATGTGTCATTCGCCGAAAGCGACCTATTTTGTGAACGTGACATTCTGCTAATGTGGCATGTGCTTTTTTCGGGAGAAAACGACACACACAAATGAATGTCTGTCTCATTGGTGCATCCGCAGACACCGGGCATATTACATCATCAAAGTTCTAGTACTGGTCATATTTCGCAACGGTGAGCGAAAGTCGTCACTCAATGAAACCTCATGTTAGCCATCATGCCGTCGGGGTACACCACGAAAAATATGGCGTGACGATCGCTGTGTTCCAAATTGTACAAACGCTGCTAAAAGCGTATACAGTACTCACGGACGGTCCAAATTGATTTAGCACGCTCACAAAGCTATCACTGCTTTAATGGCTCTAGTCAATTTGGAATGGATTTAAGCGCGCTCACGTGTTCATCTGTCAAAATGTCAGTTTTGTTTTTATTTTCTTTAACAAAGCCTAAGCTAATCGCTGAAAAATGTGCGCCAAATCCACTCTCATTTCCATTAGAGACAAACTCATTAAAATCAAAACTTAAGAGACATCAGCTGGCTGCAAATGCGATTTTGACATTAGCGCTTTCACTGCTCCACCTATTTGACTAAAGCACTGATAGCAGAAACGATGACGTCATCAATGACGTAAGGCGGTGAACGAGCGAGTGCTTTAGAGCACGCTTTAGGTCAATTTGGACCGACTTAAGCGCGCTCACAGTGCTCTAAAGCAGTCTGTTAGTGCAATATGGAACGCACAGGATATAGACTCGTACCGACGCAGTTGGTGGGAATTTGCTCAAGATCGCGTTAGTCAGAGGAACGAGGCCTTTGCCCAGCAGTTGGACAATATAGGCAAGAGAAAAAAAAGTACCGTATAGTTTATATCATACTTAATACGATAAAAAGCTTGGCACTTTGATATTGAACTTGGACAATGATATGCCCCATAGAGCAACGCTACTGTATGTGTGCGTTCGTCTCCACCCCCGCTGCGTGACCTACATATAAGAACGATGATCTGTTCAAATATGGATGAAATTACAGACGAAATAATGTAGATAGATCAAAATATATTATAACAACAGTGCGAGAGCAGGACGGAGCGCTGCGTAAGATATTGGAGCGACAGAAACACGTATCGCTCCGTCCTGCTCTCACGCATAGCTCAGACATGCTCATTATCAAACTATATTATTTCAACTGTAACCAAGTGGCTCCCAACGACTAACATGTAAATAGGTATACCCAAGTGCATACTAGAAGCGTGAAGGGTATATCCAATTACATCCTAGTTGCGTGCGGCCTCTCTTTAAAGCTTTCTACAATAAGTAGATACCGTAGGTAGTAAGATAGCGCTTGGAGTTATGGCTATAGATATAACAGTGATGATATGTGCCTGACTGACGACGATAACTGTTGACTCGCCGGTGCGGGGGCGACGTTCTGCCAACGACAAACCTTTTCTCGATACACTGAACGTTGAGTCCCTACTATTGCACACGCACGCGGTGATGTGTAGGCAGTGTATTGAAAACCCGCTCACTGGTAGCCTAAAGTCGTGGGCAGGTGTCACGCCCGTCCGCTCGCTGCGCCGGCGTCGGCCAAACATTGTGCCAAGTTTTAATATATACATAAGTAGTTTGGTTTGATCGATGAAGTTTGTTTAAGACCACATTTAAAACATTGCAGATGATTATTGTTAGTTGCTGTTTCTTTTTGACCAAGATTGTCACCGGGGCGCGGTGCGGCCTTTCTCTGTAGAAATACTCAAGTATTATCTGATTTCACTTCGAGAGACATCCCGTCCAAGATGATCAATTTACTAAAGTGCAACTCATTACATCCTGTGAAAACGTCCACTGCAAGACAGGGAGCTCCCTTTAGAATTCCTGTAAAATCGCGTGTACAATTTGTAGGACAAGTACCATAGTCACTACTACGCTTTTTAGCGTTACGGCTGGCACCATGGACCCGGGTTGTTGGTGACCGTAGTATGTGAGATGGTACGGATACACATAAGGACGCTGCTGCCCATCCGACGGTTCATATACCCTTATTCGCTTCTTACGACGCCTACGGGTAGACATCAATTCTTTGCCAGCACCAAACTTATGAGCATAACACTTGATTTTTGTTTCCCATATTGGATGCTCTAGGTCCTAGATACGGTCGCCTTGCCAAACATCATCCTAGACTCTAGGATGATATTTGGCAAGGCGACCGTAATTCACCGTAACGTAGGAAAGGCTCCGCCTCGCCGTCGTGCCTCCCCCGCGGAGCCCTATCTATTCCTGCAGGGACGAACATTACTAGATAGAACGAAATAACCCTCATTAGGTACCTACAGGCATAGGCTAGTACCTACATTAGGTACTTGGACGGCGTAGACTCGCTCTATTTGCATTGTATTCTGCATGACATTCAATAAGTATTCTGTATAGAATCTACATTGAATAAAATTATTTGAATCTGGGAAAATAAAGAAATGCTCTGATCGGTCATTGTCGACCGAGCGAGTCGAGGGCGATAAGCAGACGACCTGAGGCTACGTAACGTGTCGGCCGTGATGGATACGATTTTGCATGCCACTACGGCCTGGAAGTGGTTGCTTCGCTGCATAGTCCTCGCCTGCGGCTTTGCTTTGTGGGCAATGACCAAAATAGTACTTTTGCATCATTAATATAACAACTATAGTCTGACCGCTGGTAGTTTATAAGTATTTATTAGAATGTATTATGTGCATCACATGTTTATTTAATCTTATTACTATTTCTATTATTAATATTTGTGTACACGTTCTTGTCGCCGTCTATATCCTCTGTCTTACCAACGTGTGGTTGGCTGGAAGAGATCTCTTCAAAGGGATAAGCTCGCCATTGTAAACTTCTTTTGTAACACTGTATCTTTATGTGTACAAAAAAGAATCTGATAGATATGCGCGGGGTGATGGGGGAGTGGGAAGGAAAAGCCAAGAACTAGTTGCCGCCGTGAGCGGTGACGAGCGATGCCCTCCCCCCCACCCCCAAGTCTCACCGTGAGCATACCTACGAGTATACAGCGGTTGCGGTCAGACTATACTATAACAGGAGCTTATTAATGTGGAATGTCCTGCAGGTATGGATAAGCATTTCTTCGTGTAAAAATAGAGTGTACGCGGGAGGGGATGCGCTAGGAGGTCATATTTTGTTACTTAACACAAATTATTAACTCGCGTTAAGTTTTTAAATAGTTACCTAATATTATGGCAATGTTTTACGGTTTTCAATAAAATTTAAGAAAGTTTGGATACTATTGTTTAATTTGTTACCTGCAACACACACAAAGTTGGTCTTTATTTTTAACTTGCACACTCGCGTTTCCTAGTATACTCCAGTAAAAATACGGTTTTGCAAAACATTAAATGTTGATAGCTACTTTTTTGTGTATATCGTATTTAAATATGATGTTAAGACACAATATTTACGAATCCACCTAAAATTTAAAGCGGAATATTTTTTTCGAATAACAGCTAAGGCAAAAATAGTAATAGACAATTATATACTTTATATCATAGATAAACGTATACTTTACATATAGGCATCAAAATCCACCATAAATATATTTCAAAATATCAATTTATTTCAAAATATAAAATCTCCACTTATTTTTACATATAAGGTCCAATAAAGTCGAGGTAAAATAATAGAAATAAACTGAGCTAAACTCAACCTTTTTAAATGTAAGTGATGCTTATATATATTCACAAAAATGCCATACTAAATAAAAAAAAAGTTTTTTGTAATCACTGGTTTACAATGATTTTGTAAACATTTATGTTGGATTTTCCAAAAATGTGATTATATAGCACTATTTAAATTATTAGAAAGCAAAACGGATCTATTACTATTTTTGGTTGCGAAGATAAGCTTTATTTAAATTTCGTGCTATAAAAGTTAAACAATACAAAAAAGCTAATATTTTTAGGTGGATTCATGTATAATATGAAATTGTGAATATATAGCAAGCCGTAAATAAAAAAAATAATCTATTAACATTTTTTTCCGAAATTCCATATTTTTTAAATGTTTGTACGACAAAATAAATAAATGAAGTAAATTTAGGTGGATTCCATTAAAAAGCTTTACACAGAAATATAATCTATCGATCTGAAAAAGAATCACGGCTATTATCAATTATTTCCGTTTCGCCATACAATCTCTCGTAATTTTACTGGAGTAGTAGGTTAGGTTACAGGCGGGTACAGGTAGTAGCTGAAAAAGGTGCGGCACACAATGTACTATTTGTTTACAAAGTAGAAAATCGCAAAATTTCACAACCACAGGCAGGATTCGAACCTGCGTCTTCTGCGTAAGTAAGTAATTTTGCGATTTTCTACTTTGTAGATTTATCCGAACACAGGAAGTGTTAAAATAAAAATCATTTTCTACTATTTGTTGTTTTTGTTTTTGTGTTAAATAGCTCACTGTCCTTTTGTGTGTCGACACTGTCGACACGTCGAATACCTGTATGAATAAACATTTTTATCTATCTATCAACATTTGGTAAGTTCCCACATTACATTTGAGAGCTGGGGATGATATTTAACCATAGATATTTAACTTATTATTAATTAATTAGTATCACTGGTATGGCAAGATAAGGTTTTTCATGTGTTACTTTTGTTTTCACCTTTACATAAAATTTTTGTTTATATCAAATTTTTACCAAAATCGGACGATCTAATCTCGCCCTTATGTAAACGTTATATTGTAAAAAGCCGGTTAAGGCCTCCCACGGCACAGGTGTTTTCCTAGTGTGGGGACCGCTGATAAAACTTTTGTAACCATTTGAACTTTGGTAAATAAATGAATTTATTATTATTATTTATTTATATTTAGCAGATTTGAGCATTGCAGAAATGACAAAAAATGTAAGTACTCGAGGATAACTTGCTTGATGTAAAATTATCTACAGGGTAGATAAAAGATTAATGGACATGAAAGAACAATTTTCCACTTGCATTCCACAAATACCTAAATATAACTGCATAAGAAGATTTTTGATAAATTACAGCTTGAGCCTGTGGCACAACTAGTTTTTAACTGGTATTGGTGCCTCTTACTACTTTGATAAGTACTTATCAAAATGCTTGATTCAAGAGTTGGATCACAGCTAATGATGATTTTAAAACAGGTGTCGTCATAATAAAACAATAAGATACAACGATACTCAACATTTAATAGGGGTAGATAAGTAAGTACATACAATACTACTACTATACAAATATACGGGAAACGTTCATTTGACAAACTTCTTGCGGCGAGAACGAGGGTTCTTCGTGCGGGTATAGGTACATTATACACGTATGGGTGCCTTTCAACCATCGCTTAAGACGTGAGCTAGAAAATTCCACCCAATAGGATTGCTTCGTTTTTGAGCCCAGCTCTAAGCTACGTGAATGGTGTAATCCAATTAGTTCTCTCTCTCAGCTTTGGTGGAAAGGTGAATCACAAACTTCTATTTTCGTTAAGCCAGCTACGCACTATCCATCATGCAGGTCTAGCAGTTACAGGAAGAAAGAAAAAGTGTCATGGCATATGTATAGCTTTCTTTTTCTTTCACATTGCTGCATCCCACTCTCCTGGACGTGGAATAGAGCTTAGCTGGCTTTACTCGGGGAAACCAGTGCCACAGAAGAGAGTAGGTAATCGTATGCCAAAGGAGTCGTGCTCGTGATGTGACCGTGTACTATGTATGAGGTGGGTAGACGCACAGAGGTCGACGACGGGGGTGAGGGGGCGGCGGGGGCTCACTTGATGGAGCACGCAAACTGCGCGCGCAGCTGCTGTAGCGTCGGGTCCTGCGGCAAGGCGCGCCATTCATAAGTATATATATATTCTTTTTTTATTTAAGAATAATACATATTTATATTAAGGGGTCATCGACTGAAGCCATGCAAGGCTTATCTGTCGATGAGCGAGTTCTCATAAGAATAGGTTAGCAGTACAATTTTAGTACAGTCAACCGCACGTCAGCGGAAACATATTCGCAACTCTATTACAATGCAATAAGGTCCACAGTTTAACCAATGACGTGCTGCTGGTTGTACCCAGTTACTTAGTTAACATTTTTGTGTAGAAATAAGATCATAATAAGTAATTATACTTAAATCTCTTGCAGAGATAAGCCCGCCTTTGTAAATGTCCTCTTGTATGTAATTCTCTGTATGTTAAATGTGCAATAAAGAATATATTTATACTGATCGGGCTCAAGGTCAAGGTAGTAGAGGCTCCAAAGACGAGGTCAAAAAGTCCACCACTTGCCAGTATTTTAATTTTTTCGATAATATCTACAACGTGTAATAGAAAGGTGTGTTATTACTCATCATAACATCCCACGATACGTCCACTACAGGACAGGGAGCTCCCTCCAGAATTCTAGCTTTTGCTGGAAAAATTTGGAGGGGAAGTACCTACCATAGTCACGCGTTACGGCTGGCACAATGGACCGCGGTTGTAGGTGACCGCAGTAAGTAAGATGTAAGATACAAAGGAGGATGCTGCTGCCCATCCTCCCGTTAACCCTTAGTCGCCTCTTACGACACCCGCGGGTATGTATGGGTTGGTACTATTCTTTGCCGGCACCACACGGGACCTGATATGTGACGACGGGACGTGATTATACTAAAGGGTATGAATCTGCCCATGAGTTTGAATAACTTTTCCCAAGGAACATAGGTCATAATACGAAAATCAATTTTCGATCTCCCATAGAAACTGCATCAGCTGATAGCGCATTTTGTCAAGTCCGATTTTTTATATTTCGACCTATGTTCCATTGGACAGTTCATTTTGAAGAGTATATTCACATTCATCACTCCTTTCCGTTACCTACACGTTGTATAGTTCGCGACATCTGGGGAATGCGGGCGAAATGTATGACGCACCATAAATTTCGCCCGCAATCCCGAGTTGTAGCGTAGGTACTTAGTTTTATCTTATTCGTGAGTGGAAGAAAATCAGCTTGAATAGGTAGTTTGAAAGAGTTGTTCAGACCCAAAAGTTGTTCAGTTTATTATTTGTTAAAAAAGTAGTGAAATTTTACAACAAACTATTAGTTTTACTAAACTAAATACTGGCCACACTGGCGAGTGGGCGACTGCGTCTGTGTTGCCAGTTATAGTTACAGCTTTGCTGTGACACACGTTTGAATACCTACCTTGATGAGCAATTTGTGGTCGCCGCCGGCCGCGTTGTCGTTTTCCAGGTCATCATTGTCTGCAATTTGAAAAAATATATTGGTGGTATTTTCATTTCGCAGAGGTTGAAAATCAGAGCAAGCAACGAAAAGTCAGATGATGGTAGATATATGACATTGTTATTTTTTAATAACCAAAACGCGAATATTCTTAGATCCTTCTTAATTACAAGTAGGCGATGCGCACACGATAGACAGTCGTGGCGGCGGACACACACACGCGGACAAATATGTTTTCAGAATTTACAAGTAAAACATATGTCGGGTAGCGGTCGGGTCATGAATATGGTTCTTGTAGTGTCGAACAAAAATCCTATCTTGCGATCTACCCAGTTTATGACATTATAGAATGAATCACCTGATTGTTTGAAAAATTTGATGATTTCGTGCTTCGCAAGGCAGGTTAAGCCGTTGGTTCCGACTACTATATAAGGATGTAGTCGTTGATGAGCAATGTCAGTGGCCTTTGGCGACTCAACAACTCTGACACATGAGTTTTGTGAGGTCGGATGAACCAACACGATATAATGTATGTGTACTGAAAGGGCGTGGAACGGTGGGTGTACTGAAAGGGCGTGCTCAGTCAACGAAACTGAACAACTTTGCCAAAAAAACAAAAAAAAAAAAATCATACCATCCTTACAAATTGTTCACTCTGATCGAACGGTTTGTATGAAGAGTTCAAAAAATTATTTCTTGGGAAAGTTCTTCAGTTTTGTTGATTGAGCACGCCTTTTCAGTTTTTGGTACATCGTCCCTTACACCCTGTATTATGTAGTACAGGTAGCGACCGCTTACTGTGTTTCCGTGTGCGGTGGTGGGTCCGCGAGTGGTCGGGGTGGGGGTCGGGGGCGCGCGGGTTGCCGTTATCGTCGTGCTCGAGCGCGCCCGCGGCCAGCCAGCAGCCGGCGCGCGTCGTCGTCACCTGCGCGTCCGTCGGCGCGTGCGCACTCGCCGGCTCGTCGCCCTCCGTCTCCGCCGAGCCCATCGACCAGCTCGACGAGCCTCTATCCGCTACATTACAACACAATCAGGGTCTCAGAACGCATAGAAATTGCAGACCTAATTTATTTAGTTAAAATTGCCAAAGCAGAAATAGACTCTCCCAGTCTGTTACAAAACATTAATATCCACGTTACTAATAGACTTCCTATTAGCCCAGTAACAATTAGTGCAAAAACCAATTACCGGCGAAATTCCTTCTTAAGGGCTGCTAAGTCATTTAATAGTTTAAGCAAGGAACACAGCGACTTGGAACTATTTTGCTCAAATCATTCAGATATAAGGCGTATTTATAACAAGATATTCTTCAAGCCTAACATAGGTTCATAACTATTCTTACCTAATTTAATTTTAGCTCATTTTCCTTAAGTGACTGATTGCAGTGTTGAGGTTTAATTTAACTACTTGGTTTATAGTCCAGTGATGTTCTTGGCTTCTTCAGTTATTTAGTTAGATTTAAATCTGCGGGTACCTATAAATGGCTGTGTACCTATGTTTACGAGTATAATTAGATTTAAGTAGCTGTTGGTACTCTGAATAAAAAAAAAACCGGTCAAGTGCGAGTCGGACTCGCGCGCCGAGGGTTCCGATATACCTATAGTATTTTTGGAAGCAATAAAGTCCATTTTCAGGACCGCAAAACTAAATTTGTTTGTAAAGGTTTTTTGCAGATTTCTGAAAAACTGTGCAACTTAGAAAGATCGTTTTATTTTTGCTGTAAAGTTTACATAAACCTCTGTCAACTGTAATTAATTCAGATTTTCCCTTACTCAAACTTCGGAGATAAGGGGGGGGGAATGGTATTTTTTTTGACATTTTTCATCATAACTTGAAAACTAAGAAACTTAAAAAAATACAAAAATATATTTTAAAATGTACAAGTAAAGCCCTTTCATATGATACCCCACTCGACCTAGTAGCGACAATTTGAAATTTGGCCCCCCCCTATTTTGGCCCCCTTTACATTAATAATCATACTTTTTTCAAAAAATTTTCATGTGCAATTAAGTTGGGCAACTATATTCTAAAACTATTCCAAATTTCAGCTCGATAGCGTAAGTGGTTGCTGAGATATAGAGGTGTGACAGACAGACGGACAGACAGACAGACAGACAGACAGAGCGGCACCATAAGGGTTCCTTTTTTTTACCATTTTGGTATCGGAACCCTAAAAAATTGTGGACAGGTAGGCAGCACTATACGAACACGACAAAAATGCCTATACGGCGTACAAAATATCTCTGGATGTGACCGTTAATGCGCAGAAGTCAAAAAACGAGTCGCGGGGGTGAGCGCGGCATGACTCTCATTCATTCATTGACTCTCCGCCTGTCACCCATGCGCAGAAAATAACCGTCAGAGCCAAACTTATCCTAAACGCGCTATACGTACCGTGTACAGCAGGCGACGCGCTGCGAGACGACTTGCCCGATGAGTCGAGCGAGAGTTCAGCGCACAGGTCGACCGACTCGTCCGCAGACTGGTCGTCCCCTTCGCTCGCCGTCTCGAGCGCCGCTAGCTGCGGGCCGCTGCTGCCGCTCTCGGAGCCGGAACTTCCGGTCGGTTTACCATCTGTCCGAGTAAACTACCATTCATCATTGGTACAAAAAGAGGTTAAAGGTTAGTGGTGAGGCGAACCGTATGCTATCGAGCGGTGGGAGTGAAGCGTGCGTTTCCACCAGAGCTGAGCCGAAATTTTCCCTGCTCACAAACTAGCTATAGCTACTGCTCCGGTGGTGCTGCACCCTAGATGCGTACCGGGCAGGTAGAGCGCGGCGGGGCGCGCACGGCGGACGGCGGCGCCGCGCTCGGGGGACGGGTTGTCCACCTTGTGGCGTAGCAGCGGGTAGAAGCCGCGCGCCGTCTTGTTGTTCGGCTCGTACTGCAGGATCAGCCGGCAGTACTTCAGCGCCGCCTCGTAGTTGCGGGTCATGATCGACGACAGGAACTGAAACAACGCACCGACACCACATTACTTAGTGGGCTCCTGTTTCCGCAATTAAACTCTAATTTGGTCCTTTTTGCCTGCAGGTCGTGCTGGTTAATTAAGCCAGCCCAGCTCCTTCCAGAAGCTCAGAAGTCTCCTGGGACATTCGCAGGCTTCTCGAAGCGACCTCGTGTTGTTTAGGTTTAGCCCGTTGGTCAGCCAACGCATCGCGGATCACGTGTTTGGCCGTCTCTTCTGCGTCGCCGATTGTTGAGCAAGATGTGTCCCGTAACGTAATAGTGCTCACAACTATCCGGAGGTTTGTTCGATTGAGGCTGAGAAGTCGGTGGATAAGTTTAGTTTACCAACACCACAAATTCATTGCTGTGCTTGATCGAATTGAATTAATTTAACAAAACAAAATGAATCATTAATCCACCTCCGCGAGATACTCGCTGGGAGCTGACATGGAATCGTTTCCGTCGGAGCCGTCTTCAGGGCTGGCTGACAAATGTGGTGAGGCCGCCATGATGTCGTGGTGGAGGGTGAGCTCGGGCAGGGGGGGGCCGGGCGGGGGCGGGGGCGCGGGGCAGGTCGGCTGGTGTGACTCCGGCGACTCCAGCAACTCCTGCAACAAAGTGCGGTCATTTAAGTATAAAGCAGTGCTTAAATCTACTTTGATTTCATGACAAAGAAAATGACTGATAGCCGAAAGATTTAACAGACATTTGACGTCCCGACGCATAATGTCACGTTCGCAAAATATCACGTTCGCAAAATGTCACTTTCTCAAAATGTCACGTTCGCAGAATGTCACGATCGCAAATTGTCACGTTCGCAAAATGTCACGTTTTTTGGGACTTATATTTTGTGTTTTTTTTTTGTTTTGGATATATTGAATAAAAATAAACATTTTATTCTTATCTATTTTTCTCTTCGGATAAAGATAAGGATAAAGATGAGGATGGGGATGTGGATGGGGATGAGGTGATGATGTGGATGATGATAAAGATAAGCGCAAATCACAAGTGCAAGTTACAAGTATAGTACAACTACTTACTATGTAGGTACTACTACTAGTTCCTGTGCTCGAAAATTGGACCGATTCGGAAAATGGACGAATTGGGAAATGGACGAATAAGGAAAAACAAGTTGACCAGTTGGGAAAGAGGACCGAATGTGAAAGTGGAACAATAGGGATAGTGGACGTCTTGCCCCGGAGCTAACGACGCGTACTCGGGCAGCAGATGACACTGTCTCCTGACCGAGTTATCCATTTGTAAAAGCTCTGGGGATAACTGACTTTGGCTAAAATCATTAAGGCCTTTTATCGCACATGAGCTGATAGCCGCCTGTTATAAAAAGAAAATAAGGTAAATTAAAAAAAAATATATTAATTTGGGAATTTTAATTCTTTGTGGACTTAGAAAAATTTATTATTTTTTCGCAGAATGTCACGTTCGCACAATGTCACGATTAAGTGTGACATTATGCGAACGTGACATTTTGCTATGGTAAACCCTAGTGTGACATTTTGCGAACGTGACATTATGCGCCGGGACGACATTTGATTTGTATCGACACTATTTTGAAGTTGAATGTTAACGAAGGTTTGGCTAGATAAGATACTTGAGAGCGCGTGAGCTCACTGTATACTCCAAGGCGTCGGTGTCAAGCGAGCGGAAGTGCGCGCTGCAGGGCCGGTAGCGCTGCACAGCTGGCTCCAGGTCCGGCGCCTCGCTCGGCGCCTGCTGCGACAGCGGGAGCGTCTTGGCGCGCGGCCGCAACACGCGCTTCGCCGGCTTACTGACCGGAGATAAGGTTTTCTTTCGCGGCTTCTCCACCGAAACTTTTCTTGCAGGCGGAAGCAGCTCTCGCTTCAATCATTAACAGTGTTATATTAGGACTTGAGTAAACGACGAATGCGCTAAGACTTGAAAAATTGGATGGACACTTACAGCGGATACCACGTTGCCTTCGGCGAAGTGCAAAGCGATTTGAGAGGCGGTTTGCTGCGGCGCTTTCGACGGCGGCGGAGACCAACTGGCTCGGGGTCGCTGCGGGGGTGGCGGCGGGGGGCGACGACGTAGCGCGGGGGGCGGTGGCGTGTAGAGGCGCGAGTTGGGCACCACACTGCGCGCCACGTGCTTCACCCGCTTGGTTCTGGAGGCCCCCCCTGCTCGCGCACCGCGTGTCTGCTGCGGCGACCGATTCTTCACGCGCGGCTTGAGCCTGGACTCCAGAAGCGAGCTCCTACGCTGAGGTGAATGAAGAGACTGCACGCGCTTCACTTGCTTTGTAGGAACTCTACTGACTGCATCACGTGGCTGATGACGCTTCGTCGCCGCCGATTTTGATTGTGGCTGACGAGGATACCTGCAATTATTAACCGTTGAAGGCATTGATATTTAAGTGTTAGTTATGACTTATGAATGTTACGTAGATAGTGAGCGAGTGATACGGACAGGCGGGGGTTGGGACTGTAGTGGCGAGCGCAGTGCTGTCTCTTGCGCGCCGCGGACGGAGCGCCCAAATCGATCACGTCGTCGTAGTCATACCCGTCCTCGCTAGAACTGTAAATCAACGAAGAAAATCTTTAATAATTAGCTTTGTTGGGTTATTTTTGGACCCTCAACCAAATATTTAATTAATCTGAACAACTTTCCCAACACACAGACATTCATCGAAAAACGTGAAAAATTTTGCTCGTCTCATACGTCCACTTTAGCCGGCGCAAAGTTTCCATGGGAAAGCTAAAGCGCTTTTTTTTTCTTTCAATGTTTTGTTAGGAAAGTTGATAATTTTTGTTTTATCTTGTCAGTAAGTTAGGGGTCCTAAAACAACCCTGTATGCATCTAAATGCGATTTTCCCATGAGAATTTTTTCTCCTTTGGGAAGAAATAAGGCACTTTTGTGCACCTTATTGGGGTATTATAGTGTGTAGCTACTTTATAAAAATATGTATAGGTATTACAAAAAAAACCGGCTAAGTGCGAGTCGGACTCGCGCACCGAGGGATCCGTAGGTACCACTTAATTACCATACCGTCTTAGTTATGGACGCGCAGTCACGCAAGTGTACAAAGTAGAAAATCGCAAAATTTCACAACCACAGGCAGGATTCGAACCTGCCTGTGGTTGTGAAATTTTGCTATTTTCTACTTTGTAGATTTATCCGAACACAAAGTGTTTAAATAAAAATCATTTTCACGCAATAGTGTATTAAAAACGTGCGAGTCCGACACGCACTTGACCAGTTTTAATTTTTTGTTGTTATTTAATAGCTTATGCAATTTTTACGCTTGTAAGTGTTCCCGTTTTTACGATAAAACTAAAAGAAGAATCGGGCAAAAATCGCCTAAAAAGATAAGGTTTTAGTAGGGGAGCCCCCCTTAATTTATTGTTATTTTTTATTTTTAGTAGTATTTATTGTTATAGCGGCAAGAGAAAAACATATCTGTGAAAATTTCAACTGTCTACTTATTCATATTCATGAGATACAGCCCTCTGATAGACAGACAGACGGACTGATAGACATCGGAGGCATAATAATAAGGACCCGTTTTTCACCCTTTGGGTGCGGATCCCTAATAAATTACTTTATTTTTGCTAAAATAATATTGCGTATTTAAGTACGACATCGTTTTAAAAATCTATAACTTCTTCGAAGGCTAAGGAATAAATAGATTGGTGTAAATTAGCTCAAACGTGTTCAAAATCTAATATTAGTTTGTAAAAACATTAAAACATACTTTCTTACGTTACATACGTTCCTTACGACTATGCACGAAATGGTAGACAGATTTCTCAGAGGAAAACCAGCTGTTTATAAAAACGCAATTCTTTTTAATTTATCCTTGCGCCTAATCTATACTTGCCTGCGTCTTTAGGTGCTGACCTCAAGCTTTAGCGATCACTATGTGCTGGATACTTGCGAAAAACAACACTGCACTGTGGTACCGAACCGAAGTATCAAGACACGCTACGCAAAAGATTGGGTTGTTGGCACTTGGCAACCAAAACAAACGCACACTTGTCATTGTGCGATATCGATTGCAGGCGCAACAGATGATGAGAAGGGGCGGCGCGTCGCGGACGTCGCGGACAGAGGGAGCCCCCGCCACCACCGTACCGCACCGTGAGGGACCCCTATTTCGAAACTGCGCGAGCCGCGACGTCATTAATTGTTATGAGTGAATGCCTCTTTGTACGAATGACGACGGTTCCATTCCACTTTAGAGGCCCGTGAATAGACTCCCCTGCATGACGTGTCAGATTCTAAAAACGCCAACCGCAGACTCGCTCGGTTGACTGTACAATTTACGTACGGATGCATACTGGGTGATAGAAACTACCACCTCGTTCCAAACGTACGGACGGCAGCTAGCACGTAGAAACAAAACCAGTTTATCTGAACCAGCGCTAAGCGCTTCCCTACAAACGCCCGAAACCAGAGACCCGCTCAAGGTCAAAGTGTTTCCTCCTGATATGATTATGCATATCTACAATAAAATCAGAAGTCCGTAGCTAGCAGAAAATACCATGTATTATTTTATTTACATGACAATCAACAAAAACGTTGCTATGAATAATTTACATCATACAAAGAAGGCTTTGAAGAGTTGATACAAATCTCCTTAATATCCTCCCTTTTGTATGACTCTTAGTGTATCAAGCCAATCTGGTCACTAATAGACACAAGACGTGGCTTGTGCAGTGCCTTTGTGAGGATGTCCGCCAACTGGAACTCGGTTGGGACATATTCCACCTTGAGTTCGCCTTCTGCGACAAGCTCTCTGACATAGAAATGCCTTATAGCAATATGCTTTGTCCTCCGATGGAGTTCAGGGTTATGCGAGATCTTGATAGCTGCATCATTGTCTACCTTCAGAGTTGGAATACTCTTTAAGTTTGATATCTCGGCGAACAGTCTCTTGAGCCACACAATTTCACGAGCTGCTTCGCTGGCAGCGACCAATTCAGCTTCTGTGCTTGATATCGCAACACAAGTTTGTCGACGACTTGTCCAGGATATTGCTCCTCCAGAGTATAAACACAATATTCCTGAAGTCGAACGTCCGGTTGATTTATCTCCACCGTGGTCTGAATCACTGTAGCATTCTAAGATGCCAGCATTACACTTCTTTTTGTAAAGAATTCCGTAGTCTAACGTTCCTTTTATGTATCTCAGGATACGTTTTAACCTTTGGATGTCTTCCTTAGAAGGATTCTCTAAAGTCCGAGATACGACGCTCACAGCGTAGGCTAAATCGGGTCTGGTACCAACAGTTAAGTATGCAAGAGCACCTACGGCTTCTCTATAAGGAAATTGAACAGGTTCTACCAAATCTTTATCCAGTTCTGGCTGTCCATCTTTCTGTATAGGAGTTGTGACTGGTTTACAATCGCTCATACCGAAGCGATCCAGTATCTTGTGGGCGTAGTGCTTTTGTGACACTTTTAAGTTGCCATCCAGATTCTCAATTTCTAAACCTAGAAAGTATGTAGCATCTTTTATAGTTATTTTAAATCGTCTCTTCAGCTCATTAATGAATTTCTCAGTGTCTTTCTGATCAGTCGCAGCGACAAGTCCGTCGTCCACGTAGAGAGCTAGAACAATTTTGTTATTTATCCGGTTTCTAGTAAAAAGGCAGGGATCAGTATTACATTGTTTGAAACCAACGCTTTTCAAATAATCTACCATGCATTTATTCCAGCACCGGGGTGCTTGCTTTAAGCCATACAAGCTTCTTTTAAGTTTGCACACTTTGCTTGATCCATCAGAGTATCCCTCAGGTTGACTCATGTATATTTCTTCATCGAGTGATCCATACAGAAAAGCTGTTGAAACATCGAATTGTGTGAGCTTTAGTCCTTCATTTGCAGCTATGCTTAAAACAGACCTTATTGTTGTCATCTTTGCAACTGGGCTGAAGGTCTCATCATAGTCGATGCCTTTTTTCTGTGTGTAACCTCTAGCAACTAGCCTTGCTTTGAATTTGTCCAGTGAGCCATCTGCATTGGTTTTAATTTTATATATCCATTTGCAGGATATGGGCTTTCTACCTTTAGGAAGATCAACCATTATCCAGGTTTTGTTCTCCTTTAAAGATTTCACCTCATTTTCCATAGCTTTGATCCACTGATTCTTTTGTGAACTAGTCATTGCTTCTTTGTAGGTTTTCGGCTCAATTACTTCATTGATATCATCTGCTGACATCATGATATAATCGTTGAAACGAGCAGGCGGTCGTATTTGGCTTCTGTCTCGTAAAGTCATTCTTTGATTTATTTCATCTGAGATTTCTGGCTCTTCAGCATCATCAAAATCGTCTACTGTATCTTCGAATTCAGTATGTTCATTCTGTTCAGTATTTCAAAACTGATTCATTGAACGTGACGTCTCTTGATCTTATGAGTTTACCATTTTTACTCAGTAGGCGGTAGCCTTCATCACCATCATAACCGATAAGGATGCATTTCTCTGCTTTTTTCGAAAGCTTGGATCTCTTTTGTTTCGGAATGTGGGCATAGCATTCACATCCAACGATTCGAAGGTGTTTAATTGATGGTTTCTTTTTGAACCATAATTCAAATGGTGATTTACCATCTTCAGAAGTGGGCCCAGTTCTGTTCAAGACATATGCAGCAGCATTTACTAACTCTGCCCATGTGGCGGTAGGTAATTCTTCATGGGCATGCATCATTGTTCTAGCAGCTTCAACTAAGGTTCGATTTTCACGTTCACTTAAGCCGTTTTGTTGTGGCGTGTATGGCATCGTAAGCCTTTGTCGAATTCCAGCTTCTCGAAGAATGCTTTTTACTTTCTCATTGTCAAATTCGCCTCCATTGTCACTTAGGAATTCTTTTACAGAGTGACCAACCGTTTTGCATTCTTGCAGCATTTGTCGGAGCTTTTGGGGAACTTCCGATTTTTGTCGCATGAAGTAAACGTGTCGATACTTGCTGTAGTCGTCTTTGAAAAGAACGAAGTAGCGTTGTTTGCCAAAGGAAGGAGGAAACGGACCGCAAACATCAGCGTGTATAATTTCCGCAGGTATTTTCGCTCTCTCTCTTGTTCCAAATTTGCGCCTATGTGCTTTCCCGTAGATGCATCCAGTGCACAGTTCAGAATCTAAAGGAACTTTTATACCAAACTCCTTTTCAAGCAAGTTTTTGATATGCTTTTTATTCTGATGAGCAAGTCTCTCGTGGTAGAGTTGTAGCAAGTTTTCTTCAACTGAAGCAACATTTAGATGGGGATCTGATTTCGCTTGTTCTACACTGAGCTTGAAAAGTCCTCCACCTTTGACTCGTTTGCCAGTCAGAACTACTTCATCATCAACTTCAAGGGAGCAGTGTTCTCTTTCAGATTTAAAAAGGCTTTTATTTAGTCTGTCTTGAGCGGCTAGCACAGAGAATAGATTGCGTGTAATATCAGGTACGTACCATACATCACAGAGTGTTATCATAGACTTCTTGCCATTTACTTTAGTTATCAAGTCGACCGTACCTTTTCCAAGGGCTTTCACAGAGCTCCCATTTGCAGTAGTTACTGTTCGAGTATCTTCGAAGCGTTCAAAACTAGTGAAGTAGTCGTTTCTGCAGGTGACATGACTGGTTGCGCCATTGTCAACAAACCAACTTGTTCTATCGTAGTTTGAATTAGTCGAGTTCACTTCGGAATCTGCAGTAATATGCATTAGCATTAAGTTCAGGTTGCTTGAAGTCTTTGCGTTGTTCTCTGGTTTTGATGGTTTACCATCCGCTTTCCATTTTCGACACTGTCTAACTTTATGACCGACTTTTCCACAGTATCCACATTTTTTCATCGGTTTATTACTATTTTGCATAGCTAGAGCTTCAGAATCAGCTTCATTATTAGATGAGATTGAACGCTCGTAGGCACAGAGTTGCGTTGTCAGGTTATCGATAGTTCTATCTGTTTTCGACATCATCATCCAGCTTGATTTGAAGGAGAAGTATGATTCAGGTAGAGTGTTCAGAATCTTGCAGATTAAGAGGATATCTGGTAATTCTGTTTCATCTATTTTGAGTAATTCTGTCTTCAAATCTGACCAAATTGTTTTTATTTTTGAGATATGGGTAGTAATGTCGTGTGACGGATCTTTACGATAGCCAAAGAACTCCATACATAGCGCATAGCTCTTGTCTTCAGACGTACCATCGAATAAGCGATGTAATTCGTCCCAAACTTCTTTTGACGAGTCAAATCTCATTATTTTCTGAAGAGTTTCGTCTGACATATTTGCAGTTAGTAATAATAACGCGGAAGTGTCTGTTTCGTTGTATTTATCGAGTGCTTTTTGGTATTGGGAAATTTCATCAGGTTGGGCATTGTCAACTAGTACAGGTTTTTTTAGTTTACCTTGTATCGCATCTAATCCTCCGGGCATACCTCTTAGCAGTAAGGTAGCTTTGAATTTCCACGTAGCCCAATTTTTCACACCTTCCAGACGACCAATATCAACTTTGCAACTTGGTGACTGCATTTTGAAAATTACGTCAATCTTGGAATTTTTCGAAAAATTGTTTAAATTAGCACTGATTTATACTTTATACACTTTTATTTTTCTACTTTATATTTTTACGGCGATGCTACCATGATATGATTATGCATATCTACAATAAAATCAGAAGTCCGTAGCTAGCAGAAAATACCATGTATTATTTTATTTACATGACAATCAACAAAAACGTTGCTATGAATAATTTACATCATACAAAGAAGGCTTTGAAGAGTTGATACAAATCTCCTTAATACCTCCGACGTGCGGCCGTGTGTAGAGTCAGGCCAAATTGTTATTTTGCAGTATTTTCAGGGTTTAAAGCTTGTTATTATTAAATTTCCCACGGTTTTGTATGGACAGCTTTAGTTGGCCAGACTACACACGGCGGCCGCACGTCGGAGGAAACACTTTGACCTTGAGCGGGTCTCTGACAAAGTAAATCGTGCTACCTTCCTATCATGGTTATCATTGCAACTGTTTACTCACGAAGGTGAGGCTGCTAAATAGGGCATTAATGGAATCAATAAATTTGACAGTATTTCTTGGTGAAGCTTCAGGGGAGACGAGCACCCCGCCCCCTAATTCTTTCATTCAAGCCGCAAAGATAGGCACCAAAACAGTTAGGTAATACCATAATCATAGCACGGTACTTACTTTTTATCAACTTTTGGAAGTACCACACTAACAACCATGCTCAATTTATTTTTATTTTGGTGTAGAGAAACACGCAAATGAATATTTCATATTTTTTAAAATTTTGTTTTAAAAACGTTTAATAATTTGGATTACATGCAAGTTGTTTTCTGTATTAGATTTTTCCCTAGACGAAATATAAATAAATAAAAATCAATGGACGTAAAAACAGTTGAAATTTTGAATAAATAAAAAAAGGTCGTACCTATGTAGGTTGTACTACCGTCACCATGACTACCGTCATTTCAACAAAAAACGCTCGCAACAGTTTATCTAGGAGTTCGCTGCTCTATTCTTGCGATCTGAGTCAGTGTTGCCACTTAATCCGATTTTTACTTAAACGGCCCATACAAAGCCCTGCCTGCAGGGCCCTGCTTGCAGTGCCACTGCCAATCGTACTTTGTGTGGGCATGCAGGGCCGACAAAATTGCCGTTACATCGGCCCTGCAACACCACACACGGTACGATTGGCAGTGCGCACTGCAAGCAGGGCCCTGCAGGCAGGGCTTTGTATGGGCCGTTTATTTCTCGACTTGAATCGGCCTATTTGCTATCCTGAGCGCATTGACTGGGTCTTTAGACTTTCCTAACAGAAAGTGTACACTACAGAGTCTGAGGTAGATTGTAATTTGAGAGAGAAGACTAGGCGAACAGATTTAAACGCCCCATACAAAGCCCTGCCTGCAGGGCCCTGCTTGCAGTGCGCACTGCCAATCGTACCGTGTGTGGTGTTGCAGGGCCGATGTAACGGCCATTTTGTCGGCCCTGCATGCCCACACAAAGTACGATTGGCAGTGGCACTGCAAGCAGGGCCCTGCAGGCAGGGCTTTGTATGGGGCCCTTTAAATAACGTCATCAGACCCACGAAGACGATAGTCGAACTTGTCCTCGGGTCCAAGTGGTAAAAATATTTAATAAAATGCCTACAGAATTAAAATCTATTAGAAATATTAATGTTTTTAAACGTAAATTAAGGGCTATTTTATTGGAAAAGTGTATATATTCTGTAGATGAGTTTTAAGTGTATTTTTTTTTATACGAGTATGCATATTAATTTTAGCGCTAAGTATTCCAATTATTTGATTATTATTAATTTTTTTTATTATGAGATTATTTGATGGACATTTATTTAATTTAATCTAATTCAGTTGACATTTAGTTTAACATTTAATTTTAATGTATAGTTATTAATGTTGAGTTTATTTGCATTTAATATTAGTTTATTGTACCTATCTACTTCATACACAATAATTATTGTTTTTGAAATGATAAATAAATAAATAAATAAAAATAAATATATTACATTGTCCGAATTGCAAATCAGCAGCAGTCACAAACTAAAAAACGAAGAAGAATCTATATCAATGCTTGTTGTCAACAAGTCGGCGACCGTGTAGTTGAAACGGATCCAAATGGTTGCAAACCAAGGTGACCCCTGTCGGGAGCTTGTCACCGACCGTGTATCCGGTGTTTGAGTGTCGTCGTCTGGATCGATAAATAAATAGGGTCGTGTGAAAGGCCTGAAAACACCATTCACAACGATATTTTCACATGGTCACATTGATATTGATTGTCAAGTTGACAATTTGATTTGTCATATTTAAGGCGGGTGACAGTGAAGGTTCCAAAAGCTCCGTAGTGGCACCTCTGTGCCCGCCGCCATATTGAATTCCAAACAGACGTCAAAACTCAAGCAGCTGAGGCTTTTTGGCGGGAACTCGACCAGGGCGTTTGCCTGCTTAATTGAAATTTAGGTTTTTTGTGCATTTAGTGATTTAGTGGATAATAAAGATAGTGTGTTATGCAGTAAATTTACTACGGAGTGCGCAGCTGATGAAGATTTCAAGTGATCTCGTGTTTAAGCCCCGTTTGTGTTGTCCCAAAAAGTCACGAACATTTTCCTTCGTAAAGTTCACTATCGCTTTACGAGGGGAGCAAAAAGAAAGACAGATTAAAGACATCAGACATGGCTGTATGGGCTTTAGTACTCTTTGCCTTTCCGAAAGGAAGAATGAAACCAAAAAAAAAAAAAAAAAAAATCAAGCAGCTGACAGATAATACAGCTTTGTTTGTCGATAAATTTGTTAACCTAAATTTTCAAGTGTTATTTGATGAAAATAAGAAATGAAATCGCTAAAATGCAGTGTCGGGGGTTGCTCGGAAACTAGCAATACACAACGAATGGTTTGGTTGGCGAAAACAATCACCTGAGGAACCTCAGGTTGTCGTTCATTGCTCCAACAAATCCTTCCAACTTACAAGAGGTAAATTTTTGAGAAAAACAAGTGCAGAAAACATGTTGATGAACAGCAGTTTGATGGAGAAGGGCGAACTTCGATATAGCTATCCCTGTTTGTTGACAGAAGCTAAAATATAGCGGAATACCTCTAGCTGCACAAGGTAACTTTAAATAAATATTCTCTTCTTACAGCCCCTATACATCCACTAAAGTCGTCATAGGTCTCTCCGCAGTAATTTTACACAGCAGAGAGAATACCATGATATACCTACTATGGCCCTCGTTGGACACCCAATTATAAATTGATCGCTGGACTGGCGGGCACAATAGTACTCATAACTGTAGTATGCTAGTCAGATAGTGAAATTCAAAAAAGCTGTGTGTGTGTGTGTGGGAACAAGCTTTTTCTTCATAGGATTTTGTAAGGACACACTCGAAAACATAGATCATTTCTTATCGCTTTGTCTTCTCCGATCCTTCTCTCATAAAAAAAAAATTGAGATTGATAAGTAAACCTTCTCGTGAGATTTTTCAGTGTGAATATTACAATAACACTAAATTTTCAACGGTTGCACTCTCAAAGCCCATTGATTGTACTCATGAAAACAAACAAATTTTTCCTTAAATATTTTTTTTACTTCCCATACCTACTAATTAATCAACCAGAGGATGGGCAGCAGCATCCTTCTGTGTATCGTATCACCTTACATTCTGTGGTCATCAACAACCACGGTCCATGGTGCCAGCCATAACGCTAACAAGCGTAGTGACTAAGTATGGTACTTCCCCTCTACATTGTTTTAGCAAAAGCTGGAATTGTACTGTAGTGGATGTTTCATGGGATGTAATGATGACCTATTAAAGTAGTCATATGATCAACCCATTTTGTATGGAAAATTGAAATTGTTTTTCAAGTCAACATTTTTTTCTTCGGGGAAGATTTTTATTTTTATCAGTAGGAGAGAAACCGATGAAAATGACTCTAAAACTCTTTGCTTTATTTTTCATGATCTATAATTTTTTTTCAGATCAGGATGTTTTAAAGTTTCACAATTTTGCCAAAAGTGAAAGTGATGGATCAGATTCGGAATCCCTATCACTTGTTGTGATTAAAAAAACTGGTATGTATCAAAGATTTCATTTTATTTAGGTACTATGCTTTTATTATTATTTTTATTATCACACTATTCGGTAAAACTAACAGATATTATTTTAGGTAGCCCATTATGAGTCCAACGGGGGTTGGACTTTTATAGTATTAACTCAAAATATCTGGGGACCATGGGTTTTTACTTTTTGTAATATATTTGGCATAATTTTGTACAATAATGGTATAAGCTATAGGCGCACAGTTTAGCAGACCAACAGACAAAAGTCCGCTTCTTTTTAGGGTTCCGTACCCAAAGGGTGAAAAACGGGACCCTATTGATATGCCTCCGATGTCTGTCTGTCTGTCAGCAGGCTGTATCTCATGAACCGTAATAGGAAGAAATTTTCGCTGATTTTGTCTATTGGTAAAGTAAGTAGCGAAAGAGCAGGTGAAGCTTGACAGTTATAGCCCGACTTTAGCTCTTATAAGAATGGTACAAAATCCAATGAGTCAAGCTTGAGATGCTCTTGACTGTACTTTCATTTGTAGGGTTCCGTACCCAAAGAGTGCCGATGGGATCCCATTACTAGGCCTATGTTGTCTATCTGTCCGACCTCTAAAGGGCTATATCTGTTGAACTGTAGTTGTAGAAGTGAACCGTAGTATGGCGGATTAACAAATAATATAAACAATGAATTTAAAAAAAACGGTCAAGTGCGAGTCGGACTCGCGCGCCGAGGGTTCCGATATACCTATAGTATTTTTGGAAGCAATAAAGTCCATTTTCAGGACCGCAAAACTAAATTTGTTTGTAAAGGTTTTTTGCAGATTTCTGAAAAACTGTGCAACTTAGAAAGATCGTTTTATTTTTGCTGTAAAGTTTACATAAACCTCTGTCAACTGTAATTAATTCAGATTTTTCCTTACTCTAACTTCGGAGATAAGGGAGGGGGGAATGGTATTTTTTTGACATTTTTCATCATAACTTGAAAACCAAGAGTTGTAAAAAAATACAAAAATATATTTTAGAATGTACAAGTAAAGCCCTTTTATATGATACCCCACTAGACCTAGTGGCGAAAATTTTAAATTTGGCCGCCCCTATTTTGGCCCCCTTTACATTAATAATCATAATTTTTTAACCCCCGACGCAAAAACAGAGGGGTGTTATAAGTTTAACGTGTCTATCTGTGTATCTGTGTATCTGTCTGTGGTATCGTAGCTCCCAAACGGATGAACCGATTTTCGTTTATTTTTTTTTGTGTAATAGATAATTTTATCCCGAGTGTTCTTAGCCATGTTTCATGGAAATCTGTTCAGCGGTTCGAGGATCATCAGCTCATTTCTAGTTGATGAGGGGATCTAACTAACTTTCTAATAACCGCTCGATCAGAAATTTGGTACCATGTTACTTCAATAATGTTGAAAGTATATGGTAAGGTAACCATGACCTGATCAGCCGTTTGAAGATCATCAGCTCATTTCTAGTTGATGAGGGGATCTGACTAACTTTCTTATATCCGATCGATTAGAAATTTGGTACCATGTTACTTCAATAATATTGAAAGTATATGGTAAGGTAACCATGACCTGATCAGCCGTTTGAAGATCATCAGCTCATTAATAGTTGATGAGGGGATCTGACTACCTTCCATATGTATTCCTATCGATACGAAATTTGGTACCGTTTTACTTCAATGTCATTGAAAGTAAATGGTAAGGTAACCATGACCTGATCGCCCGTTTGAAGATCATCAGCTCTTTAATAGTTGATGAGGGGATCTGACTACTTTCCATATGTCCTATCGATTCGAAATTTGGTACCGTGTTACTTCAATAATATTGAAAGTATATGGTAAGGTAACCATGACCTGATCAGCCGTTTGAAGATCATCAGCTCATTTCTAGTTGATGAGGGGATCTGACTAACTTTCTTATATCCGATCGATTAGAAATTTAGTACCATGTTACTTCAATAATATTGAAAGTATATGGTAAGGTAACCATGACCTGATCGGCCGTTTGAAGATCATCAGCTCTTTAATAGTTGATGAGGGGATCTGACTACCTTCCAGATGTATTCCTATCGATACGAAATTTGGTACCGTACTACTTCAATGATATTGAAAGTATATGGTAAGGTAACCATGACCTGAGCAGCCGTTCGAAGATCATCAGCTCTTTAATAGTTGATGAGGGGATCTGACTACCTTCCATATGTCCTATCGATTCCAAATTTGGTACCGTATTACTTACATGATATTCTAAGAACTTGGTAAGGTAACCATGACTTTAAATATGACATGTTAGGGTAAGGTTTAGATTTCGAAGATGGGTAATTAAATGGGATCAGTTAGGCTCAATTACCACTGCGACAATGAATTTAAAAAAAACCGGTCAAGTGCGAGTCGGACTCGCGCGCCGAGGGTTCCGATATACCTATAGTATTTTTGGAAGCATTAAAGTCCATTTTTAGGACCGCAAAACAAATTTTTGTTTGTAAAGGTTTTTTGCAGATTTCTGAAAAAACTGTGCAACTTAGAAAGATCGTTTTATTTTTGCTGTAATATTTACATAGATGTCTATCGACTGTAATTAATTTAGATTTTTACATTCACAAACTTCGGAGAAAAGGGGGGGGGAACAGTATTTTTTTGACATTTTTCATCATAACTTGAAAACCAAGAGTTGTAAAAAAATACAAAAATATATTTTAGAATGTACAAGTAAAGCCCTTTCATATGATACCCAACTAGACCTAGTGGCGAAAATTTTTAATTTGGCCGCCCCTATTTTGGCCCCCTTTACATTAATAATCATAATTTTTTCAAAATTCTTAAATGTGCAATTAAGTTGGGCAACTATATTCTAAAACTATTCCAAATTTCAAGTCGATAGCATTAGTGGTTGCTGAGATATAGAGGTGTGGCAGACAGACGGACAGACAGACAGACAAAGTCGCACCATAAGGGTTCCTTTTTTTTACCATTTTGGTATCAAAACCCTAAAAATAAGGGGGCCTCATACAAGAAACATGTTTTTGTTTTAGCTCTATCGTGAAAATGGGAACACCTGAAAATTGGTATGTTTATTATAGTGCACAAGCTATACAGAGTGTTAGGAAAAGTACCGATTTCCTTTAAACCACATGTTCTTTAAGTAGAATAAAGAACAATAAGCATGTTAAAAAAATATAAAAAAAACAACAGACATAAAAAAATAATATTAAAATTTAATTGTGTCAACCCTAGCCAGACTCGCGGCGCGCATGTAGGTACCTTTTTTACTTGTTTGCAATTGGTGCGCCGGGTGCGCGTTGTGATTCTTATAATAGGGTTGGCAACTTGAACTTATTTTTTCATTTGAAGTATTTTATTTTTATGTTATTTTTGTTACTATCAATATGTTTAGTGTACTTTATTCCACTTATTATACAACATGTGGTTAAAAGAAAATCGGTACTTTTCCTAACATCCTGTAGAATAACTACAAATAGTAAAAACTGATAGAGTGCGAGTCGGACTCGCGTACATTTTATACACTTCTGCTCGAATGGGCATCCCTGACTCAGACTGTATTTTTACCTTAGTGGTACGGAACCCTCATTGCGTAAGTCCAACTCGCACTTGGCCGGTTTTTATGATAGGCATGCCCCCAGATTTTATCCTCTTCTAGCTTAACATATGCGCTGACTGACACTTTTCTGCTCACAAAAAATATATCGAAAATAAAAATACCTGACTGCGTAACAGAAAAGAGGAAAGCAAGCTAGGATTTAGAGGATTTGGTTCACTTAAATTTTATAAGATATTGCAGGCAGGGACGGAAGCCCTCCCGGCGCATAATGTCACGTTCGCAAAATGTCACGTAAGGGTTTACCAACGCACTATGTCACGTTCGCAGAATGTCACACATTATCGTGACATTGTGCGAACGTGACATTTTGCGAACATCACATTTTATTTTAGCTCTATATTTTACATGGAGCTCCAAAACGTGTCCTAAGCGGTACACTGCAAGTATCGACTTTATGCTTAAAACATAAGGTTGAAATTTGTCGGCACCCCGCCTGAGAATGTCGGATCTGTAAACGTTAGTTTACTATAATTTAATCTGTGGTTTGGTGTGGACGGGCTTATTGGCTTATTGTTTAGTACTTAAGAAATTTATTATAAGATATATTATAAATTATCCTAAATAAATCAAATGAATGTTACGATGGAGAAATCATTCATTCATTATTATACAGTAAACTAAAACATTACGGTCTTGATAATAATGCCTTGTTATTAATCAATAATTACCTACATGATCGTTACCAGGTAGTACGATGCGTTGGTAGGGATGGTGAGAGTATCTACTCCGAGGCAAAAAGAGTAACACGTGGATGTCCACAGGGTGCATGTATCTCCCCGCTGCTGTACGCGGTATACACGGCGGACCTGTCGAGCTGCGTGCGGCACATGCGGTGCGAGATGTTCGCGGACGATACGCAGTTGCTGCACTCGTTCCTGCCCGCGGACACTCCCGCGGCGGTGCAGCTGGTCAACGACGAGCTGCAACGGGTGTGGGAGTGGGCGCGGGATAACGCGCTATGCCTAAATGCCGGTAAAACTGTTGCTTTGCTTTTTGGTACTAAAAGTGCGATCCAAGCGGTGTTGTCGTGTAATCCTAATATCACACTTAACGGTACAACCATTGAAATTGTTCAACATGCTCGTAATTTAGGATTGCACGTAGACTCATGTTTGAATTTTGATCGTCATGTTGCTATGAAGATCAAAGGAGCAATGTACAAATTAAAGCCTTTATACAAAATTGGTGAATATTTGAGCAGGGAAGTAAGACGCTCGCTCACGGAATCTTTAATATTATCACAATTTAATTACTGCGACACCGTTTACGGACCATGCCTACACGAAAAAAAACCGGTCAAGTGCGAGTCGGACTCGCGCGCCGAGGGTTCCGATATACCTATAGTATTTTTGGAAGCAATAAAGTCCATTTTCAGGACCGCAAAACTAAATTTGTTTGTAAAGGTTTTTTGCAGATTTCTGAAAAACTGTGCAACTTAGAAAGATCGTTTTATTTTTGCTGTAAAGTTTACATAAACCTCTGTCAACTGTAATTAATTCAGATTTTCCCTTACTCAAACTTCGGAGATAAGGGGGGGGAATGGTATTTTTTTTGACATTTTTCATCATAACTTGAAAACTAAGAAACTTAAGAAAATACAAAAATATATTTTAAAATGTACAAGTAAAGCCCTTTCATATGATACCCCACTCGACCTAGTAGCGACAATTTGAAATTTGGCCCCCCCTATTTTGGCCCCCTTTACATTAATAATCATACTTTTTTCAAAAAATTTTCATGTGCAATTAAGTTGGGCAACTATATTCTAAAACTATTCCAAATTTCAGCTCGATAGCGTAAGTGGTTGCTGAGATATAGAGGTGTGACAGACAGACGGACAGACAGACAGACAGAGCGGCACCATAAGGGTTCCTTTTTTTTACCATTTTGGTATCGGAACACTAAAAACCAGTTATCGGATACAAATATTACAGAACTCATGTGTAAGGTTTAGTGAGCGTGTAGGGCGTAGGGAGCGTATCACAACCCTGCTCAATGAGCTGGGGAGCCTTGACATGGCGTCTCGCAGGCAGCTACACCTGGCCTGCCTCACATACACCGTGTTGCAGCAGGGCGCCCCCGCCGGGCTCGCGGCCAAGCTGCGGCTGCAGGACGAGGGCGGGCGCCGGCAGCGCGCCGCCCGCGCCCTGCAGTTGGTGCTACCGCCGCACCGCACGCACGCTGCTACTGGTTCGTTTCGGTTGGCTGCAGCCAAAATTTGGAACAATATTCCACCACCTATACGAGCTTGTAAAACACTGTGTACTTTCAAAATCAATTATAAACGTCTGCTTTTTAATATGCAAATTAAATTTGAAAATGTGCGGTGTCCCTTTAGGACTAGGTTTGATCATGAAGGTTTAATTTTTAAAAATAATAGATTCAATAGCTGACAATTTTATTTAAAATGACTATACATCATAATATGTTGTTAATCTCAATAATTTTTGTATGCATTTCTGTTTCTTCCTTTCCTTACTTTTGTTTTAAATTTGTATGTAAAAAGACTTATTATCTAATGCTTCTTTCTAAATTACTATTATTATTTACTATTTTTGTATAGGTCCACTGACCTCTATATACAGGGTGTTAATTTAATTGCGTGCCATAGCTTAGGGGCTGTTTCAGTAACGATAAAGGAACACAAAAAAAATATTTATAAAGTCCATTTTTTTTCATAATTTTTTCGTATTTTTTTATTATTATTTTTATTTACTTTATTGATAATATTTTAGTGTGTGCATCTGCCCATAACACTGAACACCTTTTCCGAAGGAACATAGGTCGAAATAAGACAAAAAAATTCGCCCCCCCATACTAAAAATGTGCTGTCAGCTGATGCAGTTTGTATGGGAAGTCGAAAAATGTTTTTCGTATTTCGACCTATGTTCCTTGGGAAAAGTTGTTCAGTGTCTTGGGCAGATGCACATCCTAAAATATTATCAAGAAAATAAAATAAGAAAAAAAATTTAAAAAAATTGAAAAAAAAAGGAATTATTTTATAATTTTTTTGTGTTCCTTTATTGTTACTGAAACACCCCTTAAGCTATGGCACGCAATTAAATTAACACCCTGTATATAGGTCCCTCTCTTGTTGACTCTGGGTGGGCTTAAAACCAGCCACTAGCTGTGCCCATGCCATTTTCTCAAATGTTTTGTTTTCTTGACATACTGATGTTATATGAATTGAGAAATAAATGATTTTGTATTTGTATTTGAGAAATCAATCCTTTTTAATGACCCTTGTGATTGATGTAAAAATACAGGGTCTTTTTTCATATTTTCAAATTGTCGTCTTAGACTTCCTAACATTTAAGATACTTTTGAGAAACCAATCTTTTTCATCGACCCTTTTTTGCCTCACGCATACCAGGGTGACTAATCGCAGTAGATAAGGATAGGTCCCTTTGAACTCTCAAGCTCGTCGAACTAATCCGCAGCAGTGCTAAGCTGAACTTACGCCTGATTAAATAATTTTAGAAATTTAAAAATTCAATATAATCAGTACAAAGTAAAATCAATGTATATATTTCTTTCAGATAAGCGCCATAAAACTGAAGGAATAATGGCAACAACAGCTGATGTTGTCGCATTTTGTGATAGACTATTTGACAATGTCAATGGCTTCTCTGGGGGTGCAGTCAAAGGAAAGCTCAGAAGTGCTGTAAAGAAAAATTCGCCACATCAGGAATCCTGGTGTGATGCCATTAAAAAGATGAAAAACATCAACTTTATGAACAAAAATAGCAAACGCGCCATTTCGGCAGGAATTGCAAGAATCACTCGAGTTCCATCACAAGAAGAGTGGATTACAACTTTGCAAAGTTTCATCCGAATATCTAAAATCCTTTTGGAAAAATATGAAATCTACTATTTCTATCCGATATATACAGGGTGTAAGAAAAAGTACCGATTTCCTTTTAACCACATGTTCTGTAAGTAGAATATGGAACAATAAGCATGTTTATAAAATAAAAAAAATATAAAAAAACAATAGATATTACATACATACATAACATCACGCCTTGTTCCCGTCGGGGTAGGCAGAGACCACAGTTTTCCACCTGCTATGATCTTGACATACTTCCCTTGCTTCCTGAACTTTCATCAATCCTTTCATTCATGCTCGTCGGTTTAGGGTACTTTTAACCTGGCCTTTATTCAGAACGTCCTGAATTTGGTCCTGGTACGTTCGCCGAGGCCTTCCCCTTCCAACGTTTCCATTCACTCTCGCCTTGTGGATCTCTTTCGTCAATCTTCCTTCATTCATCCTCTCTACATGACCAAACCATCTCAGCATCCCTTTCTCAGTTTTAGTCACTACGTCTTCTTTCACGCCACAACGTTCTCTTATCACACTATTTCTAATCCTGTCACTCAATTTCACACCAATCATACTCCTCAACGCTCTCATTTCTACTGCATTAATTATATCATGCTTTTTCTGCCATACCCAGCTTTCACTGCCGTACATCAGTGTTGGTACCAAAACGCCTCTATGAACAGCCAGACGAGCCTTGTGAGACACCTTATGACTCTTCATAAAAGCATGCAGAGCACCATTCACCATGTTTCCAGCAATCACTCTTCTTTCGATATCACTGTCACACTTTCCATCTCTCGTAAACTTAGAACCCAGATACACAAACTCTTTCACTTGTTCGACTTGTTAACCATCTATTAATATAGTGCACTCTGTCATACACTCTTCTCTTTCAAGTACCATTACTTTCGTCTTGCTTACATTTACTTTCATTCCTTTCCTATCAAAAGCCGCATTCATCATTGTTACCATCTCCTGTAACTCGTCAGCAGATGACGCAACTATAACTTGGTCATCAGCGTAGAGAAGACATTTGATGAGTAACTCATTCATTCTCAGTCCACACAAACTCTCTTTCAGATCAGTCAAACAATTATCCATGAATAGGTTAAACAGCCAAGGTGACGCTACACATCCCTGCCTAACACCTTTTTCGATGCTTAACCATTCAGTGTACGCCCCGTTTAATCTGACGCAAGCACTGGAATCCTCATAGAGAGATTTTAATGCTTGAATCAGATGACCGTTCACCCCATACATAGACAATGCCGACCACAATTCATTCCTCGCCACTCGGTCATAGGCCTTTTCCAAATCCACGAACGCGCAGTAGACTTTTTGGTTTTTGGCCAAAAACTTTTCAGCTATGCACCGCAAGGAAAAGACCTGATCTGTACATCTCATTCCCTTTCTAAATCCCGCTTGTACATCCCATATTTTGTCGTCAGTATGTTTCATCACTCTTTCAATCAAAACCTTTGCATACAGTTTGCCGACGACACTGAGAAGACTTATCCCGCGGTCATTTTTGCAGTCCTGTTGTGACCATTTTCCCTTGTACAGCGGCACAATCACAGCCTTGCATCAGTCACCTGGTAATTGGCCGTTCGCCCAACACAGGTTGAAAAGGCGGTACAGCTGACTAGCCACAATGCCTCGCCCAGCCTTCAACATTTCGACCGACACTCATACTTTTCATTGCTTTCATGATCTCATCCATATTTATCTTACTTACATTACTCTTATATTCATTCTCATGCATTTCCACAGAAGACCTCGGTACGCTGGCCGCTGCTTCTTCTCTCTCAAACAGACTTTCAAAATATTCCTTCCTTCTCTTCAGCACACATTCTTCACCTTTTATAATACTTCCATCCTGGCTTCTGATTTTACTCAGCTCTGATGTTCCAAACTTTCCTCGGGCTGTCCGTATGGATATTAATAATAAATATTAAAACGTAATTGTGTCAACCCTCACCAGATTTAAAACTAACCGATAAACGTGAGTATTTGTCTCAAGTGTCGGTCTTACGTAGTTTTCTATCTCCTATCTCTGTTGCACGCTTGTGAATGGAGTTCGTTAGTCAATGGCGGCGGTTGCACGTAGCGATTCTTAGCATAGGGTTGGCAACTTGAACCTTTTTTAGTATGTTGTTTTTTATTATTAATATGTTCTATGTACTTTATTCTACTAGCACAACACGTGATTAAAAGGAAATCGGTACTTAGAACCAAGATCTTCTTGAAATTTTTTTCGGCTAGCTGGCTCATTTTGAGGGAAGCGATCATGTTCGTTTTTTGTTAAAATATTATAAAAAATTTACAATTAATTTTTATAATCGGATCTATACTTTACAAAAACTTGTTAGACGTCGCACAAAATAACTTTGGCTATCTCATTTGATGCGCAGAAGTCAAGTCATATGAAATCATTTTTGACTTCTGCGCATCAATGACATAGCGTGAGTTATTTTGTACGAGGAATACACGTTTACATCTTAAACCCATACAGATATACAGTAGGTACACATTAGTCCTAGCCTTGTATATTATTCTGAGTAATTCAATACGTCAGTGTTAGATAGTATACGCGACCAGTACGCAGAAATCGTGTATACTTCTTGAGAATTTATTTTGTTTTAAGTTCTGAAACCATACATTGTCAGAATACTTTGTGTGCGTTCTGGTCTTGTGTACTTTCTAAATAGGCACGCGTCTGTTCCGCATTGATAACCGGGATTAAAATTGTAGGAGCTGACCTAAATACAGTATTTGATGGAATCCATGAATTATAATTGAGATTTTAATATTATGAAAAAGAAGTTGTGATTATCGCAACTCATATAGAGTCAAATGAAGGTCAACTGCTTTTTTTTTGTTAAAATATTATCGAGTTTTAAGATAAATCAACGTAGGAATTATTATTACCTATGCCAGAGTAAATATATAAGCTAAAGCAGTATGGAAACTCCTAACAAACGTCAAAAAATGACGCACTCACACACCGCTACAGGAAAATAAGCAGTTTTCGCGCTGAAGTCATTCATGGGTGCCAAAACCATAATACAAAGAAATAGGTACATATAGGGTCCCTATAAGTATGTATCTGTCCTTGTGTGATAAAAGGCGACTAAGTATCTTAATCTGCCCTTACGTGATAAAAGGCGACTAAGTGTCTTTATCTGGCCTTGTGTCATAAAAGGCGACTAAGTGTCTTAATCTGTCCTTGTGTCACAAAAGGCGACTAAGTGATTTAACCTTCCCTTGAGTGCTCAAAAGGCGAATAAGTGTCTTTATCTGCCCTTGTGTCATAAAAGGCGACTAAGTGATTTAACCTTCCCTGGAGTGCTGAAAGGTGACTAAGTATTTTAATCTGCCCTTGTGTAATAAAATGCGACTAAGTGACTTAACCTTTCCTTGTGACTAAGTGTTTCAATCTGCCCTTGTGTGAAAAAGGTGTCTAAACCTTCACTTGGGTGCAAAAAGGCGACTAAGTGACTTAACCTTCTGACTTAACATTTTATGCAAGACTATCTGCTATCTGGGTGTCCCAAGACCATAAAATTGAACAGCTTTCCTTAAAGAACCTAGGTCGAAAGACGAAATAAATTGCCCTTTCATACGAAACGCGCTATTGGCTGACGCAGTTTCTATTGTTAATGGATATAAAAAAAATATTTTTCATATTTCGACTTCTTACGGAAAGTTGTTTTGTTTTACGGTCCGAAAACATGCTGAAAGGAACAAAGTTGATAGAAGCACCCAATATTTGAGTTACATACATACATGACATCACGCCTATTTCCCGTCGGGGTAGGCAGAGACCACATTCCTCCACCTGCTACGATCTTGACATACTTCCCTCGCTTCCTGTACTTTCATCAATCCTTTTATGCATGCTCATCGGTTTAGGGTACTTTTAATCTGGCCTTTATTAAGAAGATCATGAATTTGGTCCTGGTACTTTCGCCTAGGCCTTCCCCTTCCAACGTTTCCATTCACTGTCGCTCGCCTGATAGATTTCTCTCGTCAATCTTCGTTCATTCATCCTCTCTACATGACCAAAGCATCTCAGCATCCCTTTCTCGATTTTGGTCACTACTTCTTCTTTTAGGCCACAACTTTCTCTTATCACAATATTTATAATCCTGTCACTCAATTTAATACCAATCATACTCCTTAGCGCTCTCATTTCTACTGCATTAATTCTACTTTTATGCTTCTTCTGCCATACACAACTTTCACTGCCATACATTAGTGTTGGTACCAAAACGCCCCTATGAACAGCCAAACGGGCCTTGTGAGACACCTTCTGACTCCTTACAAAGGCGTGCAGGGCACCATTCACCATGTTTCCAGCATTCACTCTTCTTTCAATATCACTTTCACACTTTCCATCTCTCGTAAACTTGGAACCTAGATACACAAACTCTTTCACTTGTTCGATTTGTTCACCACCTATTAATATAGTACACTCTGTCATACATTCTTCTCTTTCAAGTACCAATACTTTCGTCTTGCTTACATTCAGTTTCACTCCTTTCCTGTCCAAAGCCACATTCATCATTGTTACCATCTCCTGCTACTCGTCAGTAGATGACGCAAGTACAACTTGGTCATCAGCGTAGAGAAGACATTTGATGAGTAACTCATTCATTCGCAGTCCACACATACTCTCTTTCAGATCAATCAAACAATTATCCATGAACAAGTTAAACAGCCAAGGTGACGCTACACATCCCTGCCTAACACCTTTTTCGATGCTAAACCATTCAGTGTACGCCCCGTTTATTCTGACGCAATCCTCATAGAGAGATATGCACCGCAAGGAAAAGATTTCATCATACTATCTGGGTTACAAATGTATCATTAGGATCTGGTTCTATCTGCTGGATAAGATTACAATGGAGGCACTGCGACCATTGGAATCTGTTCCAAGTTCTTTAAACTATTGAATAAGACAAAAGAGTGTAACTCTGGCAGTATTATGCCGCTAAATAATGTACCTACAGCAATAGAATGACCACCTCTTTGAGTAGTAAGAAAACTGATTGTCAATTCAACCTGGTACACTTGTTGAATGACTGACACGAATGTTGGGTAAAGAACTAGAAATTGAGCTATTCATGAACTGTAGTAAATGGCTCTACGTCTTCTGGAGTCTCATCAAAGTGAAAGGATCCAGAAGGTTGATGTAAATGGGAAAAGGTCACTAGGATCACAAATTTGTATGGGCGTTCCACAGGGCTCAATTTTGGGACCATTCCTGTTTATGGTATATATTAACGATTTGCCAAACCTTGTAAAGGACAAGAATGAGATAGTACTATTTGCTAATGATACGTCTTTGATTTTTAAGGTCAAAAGACAACAATCAAATTTTGACGATGTATATACTGCTATCTCTAATGTAGTTGAGTAGTTCACCGTCAATAATCTTTTACTTAATGAAAAGAAAACTAAGTGTGTTAAATTTGTTTTGCCGAATGTAAGGTCAACTGCTACAAACCTATTAGTGAAAAAAGAAAAAAATATTCTTGTGGAATCAGCTGTGTTCTTAGGTATTACCTAAGACAACAAATTAAATGGGGACCGTATAATAATAAATTGTCGAACAGACTCAGTTCTGCAGCATACGCAGTGAAAAAATAAGAGCTCTGACGGATGTAGACACCGCGAGGTTAGTCTACTTCAGTTATTTCCATACTCTCATGTCATTATGGCCTTTTGTTATAGGGGCGTGCTGCGGATGCAAACAGCATTTTTATACTACAAAAGTGAGCTGTTCGTGCAATTTATAAAATGAAGCCTAGACAATCTCATATAAAAAAGGAATCAACATTTTAACTTATGTGTCGCAATACATTTATGAGAATTTAATATATGTTAAACGAAATATACATATTTTTGAGAACAACAGTGCCAACATAAGAAACAAGTATCAACTTGCTTCTCATGTCAGCAGTGTTCACAAAGTTAGTAAAACTTATAAAGGTCAATGTATACGCTTAAGTTTATAATAATGTACCCACTGATATTGAAAGTTTACCGTTAGATAAATTTAAAACTGTTATCAAGCAGAAATTATATAAAAAAGGTTATTATAAAATATCAGATTATCTATAAGAGAAAAATCCATGTGATTAGGCTACGATTCTAACCGGCTAATTCAAAATTAAAACTGACTTATGTTTATTGTATCAACCCTGTACATTCAAACATATTTAAAAGTGCGCGTGGGTTTTTATTGTCGCTTCTTTTTTTCTCACCAGTGGCGCCAATTTGTTTGTGAAGCGATTTAGTTTAGCTGACGTCATTAAGAGATTTTAATATCCAAAAACTATTTTGAGTTTGAGTTGGAACACTGACGCTCTGACGCAGAATAATATATTTATTTTTTTAAAGGCCTGAGTTTCCATCCTGCTTTAGCTTATATATTTATTGTGCCTTTGTCATATGATGATGACAATGATGACTTCACTTTTTATAAAAAGCAAGCTGCTTTGGGGTGGGGGGATGATTTCACTAAGTTGACTGATATTGAAAATCAAGGAGTCATTTTTGATGAGGTTGCTGGACTCGAATCAATAGAAGCTATACCGCTTGAAACTTTGTACTCACATAGGTATGATCTGTTTTAGTTAACAGATTGCAATGAATCAAAGCTTGTAAATTGCACAAAAGTATGTCAAATACAAAATTGAAAATTGTATTTTAATCGGTTTAGTAGTTCGTGAGGTATTGGCGCAAAGCGGCTGCTTGTTATGACATTCGTGTATCTATTCTGTTTGAGTGAACCGTTTGCAATGAAACAAAGCTTATTTGTTGCAAGGAAGTAAGCTAAATACAATATTGATATACAAGCTTTGTTTTATTGCAATCGGTTAACTAAAATTGAAGATATGTGAGTACAAAATATATTTTGCATTCGTACAGCCTATCTCTAAGTGAACCGACTGAAATGAAACAAAGCTTATTCAAAAGTAAGCCCAATTCATTACTGAAAACTTCTTTTGAATTGGTTCTGTAATTCATGTAAAATGTAAGAAATATCCAAACTCTACGCAAACAAAGTCGTGGGCACAGTTAAATGCTTCTAAATATCCAAAAGTGCAGTTTCGATGGTCAAAATTACTCGTGATTCGAGTTTAACAACCTCAAATTATGTGAAAATTACTACTTGATTTTCAATATCGGTCAACTTTCTTTGTGTAACCACCCCGAATACCCATCCAAAGGGGCGAATTGAAAACCACTACGGGTCAAATGGCTTTAAGAGGTCTTACCTACAACTGTGCCAAGTGGCTTGCTTTTTATAAAAAGTGCAGGGTTGCGTACCGCTAGTACTACAAACGTGCCGAATCTCGCAACGGTTTTCGATTAACTAGTAATAAAGAAAACATTTACAAGGCTAATTCTTTGCAAACGAATAGTGTTCTGGTATTTTGAAATTTTTCCGAGAACAATATTCTAAGTGCCACTTAGACACCACACGTACTATTTGCAGATAAATCAGTTTGCACGGAACTTTTATTTTTAAATTCAATATGTACTGATCGTCACGATCGCATAATGTCACGTTCGCAAAATGTCACATTTTCTAGGCAGGACCAAGTATTTTTTGGATTAAATGCAGCAGAATTAGAGCTCAACTTACCCAGAGCATTAAATTTACAAGTAGAAGTTCAAATTATAAGAACAAGTTTCACGTATAAGTTACAAGTACAAATTGCAATTACAAGTACCTACAAGTTTTTTTTATTATCACCTTACTTTTGTGTAGTAGAATTGTCCTTAAACAGATTGTCAGGTTCGCAGAATGTCACACTTTATCGTGACATTATGCGAACGTGACATTCTGCGCACGTGACATTTTCCGCCGGGAGGAAAGTGATTTTGATGAAATAAAGCCTATATGTAATGTGGCTAAAAGCTAAGCTCTTAATATGCCAAATCTCGATATTGTTTTCGAGTAACTAGTCATTAAGAAAACATTTACAAGGCTAATTCTTTGCAAATGAAAAGCGTTCTGGTATTTTGAAAATTTTCCACGAACAATATTCTAAGTGACATTTAGACACCACAAGTACTATTTGTAGATAGAATAGTTTGCACGGAGCTTTTGTTTTTAAATTCAATATTTACTGATCGTCACGACCGCATGTCACGTTCGCTGAATGTCACGTTAGCAAAATGACATATTTTCCAGGCAGGACCTAGAGTTTATCTTTTTTGGGATTAAATTCAGCATATTTAAGAGCTCAGCTAAGCCAGAGCATTAAGGTTACAATTACAAGTTCAAAGTATAAGAACAAGTTACAAGTGCAAGTAAAAGTTATAAGTACAAATTACAAGTACCTAGTTACAAGTTTTTTGTATTAACTTAATTTTGTGTATTAGAAAATGTCCTTAAACAGAATGTCACACTTTATCGTGACATCTTGCGATGGTAAACTCTAGTGAGCCATTTTTCGATCGTTACATTTTGCTCCAGGAGGAAAATGATTTTGATGAACTAAAAGCCTATATTTAATGTAGCTCAAAGCTAAGCTCTTTATGTAAAAACCGCATAAATTCGTTAGATTGATCGACAGACAATGTTTTTTAAAATCAACACATTTACAGTTTTATTGCATGTATTAGATAATAGCAGCTTTACCAAAATAACCAGACTTAATTGTACGGTTTTGTCAAGCAAAATAACGTAGGCCACATAACTTGTTACTGTTTTTAAATTTTGTTTTCGAAAATAGAAACTAAAATACTCAATTTTAACGTTCTAAAAAGGTCGGTCAATACAAATATAAGTAGTAAAGATCTAAATAAAATTATTATAATATTAGTTGTTTTATTTCAAGTCCAATAATAATAAAATTATACATGATTACGGAGTGGAGCCATTCTACATTTTTATCGATAAAGATAGAACATCACTATATCGATATATTCGTTTTCATGCCTGGCCAGCCCTATCCTGACTTGACACCTGTCAGGTGAAAGGCAGCGACAGTAGTGCCATTGGGGATCAAGTTGAACTACGTGACATAACGCTGTCCTATCTGTAGCCCCCTACATATATACTATCACTACGGATTGTTTCTTGAAATCAACGCACACATCACATTCACTGAATATAGTCGGTTTATTTCTATATGCGTGCATTCGTCGAATATCATCGAATACAGTTTTAAACCAGACTAGAGCGCGCTTATGTCAATGTCACTGAGAAAAATTTAAAGTTTGATTTTGTTTTGCGTTTTAAGAAATTATTGAGAGATAATGATTATTCGATAAGATAATTTAATCTAAAACCCCAAAAAAAGTTGAATAAAATCTCTCGAAAACGAGATTGATGACAAATGTCTTATGAGTTTGACGTTTCGCACACGCTGCACTACCTCATTTTCGTATGCAATGATAGCGCGCTAAAGTGACGTCACTGATGACGTCACGTCGCTTAAACGAGTGAATACGATCAAGGCTGTGTTCCAAATTGTACAAACGCTGCTAAAAGCGTATACAGTACTGACGGACGGTCCAAATTGATTTTGCACGCTCACAAAGCTATCACTGCTTTAATGGCTCTAGTCAATTTGGAATGGATTTAAGCGCGCTCACGTATTCATCTGTCAAAATGTCAGTTTCGTTTTTATTTTCTTTAACAAAGCCTAAGCTAATCGCTGAAAAATGTGCGCCAAATCCACTCTCATTTCCATTAGAGACAAACTCATTAAAATCAAAACTTAAAAGACATCAGCTGGCTGCAAATGTGTGGGATTTAATGTGTCAAATCGATTTTGACATTAGCGCTTTCACTGCTCCACCTATTTGACTAAAGCACTGATAGCAGAAACGATGACGTCATCAATGACGTAAGGCGGTGAACGAACGAGTGCTTTAGAGCACGCTTTTGGTCAATTTGGACCGACTTAAGCGCGCTCACAGTGCTCTAAAGCAGTCTGTTAGTGCAATATGGAACGCACAGCAAGTTTTGAACCGACTTAGCGCGCTAAAACCGCACACAAAGCTCATGAGCAGCGCTGTGTTCCAAATTGTACAAACGGTGCTAAAAGCGTATACAGTACTGACGGACGGTCCAAATTGATTTTGCACGCTCACAAAGCTATCACTGCTTTTGTTGCTAAAGGCTGTGTTCCAAATTGTACAAACGCTGCTAAAAGCGTATACAGTACTCACGGACGGTCCAAATTGATTTAGCACGCTCACAAAGCTATCACTGCTTTAATGGCTCTAGTCAATTTGGAATGGATTTAAGCGCGCTCACGTGTTCATCTGTCAAAATGTCAGTTTTGTTTTTATTTTCTTTAACAAAGCCTAAGCTAATCCCTGAAAAATGTGCGCCAAATCCACTCTCATTTCCATTAGAGACAAACTCATTAAAATCAAAACTTGAGAAACATCAGCTGGCTGCAAACGTGTGGGATTTTATATGTGTCAAATCGATTTTGACATTAGCGCTTTCACTGCTCCACCTATTTGACTAAAGCACTGATAGCAGAAACGATGACGTCATCAATGACGTAAGGCGGTGAAAGAGCGAGTGCTTTAGAGCACGCTTTAGGTCAATTTGGACCGACTTAAGCGCGCTCACAGTGCTCTAAAGCAGTCTGTTAGTGCATATTGGAACGCACAGATAGTCAATTTGGAATGGATTTAAGCGCGCTCACGTGTTCATCTGTCAAAATGTCAGTTTTGTTTTTATTTTCTTTAACAAAGCCTAAGCTAATCCCTCAAAAATGTGCGCCAAATCCACTTTCATTTCCATTAGAGACAAACTCATTAAAATTAAAACTTGAGAAACGTCAGCTGGTTGCAAATGTGTGGGATTTTATATGTGTCAAATCGATTTTGACATTAGCGCTTTCACTGCTCCACCTATTTGACTAAAGCACTGATAGCAAAAACGATGACGTCATCAATGACGTAAGGCGGTGAACGAGCGAGTGCTTTAGAGCACGCTTTTGGTCAATTTGGACCGACTTAAGCGCGCTCACAGTGCTCTAAAGCAGTCTGTTAGCGCAAATTGGACCGCAGAGCAGGTTTTAATCCGTACTGTATATACTAATCTGGCTTTTTTGGCGGGAACTCGACATGGGAGTTTGCCTGCTTAATTGAAATTTTGGTTTTGTGTGCATTTAGTGATTTAGTGGATAATAAAGATAGTGTGTTATGCAGTAAATTTACTACGAAGTGCGCAGCTGATGAAGATTTCAAGTGATCTCGTGTTTAAGCCCCGTTTGTGTTGTCCCAAAAAGTCACGAACATTTTCCTTCGTAAAGTTCACTATCGCTTTACGAGGGGAGCAAAAAGAAAGATTAAACACATCAGACATGGCTGTATGGGCTTTGTACTCTTTGCCTTTCCGAAAGGAAGAATAAAACCAAAAAAAAAAAATATACTAATCTGTGATATTTACTGTCATTTGCTATTTGTCGACAGTGGTCGGTCGAATCGAATGATTTCATTGTTGCGAAATGGCCGAATTGTTATCCATTCCGTTGAAGAAGTCTTCAGATGTTGATTTAGTGAAGCCGCTGCGTAACCTTATCCAGGCGACGTATAGCGGCGCAGAGGGGCTCGAGGACTGCACGGAGGCGGTGGCCGAGCTGGCCAGGCTGCGCTCGCAGGCTATCTGGAAGTTGTTCGACAAGTCGTCGCTCGACATTATTTACAAGTAGGTACAATCCGTACGCTCGCCTAGCCGTGCCGTGACTCACCTTAACGATGATGTCACGACACGAGCCGAGCCGAACGCTGCTCTGATGATGCTTGTGGGGTGAAGGTTGATGACTGTTGACATGGTTGCTGTCGGTTGCAGCTACTATGACCAGCTGGCGTCGCTGGAGAGCAAGGTGCCGCCGCAGGAGGTGGCGGTGCCCTTCAAGTGGAAGGATGCTTTCGACAGAGGATCTATCTTTGGTGGCAGGATGAGCCTCAGTAAGTATATTTTTGTGCCAACCAGTCTTATATTGACAGTTAATAGTAGATTAGTAGCCAAGGGCTGTAAGGCAACAATTGCAGCCCGAGATATCTAGGCGCACGTGTGCAGCGAGGGCGCCTATAGTTCGAGGGTGCAATTGATGCTTACACCCGAGCTAACTACTCTGCTTAACATCTCGAAATGGGGCTTGTAGGTGACCAATTAGTGCTCTAGGGTAATAATGTAGCTAGAAAAGCCCTAGGGCGGTAAGTAATTAAAAAAAAACACTAAAAAAAAACAATTACTTACCCCCCTAGGGCTTTTCTAGCTACATTATTACCCTAGAGCGCTAATTGGTGACCTACAAGCCCCATTTGAAGGTAATAAGGACCTACTTACCAAATATGAGAGATGTAAATGCTATTTTTAATCAGGAGGATGTGGTATTTGCTTGTGCTAATTCTGCTTATTTTATAAAGTACGGTTTTATTTTTACCATAATTAATGTTTCTGTATTAATTAATAGTAGATAGTTTATACTTTAGATTGAAGACCTAGGCTGGGTTCCAAAACGAGTAATAATTACACTGTGGCAGCAGTCTGTCTCATCCACTCATATGGACATTATATAAAACTCTCATGCTGTCAGTGTAATTTCTACTAGATATGAAATGCGCCCCTACACACCATGTTACTGAGGATATGCATTAATTTTAAGAGCATGTTGAGTTAACGAAACTGTACTACTTTCCCTAATAAACATAGGTTGAAAAACGAAAAAAAGAAATTCCCATACAATTTTTTTTTGTTTCAACCTTTCCGCCGTACTTTTTTGCCGTATTTAAACCTATGTTCCTTGGGAAAGTTGTACAGTTTTGTTAACTGAACAAACATGCTCTTAAAATTAATGCATTTCCTCAGGAACACAGTGTACTCTGAGAGTGTGTGCAGTCACACCAAAATGCTAAAATCATTTTGTTTGTAAACATTTTGACAAAGTATTTTTGAGTCTTATTTATTTATTTGTAGCCTTACATCATAATTTTTTTGTTCAAAAACAAAAAAAGACAAATAATTTTAAAAATAATTTAAAATTGTGAGGCTGACATAATTTATTTTGGCTATAAGGACATAATTATTACTTTTTTTGAGGTTTTTCCCTATTGGTAGAAGACTAAACTAACTGTCCTTGTGTCTAATTATAGACAATTTCTTGATCGTTGAATGTTATCACCGGCCAATTGGTTTAATTTGTTTGTTAACTTGTTCTTTGGTAGGTAAATATGTAAGGCTGAGTTGTACCATCAAACTGTAAAGATAACTAAAAAAAAAAAAACTTTTTTCTCAATAGTTTTATACAGTCCGTGCAACGAGTTAAGGCCTAGGTTAGTGGAGGGGGTATGCGCAGTTGCAATGTTTACAAGAAAAATGTTACTGCACATTCCATCTCCACTCCCGGCCAGCAGCCTTAACTCGCGACGCAGGGTATACTATTCACGAGAGTGAGGTGAACATATTTGGCTATTAGATGGTGCAACTTATCCTTAATATTCAGTTTTAACATTTCTTTTTGGTTTTTAAAAGAGTACAGAAACAATATGACTTTACAAAATGTGTGTCTTGTGTATGTTGTAGCGGTGAGCTCGCTAGCGTTTGAGCGTGTGTGTGTGCTGTTCAACATGGCAGCTCTGCAGTCCTCGCTCGCCGCTAGTCAGATGCTGGACACTGAGGACTCACTTAAGCTAGCTGCTAAACTCTGCCAGGTGGGAAACCTAAACCGTAAGAAATGATCCTAAAAACCCCCAAAAGGATTTGTAGGTTAACTGTTTCTGGACTAGTAGGAGATCAGATAAAACTTGGCAGGAGTCAAGTACATACCCATAGGTAACATATTAGAAGTGGTGCTCCCCAGCTGGACGCGACTGAGATGCACAGTGGGGCATAATGTCGAAAATGTGTAGTTTTTTAATGGGTTTAAAATTGTATCTGTTGAACCGACATAGGTAGCTGGTTGAAAATTTCACAGAATATGTATTTTTTAAACAAATATATCACCTCATAATAAAAATAAAAAAATAAGGGGGTCGCCACACAAGAAAGAAAGAAAACAAAAGAAACATTTTTTTTTTTGCTCTATCGTCAGAACGGTTAGTAATTCGAGTTTAACTTGGTATGAGTATAATTCACTAAAATGTCAATAAAATTATATGTCCTGACTGACTGACGTCTATCTGTAACCGCGTTAGCTATTCATGTGAAATTTAGTACATATGCTAATGTGTTAATTTGAAATAAGGGATCAAAGATTTTCAAAATTTATACTTAGCTTTGATTTTATTAACTTAATATATGTACACAACTGTTTGTTGCCAAAATAAAATGAGAAAATAAAAAGGACCAGATTCAGGATGTTTTAAATAAAGGCCAGATTAAAAGTACTCTAAACTGACGAGTATGTATGAAAGGATTGATGTAAGTAGAGGAAGCGAGGGAAGTATGTCAAGATCGTAGCAGGTGGAGGACTGTGGTCTCTGCATACCCCTCAGGGAAAGAGGCGTGATGTTAAGTATGTATGTATGTGTCTGCAGCAAGCGGCGGGCATCCTGCTCCACCTGAAGGGCAGTGTGCTGATGGCGGTGCAGACGGAGCCCACGCCCGACCTGGCGCCCGACACGCTGCATGCGCTCCATCTGCTCATGCTGGCGCAGGCGCAGGAGGTCATCGTGTACAAGTGCATACGCGGTAACTATGTAGCAAGCTGCAGGTATCCTGCTCACCTGAAGGGCAGTGTGCTGATGGCGGTGCAGACGGAGCCCACGCCCGACCTGGCGCCCGACACGCTGCATGCGCTCCATCTGCTCATGCTGGCGCAGGCGCAGGAGGTCATCGTGTACAAGTGCATACGCGGTAACTATGTAGCAAGCTGCAGGTATCCTGCTCACCTGAAGGGCAGTGTGCTGATGGCGGTGCAGACGGAGCCCACGCCCGACCTGGCGCCCGACACGCTGCATGCGCTCCATCTGCTCATGCTGGCGCAGGCGCAGGAGGTCATCGTGTACAAGTGCATACGCGGTAACTATGTAGCAAGCTGCAGGTATCCTGCTCACCTGAAGGGCAGTGTGCTGATGGCGGTGCAGACGGAGCCCACGCCCGACCTGGCGCCCGACACGCTGCACGCGCTCCATCTGCTCATGCTGGCGCAGGCGCAGGAGGTCATCGTGTACAAGTGCATACGCGGTAACTATGTAGCAAGCTGCAGGTATCCTGCTCACCTGAAGGGCAGTGTGCTGATGGCGGTGCAGACGGAGCCCACGCCCGACCTGGCGCCCGACACGCTGCACGCGCTCCATCTGCTCATGCTGGCGCAGGCGCAGGAGGTCATCGTGTACAAGTGCATACGCGGTATGTTTGAAGTTTTTAGGGTAAAGGGGTCGGGCTCCTAGTTCCCAACGCCCACTGCGACCTGCATACATCTATTGTAGCCATGCATTCGCGGTAACCGCACACTGTTACCAACAGAACACTATTCTAATTTGTTAGTTCCTAGGCAAAATTTAGATGGCGTTGTTTTGCGTACGTCACACAATCCACTGCTGCCGCTGAATACAACGCTAATGGAGCTAATCTATTACCACTTCATACACGTGCTAAGGCAACGTAAAAGAAACGGTAAGAAACCACTGCAGCAAGACTATGAATTGGCTTTAGTTAGACAATGTGTTTCGCTGGAATATCAGAGGACTAAATCTCTTTATCACAATCACAGTTGAGTGCAAACTCCTTAAACTTTGTTTATGTGAGTGTATTTTAATGCTAAAAAATTCTGAATTGCTACACTTTACCTTACATATCTCAGTAACTACAAATTTGGTTGCTAGAATACGAAGTGTGTCGTAATCTCTAGAACTAAATTTCATCAATAGTGCGGTGGCGGGGGTACCGGGAGCGTATTAAATCAAAGTCGTGTGCTCTCTATGATCGAAGTATATTGACTAAAACTATAAAGCTAACATACATGTATGGGAGAGGCAAGCCGCACACTACAATAGCATTAATTCCTAGTACCAGAAGGATAGAAAATAATAGAAACATTTGAACTACAAAAAAAATAAATGTCTCAAACTAAATATCGCGATAAATCTCGAACTTAAAATTAGTAAATCATTATGAAGGCAGACCATCAAGTCAACAAGGCCGTCATTCGAGACTAAAATAATCAAAAATGTTGGTTAATAACTTAGAAAACAACAATCTTTTGAAAATTGACGAAACATATTTAATTACTAATAAAAAAAAATTACAAGCCTGTTGGTGTGGTTGGTAGTGAGTCTGCCTTTCACGCCGTGGGCCGCGGGTTCGATCCTCGCCCAGGGCAAACGTGAGTGTTTGTTCTATCTGGGTGTTATTTATCTACTTGTGTATGTATATCAGTCTTTGGTACAAGCTTCCTATAGCAAGCTTTGTCTAGTTTGGGATCAGATGACCTTGTGTGAAATGTCCCCCAATATTTTTTTTTACTATATATTTTTTTAAACAAATGAAAAAAGTAAGGAACAAAAAAAGAGAAAACCACCTTTTGATGGGTTCTAAGTAAATACATTGAATCTTGTATTTATTAAATTAAACCCTTTATTCCTTCTCAAAGTACAAGTTTAAAGGTCTGCCCAGTAATACCTGAGTACCAAAACTGTTTTACACGTTGTTTAAATTTTATCTCCATTTATTTACAATCGAAATAATGTACCTAGATTAGACTGACAGCAGAACAAAACTATGCATGAGAGCAGGATGGAGCCATACGTGTCTCTGTTTCTTGAATGCACAGCTCTGTCCAAGTTTAATTATTTGATTATTTGGAGTGTATTTGTGTTGCCGGTTGCGGTGTGCAGACGAGATGAAGAGCGGCACGGTGGCGCGCGTGTGTGCGTCGTGCGAGGAGATGTACGCGGAGGCGGGTCGCGCGCTGGGCCGCGAGCCGCACCGCGCGCTGTTCGACCGCGAGTGGCTGCCGGCCGTGGCCGCCAAGCAGCACGCGTTCAGGGGGCTCGCGCAGCTGCACCAGGCCGCCGCCAGTGCCGCCGCCGGCGCCGTCGGGGACCAGATCGCCAGGCTGCAGGTCAGGACATACATCCTCTATGTGACATGCCATAAGAGCTGTACTTGTATGTTGTCAGCAGGCAGGCGGGTGCAGGCGATCAGCCTCCTTCTTGGTTCATCATGACACCCCATGAAACGTCCACTACAAGACAGGGAACTCCCTCCAAATTCCTGACTTTGCTGAAACAATGTGGAGGGGAAGTACCATAGTCACCACGCTTGTTAGTGTTACGGCTGGCATCATGGACCGCGGTTGTTGGTGACCGCAGAATGTAAGATGATACGATACACAGAAAGATGCTTCTGCCCATACTGTAGTTTATTAACCCCTAATCGCCTCTGATGACACCCACGGTTAGAGAAGGGTTGGTACTATTCTTTGCCGGCGCCACCCAGGGGTGTTCTTCTTGGTTATTTGGTTTTCATTACGACGTTCAAAGTAACGACTCGGAAAAGAAAGATTCAAATGGAAGGGAAGGTTTTATTGCATAAATCGTTAATAGATAACATAAACAGAGATGGACCAAGTATGCTCCCTTGAAGTACGTCATATCATATAAATGTTGATATTGCTAAATTGTTTATCATTTCTGGTTTTTGCTGATAAAACAATCATGGTACTTATTCACATTTTTATTTGTGTTATAATACATAGTCAAAAGCTTTAGAAAATTCTGATTCTTTTCTAGATACTTCACAGTTTTGAAAAACATTAAGAAATACATTATCTGTGCTGTAAATATTACACTTTCTGAATAAAAGTAATGATATAATAAATATTACATCATATTTCTTTATTTTTGTTCATTAGACATTTTAAATTTTTCACCTGCAACATTTTCAATTGTAGTTTTGTAATCCAACAATTCAAATACTTATGCGGAATTTTGGATCTCAAGCGAAAATCTCCAGAGCTAGAGCTCCAGTGTTCTTTTAATGAATAATCCATTCCACTTAAGAATACGACGCATTGTAAGCAAAATAACTTAAGCTTTCAATGTAGTAGGTAAAAAGTGTTAATTAAGTGGATATTTCTGCTACTACACTACGACTGCGGTCTAAGCGTTATTTTTGTGTATGTTGTGTGGTTACAAACGTGAGCCACGTGTATATGAAGTTAATTTTTTGTTTACTGTTGTTGTTGTGTTGTTGTCGTCGCGTTCTTTTGTGGAACGTAGTAGAGCCACCGCGCACTAGCGATTTTTCAGTTGGCCGATAGTTTGATCGTTCTGGGAATCAGTATGTACCCCTATGGTAGTGCGCGCATTTGTCGATCGATTTGTCTATAGAAAGTACGATTGCGACTAAACTGTCGGCCAACTAAAAATCGCTCGTGCGCGGTGGCTCTTATGGTAATCAGTGAGTCAATCGGTCGCCTGTGATGTGGTCAGGTAGCGGTGGAGGCGCTGCGCACGGCGGGCGCGGGGGGCGCGGGGGGCGGCGGGCGGCTGGCGGGCGTGGCGCCGCTGGGCGAGGCGCTGCTGAGGGCGCAGAGGCAGCTGGAGGCGGCCACCAAGGATAACGACTTCATCTACCACGAGCGCATCCCGGACGCGGCGCAGTTGGAGCCCGTCGGCCGCGCGCCCATCGCCAAGCCGCTGCCAATGCCCGACAAGTGGGGCACCGGGAAAGGTACGTTTTTATGTCTCAAATAAGCAAGCGAGCTTGTAGGCCACCGGCACATGAGACGTGCCATCTTAGTTCTCAGGGTGGGCCACGCGCTTTGCTGTCTTGTTAGTGTCAATTATGCTACTGATAACACAGTGAACAATATGGGCGGTGGTGATCTTACCATAAGGTCTACGAATAAATAATAAGCCAGGAATTGTAACCGCGCTCAAAAAATGACCCAACGAAAGTCGTGTATTTCAGAAGTCGTTCCACCGCGTCATTGGCTCAACTACAACTAGCTGACATTGCAGCACGCGCGCGAACCAATCGCTGCTCTCGTTCTGAATTTGAACCAATTGATTCGTATTTTGAATATACGTCCTTTTGGTTTCACGTAGGCCCGCTTTTTGTTTGGAATTTGTTCTGAATTAGAGTTCCTGACATTATTTATTCGTAGCATAAGGTGGCCCACAAGCTTGTTTGCTCTCTTGTTATATAAAAAAGTAGCAGAACAGACAAGTTTCTGCTGCTAAATTGTAGGAAGGTGAACCGCTGAACCAATCTTGATAGAAATAGTCTGAACCGTCACCAAACACAATTATAACGAAGATGATCTGCTGAAATTGCTTCAAAACACGAATTAAATAGCAAAGGAAAAAAATGCAACCTTGTCTTACACTTCGGAGCACTTCCGTATACGTAGATTCTCGTAAATAACACTGTTAATTCTTACATTGGCTTGTTGTTCCTAGTAAAGATTTTTCATAAACTACAGGTCACGATGATCAAGGCCACATTCCTCAGTCTATCTCTTCTCACTCTTCTGTTATGAAAGTATAAATTGATTTTATGTATACATTGAAGATATTTATAAACAAATTATCACAATATTATGCTAATGTAATGCCCCTGAATCCAAATCACAGGTTTTTGAATTTTTGTCGGTTTTTTGTTCAATTATCACGCAAAAACTACTGAACCGATGTTAATAAAACTTCTAATATGCGGTCGAAGTTGGGAGCAAATTCAAATAGTTTATTGACATATAAGTTTACAGTAGAACCAAATCACTTACATGCTATCCTTAAATTAAATTAAAATACAATACTGCTTTTTACTTTTATAAAAACTATTAAAAATAGAGCAGCGTATTTGTAGAATTTGTCTACACTGTCATAAAATATGTCAGCATGTGACTGTCGTGTGAGCATTTCATTTATTATAATGATGGCTCGAGCAGTGGGGGCGTTGGCCGCGCTGCAGGTGCGCGCGCACCCGCACCCGCCTCTGCAGCGCCGCGCCACCGCCACGCGGGCCCGGCACTGACAACCCCATGCGCGATACTACAGTACTATTGTCAACTCTGCCGTTAAGAACAGCGTAATAATGCATAATTAATGCTAATTTGCGTCTTAGTAACAAACTGTCTAAGCCGACTATTCCATACACAAAGATTGAGGGATACAGGTATGGATAGACACCAAACATTTTCTTCTATATAAATCTGGCGAATTTTTTCTGCACCTTCTCGATCATGTCAATGTATTTGGCTTCCCGAGGATCCCAAACGATCGCGCCGAACTCCAATCTACTTCGAACATAAGCATTATATAATGTTAACGCTACCTTCACGTTTTGAAATGGGTACACTGTCCTAATAATGAAACCAAGCATTTTGTTTGCTTTCTTACAGGCCGATATTATGTGATCTTTGTAATTAAAATTTGAATTTAAGTTGAGACCTAAGTCCTTAATCTCTTGAACCCGATCTATTGGGGTTTGATCCAAATAGTAGGTAGTATGTATCGGCGTTCCTCTTGTAAATGTCACAACCTTACACTTAGATTTATTAAACTCAAGGTTGTTCGCTTTGGCCCACTCTTTTACAGCGTTGATATCATTTTGCAATATTACACAGTCCTCCTGATCTTTAATACTTATAAAAAGTTTAAGATCATCTGCGAACAATGTACATTTTGAATTTTGAACAACACTTGGCAAATCATTTGTCATAATAAGAAATGATGTAGGACCTAAAGTACTTCCCTGGCTTACGCCAGATCTTGTATAGTAGTTTGGCGAACGATGACCATTAAGTTGGACATGCTGGCTTCTATTTCTCAGATAGCTAGCAAAAAAGGTTAGTAATTTTGGGTTAAAACCTAGTTGTGCAAACTTTGACAGTAAAATATCATTATCTATTAGGTCAAACGCCTTTCTAAAGTCAAAGTAATTCGGCCAAATTATAGTCAGCAAAGTTAATATGGCTCGTGTTCGTTGATCTAGAAGCTCTAAACCCATGTTGACAGTCAACAAGCGCTGATTCTATTTGGCGCCTTAGTCGAAAGCAAATGCTAGTATCTCTATAAATTGAATATATTGAACTAAGTCAATACATTTAAAAACATCAAGAACAGTCAAACTGTTTAATTTATTGTTACACAATACACAAAGCTAAAGTAGTTAATTTGTTTAAATGAATTTTATCCCTTGTGGGTGTAAATTTTGTGGCTCGATTGTAAAATGTACCAAATCGTTAATTGCTTGGCAACTCAACACTATTGTGACGACAAAATACTGGGTTATTTTGGACACCTAGCTAAATTTTAGTTTTTAATATTCAGAACACATCTGAATAATAGTCCCTAAGAAGTGTGGGTTAAATACAAGATATTATTTTGGTGTTTCGATTTAATCCTTGTCTTGCCAGGAATAGTAAAATTTGTCAGCGAGGACCAAACTCTTTTCTCTTTTATTGACCGTAATGGTTTAGAAACACCCCAATGGAGTAACCACGTCCGTTTGCTGGCAAAGAATAGCACCAACCCATCTCTACACGTGGGTGTCGTAAGAGGGGATTAAGGGCTTATGAACCGGAGGATGGGCAGCAGCATCTTTCTGTGCATCGTAACATCTTACAGACAACAGCGGTCGCCAGCCGCAACGCTTACAAGCGTGGTGAGGTAAATCCCCGCCTAACAACCATGCGTGTTTGCTGGAGTTCTGGAGGGAGCTCCCTGTCCTGCAGTGTACGTTTCATTGGATGTTATGATGATGATGACCCTTACAGTATGCAAAGGGGCTACTATTGCTAGTGCTGCGTCCAATCATTCAATCATATTCATTCATACTCATTTCATTTCATTCATTTCATTTCAATACTATTCTGATAACAGTATAGCGGGTTCTTACCATATGGTGGTAAAATAAAATAAAAATAATAAATAAAATCTTTATATTCATTATTTTAATTATTTTATATATTACATCATTATTAGTCCCGTGTGGTGCCGGCAAAGAATAGTACTGTGCACTTGCGGAACCCTAAAAAAATTTTTAATGCATAAAATACTATTTAGAGGAACTGTCAAAGAGTTTAGCTAGAAGGTGTTAGAAAAGAAAGATGACAACCGTGGACAGTTGCGAGAGAGTTGGATGATAGAGTTGGGGAGTTTTTGGGTAAAACGGAGGAAGTGGTTTCTTTGCTTGGTGAAACAAAATAAGGGAAAAGTTGCTAAAAATAAGGAGTCAGGTTTTGTGTGTGGTAAAAAATGAGGACAAAGGAAATGAAATAAAATTTTAACATGTTTTAAAGTTGCAGATGAAGTTCATATAAAAGGATGACACGCAAAATCGTGAAGCATTCCACATATTTTTGAAAGGATCTTTGGGCCGTCCATCAATTTTGGAAGAAAGACGGTAGGAAACTGGATTTCTGTGAGTCATAATCTTTAATCTTGTAGCTCGCGAAAATAGCCATCATATAGCTGATGTGGTGAATCTTTTGAAGGAGGCTATGATCCTTGATTGTGGATTCCTTCAATTGAGACAAATATAGGCATTGCTCCGTTTAGGATATAGAATAGGAAGGTTTTAGTTACAGTTAAATTCAAGTCGCTAACAATCAGAATTTTGATTTCAAAGTGTATAGAATAAGTGGTGTGAATCTAACGTTGCGTAAGTATTCAATTTTGTGGTTTTCCATTTTTTTTAATATATATTCAGTTCAAAGTTGTTGTGTGTATTTAAATAAGGGGAAATGTGACCTAATGAAATATATGATTTTCTTCCAGATTGTGTGAGTTAAATAACATCGAGGAAATCAGACTCCAATGTCAGATGAGGAAGAGTTAGATGGAGAATACTTGCAGCTTTACAGATCTACACACATGTTCATAAGAAACTTATACTGTGTAATACATTAAGTAAATTGTTATTCCCTTTTAATGGATTTATTTTATAATCATTTATAACTCTGTGAGAAATATAACATACTGTGTTTCTAATCTGTGTCGTTAATTGTAGATAATAATAAAGATTTCCTTTTCCCATAATTAAGAGTAAACTAGTTCTACTTATGTTTTGTTCGCGTATAGCTAGGCAGGGTAATGTTTTATTTCTAAACAGTTCCACAGGATTTACTGAGAACTTTAATGCTAAGGAAAAGCATTTCACAAAATGACAGTGCATGAAGGCCTGAAATGTATTGCTTGGAATGTAAAGGTAATGTAAATTTCATTGTGTTTAATTTTTTCCTTTACAGAGAAATTGATTAAAACAGTCTTTGATGTAAACATAGAAACTGGACTCTGATGTGATGGATTACCATCATTTCAAAGTGACTTTAGATGATGTATATTTTTTTACCATCATTTCAATTCAATTCAATTTTTAAATGTTTATGGCTCCACCGCCGCTTGCAAGTGACTTTAGACGATGTATATTTTTTTTTTTGATAGAATTGTCTCCGAAATAAAGTTTAAATAAATGGGATCTCTTTTGATGGGACAAAGTGTAAGAAAAGAGTGACCACCACAAAGGTGACATTTGACATTATTGTCAAATAGTCAACGAATAAATCATTTTGTATTTAGTTTTACCCACAGCTAGTCGCTAATTTTGAAATCTTTATAATTTTTTTTTATCTCTAACAAAAAATAAATCAAAACCCATAATCAAAATGGCAATAAATATTAAAGAATTAAATAGTTACCTTTTTTAGAAAATTATATAAAATCTTTGGCCCTAAATCAAGATTCCAGATTTTTATATGCTAGTGTCTTCGTTTGATAAAATTTAAAATAAATACTCTGTCAGATCAAAAGAATTTAGAACGTCAGTTCAAAATCTTAAAAATAAAATATCTTCCAATTGAAGCTTGGATATAATTTGTGACATTTTATTGTGAAATAAAGGGTAAGTTTAAGTAGAGTGAAAATAATAAATAATATTATTTCAAATAATAATAAATTGTTTTGATAGTGATTTTTGAATCTTTTGCCTCAATTTCCCAAAATTGGAACATGCTGAGAGCATTACTACATTTTAGTACTCAAGTTCATAGGAGGTGCTTATCTTTCCTTTAACTATCATTCTTTAGGAGTCCCAGATTTTGAGATTAAGAAATACTTGCTCTCAGGTTTATTTAGTTCGACCAAGCATGGATGGATGCCCTCGTGACATGTGTCCCCGATGTCCACTATATTGGTTGTGGCAAATGTATGTCGCGTGTCACTGGAGTATCTGTTTAAGACTAACTGATAATATCTACCTTCGGATTTATTTATTTTAATCATTCTTGGGCCGGAGCCCTCAAGCCTAAAAGGGTCTGATACTAAAGTTCTTCTCTTTCTATTTGTGTGAGATTTCGCTGATTCATCCTGATTTCTCCCATCTGTATGTGTGGGATGAATTGGTGTTATTCCAATACAAATGGAAGGATATTAGCAAGGTGTTTTAACGTTGGATTTTGGAAATAGTGTTTCTTGTGTTATGTGCTGACAACGCTCGCCCATTATTGGTTGCGTCGTTTGAGTGGCATATATCGCGGGAGGACCTCCTGATCTTAGCGTTGGATTACCAAATGTAGAGTAGTTAGATAATTTAAAACTTTCTTCTTTTGTGTAGGGACATTCTAATTTAATCTAGTGACATTAAATTGTTTATAAGGAATAAATTAGAATTGTCTTGAATCAAAAGGAAGAATATTCTTGTTGGAGACATTACATTCGTTCGTGGGTTGCTTCTTGTAAAGTGTGCTGACGACGCTCGCCCGCAAGGCTGCGACGGCTGTACGACACTCCGACCTTGGGGGACCTCTGAACTTTATGTGTGTCATCCTAAAGTAGTTAAATAATCTACTTAATCTTCATTGAATCATACAGGGATCTAAACCTTATAAGACTTTATGTTTTATTTTTCTTAATAAAACTTGTCATAAATTATCATACTTAAAATTATACTTTGACTCAGTGTGAATCCACCTTTAATATTACTAAATAGATTCTTGAAAACAATAATGGAACGGAAATTATAATGTTTAGTTTCTTTCATTGTATGTTCCGAATATTTAAGTATATACAATAATCCCATTTTTATACTTCTTTTGAGTCCTCTTTTAAAAGAACATCGAGTTTTAGCTAGTGTTGTTTACGCTAAATTCTCCCAGTGTTCTTGGTTTTGAAAACTCGATGCTTTTGATTTTCCCTTAAGATCTTAAATCATAAATGTTTGGCCCAACCTAGCTTAGATACTACTATCCCGTATCTTCTCGGTTCTGGTCATCATACTTCTCTTTTATTTAAGGATTATCTTCAGTAATCTTTAGTCATACTTACATCTTATATGTTTTTTCTCCGAAATATGCTGGGTAATCCCATTATAGTTTAGATGCAATTCATTTTATTTAAATGAGTGTTTAGACTGGGGTTACTCTACATAATCCTTGTCCTGCGTGGGTTGGTAACGGAAAAGAGATTTAGCTACGCATCACAAGTGAGAGCTATGAAGGATATTGGTGCAATAAAGTCACTCAGTGACGGGGGGGAGGGAAATTGCCCTTCAAACTCTTTATATCTCTCGTTATAAAACCGTTATTGATCTAGGCTGGCCATGCAAGCATTAATACTATACCCGTATCTAGTACAGACTTCACACTTGGACGTGTGGAGCTGGCTAATTATTTTCAGTTTAACTTATTTCAAAATAAACTAAGGGATTCGATGATGTCGATCAATGTCTGCCCGGAGGGATTACAGGAAGAGCTCATTTTGTAGGAGTGCCTTGTTTTCCTAAAGGAAGACTGTATGCTTTGTGTGCCTGGCGGGCTCGGTGACCAACTCTGGTATGGGTGACTAAAAGAAATAGTCAAATACCCTGTAAACCCTGGACGAGTCAGTGATTGTCCCTTAAAGGTGGGCCACGTGGGAGTCGGGTTTGACGCGGGGCATGAACATACCGGGGGGAGACATCATCACCGTCTGGGTTGTACTGTGGTTAGTTAGTTCCACTCTCCACATACATTAACCCTAGTCTTTACTGTAGTTTTAGTTTCGATGGGTTCTCCAGCTCCGCGAGGATGATCAGAATCCTGACGATCCAGTTGGATTGTTAGGGTAGTTTAGCGTCATATCATCGTGGACTGGGTGATGATATGCCTCGGACCTAGGACTCAGAGTAGGGGAGCCTAGGACGAGCCTGTTCGGGGCGATGGAGGGGCTCCGAACCTGGGGATTTTCCCCACATTATTTTTATTACTTCATTTATATTAACATAGGTTTCTTTTCAGAAACTTAACGGCTCTAATATTGCATAGTAAATGAGATAAAACCTTCCCTAAATTGACGAATCTACTTGAATTCAGATGAGCTACTCCAATCAATATGAAACTAAATTTAAATAAATAGTGATTCAATATAGAATTAAATAACACAAATTAGACATGTAAAGAATAGGATTATATTCAAATAAAAGTAATAAAATAACAAAGGTGTTTTTTTTCATTCTTCTATTACCACTCTCCACCGAGCAGAATCTGTAAATTACAAAATATTATAAAGATATAAAACGGTATGACGTAGGATTCAGAAAAAATATAATATTCTTAAAGGGTATTATTCTAGACGATCAACTTTGGCCAAAACTTTCACGTATCTGACTTGAGGATCCTATATGAAAAGACTTCAGATCAGTACAGTACCAACCCATACATACCCGTGGGTGTCGTAAGAGGCGACTAAGGGTTAACTGGAGGATGGGCAGCAGCATCCTCCTTTGTATCTTACATCTTACTTACTGCGGTCACCTACAACCGCGGTCCATGGTGCCAGCCGTAACGCTAACAAGCGAGGTGACTATGGTACTTCCCCTCCACATTTTTCCAGCAAAAGCTATAATTCTAGAGGGAGTTCCCTGTCCTGCAGTGGACGTTTTCATGGGATGTTATGATGATATTCATAAAACTTAGTATGTTCCAATGGAAGAGGGATGTCTACTAGCACAGGCATTGTTTGCTTAAAAGGAGACATCATGTTTCTTGATTTTTGTAAAACGGTTGATGAATAATAGAACATTACTGTTAAGGCTAAAATTCTTATTATTATTGTTATAACTTGTGTGTTTGTGTGTTGTGCAGACCTGTTCGAGAAGCTGGTCCCGCTGGCGGTGCACGGCGCGGTGCAGGCGAGCGCGGGGCGGCGCGCGGAGGCGGTGGGGGGCGAGGTGGCGCGGCTCCGGGACGCCACGCAGCTGCTCAACAGGTACCGGCTGACTGCCGCCCCCAGTGGAGCAGGGGGGGCGACACGAGCGCGGGGCGGCGCGCGGAAGCGGTGGGGGGCGAGGTGGCGCGGCTCCGGGACGCCACGCAGCTGCTCAACAGGTACCGGCTGACTGCCGCCCCCAGTGGAGCAGGGGGGGCGACACGAGCGCGGGGCGGAGGCGGTGGGGGGCGAGGTGGCGCGGCTCCGGGACGCCACGCAGCTGCTCAACAGGTACCGGCTGACTGCCGCCCCCAGTGGAGCAGGGGGGGCGACACGAGCGCGGGGCGGCGCGCGGAGGCGGTGGGGGGCGAGGTGGCGCGGCTCCGGGACGCCACGCAGCTGCTCAACAGGTACCGGCTGACTGCCGCCCCCAGTGGAGCAGGGGGGGCGACACGAGCGCGGGGCGGTGGGGGGCGAGGTGGCGCGGCTCCGGGACGCCACGCAGCTGCTCAACAGGTACCGGCTGACTGCCGCCCCCAGTGGAGCAGGGGGGGCGACACGAGCGCGGGGCGGTGGGGGGCGAGGTGGCGCGGCTCCGGGACGCCACGCAGCTGCTCAACAGGTACCGGCTGACTGCCGCCCCCAGTGGAGCAGGGGGGGCGACACGAGCGCGGGGCGGCGCGCGGAGGCGGTGGGGGGCGAGGTGGCGCGGCTCCGGGACGCCACGCAGCTGCTCAACAGGTACCGGCTGACTGCCGCCCCCAGTAGAGCAGGGGGGGCGACACGAGCGCGGGGTGTTGGGGGGTGAGGTGGCGCGGCTGCGGGACGCCACGCAGCTGCTCAACAGGTACCGGCTGACTGCCGCCCCCAGTGGAGCAGGGGGGGCTACACGAGCGCGGGGTGGTGGGGGGCGAGGTGGTGCGGCTGCGGGACGCCACGCAGCTGCTCAACAGGTACCGGCTGACTGCCGCCCCCAGCAGAGCAGGGGGGGCGACACGAGCGCGGGGCGGCGCGCGGAGGCGGTGGGGGGTGAGGTGGCGCGGCTGCGGGACGCCACGCAGCTGCTCAACAGGTACCGGCTGACTGCCGCCCCCAGCAGAGCAGGGGGGGCGACACGAGCGCGGGGTGGTGGGGGGCGAGGTGGCGCGGCTGCGGGACGCCACGCAGCTGCTCAACAGGTACCGGCTGACTGCCGCCCCCAGCAGAGCAGGGGGGGCGACACGAGCGCGGGGCGGCGCGCGGAGGCGGTGGGGGGCGAGGTGGCGCGGCTCCGGGACGCCACGCAGCTGCTCAACAGGTACCGGCTGACTGCCGCCCCCAGCAGAGCAGGGGGGGCGACACGAGCGCGGGGCGGCGCGCGGAGGCGGTGGGGGGCGAGGTGGCGCGGCTCCGGGACGCCACGCAGCTGCTCAACAGGTACCGGCTGACTGCCGCCCCCAGCAGAGCAGGGGGGGCGACACGAGCGCGGGGCGGCGCGCGGAGGCGGTGGGGGGCGAGGTGGCGCGGCTCCGGGACGCCACGCAGCTGCTCAACAGGTACCGGCTGACTGCCGCCCCCAGCAGAGCAGGGGGGGCGACACGAGCGCGGGGCGGCGCGCGGAGGCGGTGGGGGGCGAGGTGGCGCGGCTCCGGGACGCCACGCAGCTGCTCAACAGGTACCGGCTGACTGCCGCCCCCAGCAGAGCAGGGGGGGCGACACGAGCGCGGGGTGGCGCGCGGAGGCGGTGGGGGGCGAGGTGGCGCGGCTCCGGGACGCCACGCAGCTGCTCAACAGGTACCGGCTGACTACCCTACCGCCGCCCGCTGCAGGCCAGACAGAGCAGGACGGGGCTCTGTCGCTCCAATATCATACGTATCGCTACATCCTATCCTGAGTCATTCTAATCGAGCTACATTACCTCGACTGGACATTGGCAGCAGGACTGATTATTACTGATTAACAGTTTTTGGTTATTTATAAATTACCTACACAAAAATAAGTCCAAATAAGTGAAAAGTATTTAAAATTACAAATACTTGTGCTTGTGATTGTACAGGCAGGTAGGTATTTCTCTAAATAAAATTTATCGGGGGCAAATGATACTGGGGGCGTTTGACACGGGGGCGGGGGCTCGCAGGGCGCTGTATGCTTTTTGGGTACAGTTGATCCATAGGCTGCAGGTATAAAAAGATACAAATGGGTGATTCTTCAGAAAGGCATTCTTCGCGTAATTTCCATGGCCTTGAAAAAAGTTGAGAATTGAAGAAAACAAAAATTAAGGCTTTGAAAATGGGGGCAAATGCCACTAAGCCGAAGGAGCGATGCGTAATGAATATACTTATGATGATAAATAAAAAATAATATGACTCACACTTCGGAAGAGTATTAAAACTTCACAGTGGGTTCATAAGATGAGACCACCATATCCTTCCACCAACTACGATCTTCAAATACTTTCCTCGCTTCTTCTACTCTCTTTCACCCTTTCATTACTTTAGTCGGTTTAGACTACTGTTGACCACTATCTTTATTCAAAAGTCCTTAAATTTTGAAGTTAACTTTAGCTATTGGCATTGAAAGTAAGGCTGTATCGTTAACAGCGTAGGAAATAACCTTTTTGTCAGGAAAAGGAAAGTACACAATTGATAAACAAGGAACAGTGACGGTCCCAATTTGTTCCCTTGGAGAACACTATGGCATACTACAAGTAGTTTGTTAATCGTGACATCGTTAATCTCGTCCGAATTCTGTCAGAATGCTAGTCTTGCATGCAATAGTCTAGGATATAGTCTTCGTATGCCTACATCATTAAATGTATTAAATAGTGGGACAGTTATGGTATCAAAAGCTCTTTCAAAGTTAAAAAAACTATAGCTTAGTCATGGCTTAGTTAATTATATAGAAGCCCGATAAAGCATAATAAATGCATTAGATGGACTTTTGGTACTCATATGCGTGTACGTCCAGCGATGCCTGATTGATTGTCCGGCGCCGCTGCAATTATGTATTATAATTGTCAAATTTTACGTGTTTTTTAACCTATTTGATAAAAACACTATTTATGTAGTTACGACGTTCTGAATAATGGTCAATTCGAGAGTACCCTTAACCGACGGGTGTGTATTTGCGGGATGCAGGGGAAGTATGTTTATGATTGTAGCAGGTGGAAGAAGTGGGTCTTTACCTGTAAGTTCTCTTTTTAATATTAATTTAATTATTTCTCTTTTTAATATTAAATTAATTTCTCTTTGTATATAAATTAAATTATATACAAAGAGAAATAAAGAGTTTATGAAATTTTAAAACAATAAGGTATATTTAGCATAAGTAAAACTTAAACCTACAGTTTTTACAGATAATTCAATATATACGGAGGTATAACAATAACGTAAGGTTGAAACTCTAACAAACTCATTTGATGTAATGAGTTGAATTATTAATAGGAACAGAGAGTTAATTTTTTACAAATTTGTGTGTGATTTTCAACAATCTTATTATTGATGTAAAATTGAAATAGAAAGTTTAGTTTGTACATTCGAAATGATGTAGTTTGAGCACTGTGCTCTCACAGGACGGAGCGATGTGTAAGACGTTGGAGCGATGGAGACTCGTATCCTTCCGTTCTGCACTCACGCCTAGCTCTGTCCTGCTGTCATTCTAGAGTGAGTTCCAAAACGGTAATAGTTAACTTTTGACAGCAGTCTGTTTCGACCACACCGATGGATGTCATATAACGCTATCCTGCTGTCGGAGTAATTTTTACCCGATTCGGAACGCAACCCTAATCAAGCTTCATCATTTGGACAGTAGGACACTAAACATGTTAGTAACCTTCTTTTTCAATTTGGTAAAAGACGTTATAAATGTGTGTGTGTAACGTCGGTCGTCCTTGTGTAGTATCCTGGCGTCGCTGTCGCTGCCGGCGTGCGTGGAGTCGTGCGGGGGTGAGAGCGGGGCTGCGGGCGGCGGGGGGCTGCCCGCGTCCATCCGGGAGCGCGCGGGGGCGGTGCGCGCGGCGGGGGGGCTGCCCGCGCTGCAGGCGCTGGTGGCCGAGCTGCCCGAGCTGCTGCAGCGGAACCGGGACATACTCAACGAGGTGACTAACTCCCGCCTCCCCTCCCACAGCCCACACCCCGCCAGCACACACCACATCCACTGCGGCAACATCCACTCATTTCATATCATTTTACTTGCAAGGGGGGCGAGAAACGTATTCGCGAAAAAAGTTGTTTTTTCTAATTTTCTCAAAAATAAAAATATTCCATATCATTGTGACCAACAGACCGACCGACTGATCAACCGATCGACGGACGAACAGTTTTGGAGACTTGGTTTTTATGATGTATATATTTAATACAGTATGCTACAACTTCGAATCCATCATCATTTCGCTCTAGCCTTGAAAATATCCTCTTTAGGGATGGAGTTCCACTAAAAATTAAATAAAGCGCTTTGTATTGTATCATTAATGTTAACTAAACATTATAGTTGTCGTTTGACCATCGCATCCTTTTTGTTATGTAAAACTAACAATTTTTTTTAATTTCGTGAAACGGGGTATACTATAATACACAATTATGAATTGAACTCATTCATGTTTTAGGCAATCACTGTTTAGGCTCTAGTCCAAAAACAAAAGAACATAACATAACATCACGCCTCTTTCCCGTTGGGGTAGGCAGAGACCACAGTCCTCCACCTGCTACGATCTTGACATACTTCCCTTGCTTTCTGAACCTTCATCAATCCTTTCATACATGCTCGTCGGTTTAGGGTACTTTTAACCTGGCCTTTATTCAGAACGTCCTGAATTTGGTCCTGGTACGTTCGCCTAGGCCTTCCCCTTCCAACGTTTCCATTCACTCTCGCCTGGTAGATCTCTTTCGTCAATCTTCGTTCATTCATCCTCTCTACATGACCAAACCATCTCAGCATCCCTTTCTCGATTTTGGTCACTACGTCTTCTTTTACGCCACACCGTTCTCTTATCACACTATTTCTAATCCTGTCACTCAATTTAACACCAATCATACTCCTTAGCGCTCTCATTTCCACTGCATTAATTCTACTTTCATGCTTCTTCTGCCATACCCAGCTTTCACTGCCATACATCAGTGTTGGTACCAAAACTCCCCCATGAACAGCCAAACGAGCCTTGTGAGACACCTTCTGACTCCTCATAAAGGCGTGCAGGGCACCATTCACCATGTTTCCAGCATTCACTCTTCTTTCAATATCACTTTCACACTTTCCATCTCACGTAAACTTTGAGCCCAGATACACAAACTCCTTCACTTGTTCGACTTGTTCACCATCTATTAATATAGTACACTCTGTCATACATTCTTCTCTTTCAAGTACCATTACTTTAGTCTTGCTTACATTTACTTTCATTCCTTTCCTGTCCAAAGCCACATTCATCATTGTTACCATCTCCTGCAACTCGTCAGCAGATGACGCAAGTACAACTTGGTCATCAGCGTAGAGAAGACATTTGATGAGTAACTCATTCATTTTCAGTCCACACATACTCTCTTTCAGATCAGTCAAACAATTATCCATGAACAGGTTAAACAGCCAAGGTGACGCTTCACATCCCTGCCTAACACCTTTTTCGATGCTAAACCATTCAGTGTACGCCCCGTTTATTCTGACACAAGCACTGGAATCCTCATAGAGAGATTTCAGTGCTTGAATCAGATGACCGTTTACCCCATACATAGACAATGCTGACCACAATTCATTCCTCACCACTCGGTCATAGGCCTTTTCCAAATCCACGAACGCGCAGTAGACTTTTTGGTTTTTAGCCAAAAACTTTTCAGCTATGCACCGCAAGGAAAAGACCTGATCTGTACATCCCATTCCCTTTCTAAATCCCGCTTGTACATCCCATATTTTATCGTCAGTATCTTTCATCACTCTTTCAATCAAAACCTTTGCATACAGTTTGCCGACGACACTGAGAAGGCTTATCCCGCGATAATTTTTGCAGTCCTGTTGTGACCCTTTTCCCTTGTACAGCGGCACAATCACAGCCTTGCACCAGTCACCTGGTACTTGGACGTTCGTCCAACACAAGTTGAAAAGGCGGTACAACTGACTAGCCACAATGCCTCGCCCAGCCTTCAACATCTCGACCGACACTCTATCATACCCAGCTGCTTTACCTGATTTCATACTTTTCATCGCTTTCATAATCTCATCCATACTTATCTCACTTACACAATTCTCCTCTTCATTCTCATTCATTTCCACAGAAGACCTAGGGGCGCTGGCCTCTGCTTTTTCTCTCTCAAACAGACTTTCAAAATATTCCTTCCACCTTCTCAGAACACATTTTTCACCTTTTATAATACTTCCATCCTGGCTTCTGATTTTACTCAGCTCCGATGTTCCAAACTTTCCTCGGGCTGTCCGTATGGATTTCCAGAAAAACTTTTGGTTGGACTGGAAATTTTCAGTAAGCCTTCTGTCAAACTCATCCTTACACTCCTCTTTCTTTCTCTCAACAACTTCCTTAACAATACCTTTCGCTCTTTTATATACCTTTCTTGCTACACTTACGTCATCACTTGTTGCCTTCTGCATTCTTTGGTTAGCTTTTACTGCTAACCAATCTGACCATGCTTTCTTCTTCTCACAAACAGCTGCCTGTTCACTTTTATCCATCCACATAGTCTTCTTCTTTCCACCCTTTCTCCTTTTTGACACCCCACAAACATTGACAGCTATACCTACTACTCCATCTTTAAATTCATTCCACAAACATTCAATATCATTTACTTCATCCAGGTTCTCAAATCTTTCACTCAAGTCTTTCAAGTATTCTTTTCTGACATCCTCCTCTTGCAATCTCTCTACTTTGATACGTTCTAGAACGCTCGCTAAAACAAAAGAACATGAATCTAAACTACATATATTCGAAAAATATTCGACCTGCCATACAAGTACGAAGCCGATTTTTTTTATTGTTTTTCGACTTATGCTCCTTGAAAAAAGTTGTTCAGTTTTATGGTTAGAATCTACCGTTTAAGTTTGTGCAGTCGTCAGTCACTGGACACCTTGTACAAAGAATGTACATTAACGTACATACAATAATGTTGGTGCGTGCAGGCGGAGCGCATGTTACGAGAGGAAGCGGAGGCGGACGCGGCGCTGCGCACCCAGTTCGGCGCGCGGTGGACGCGCACGGAGAGCGCCAAGCTGACGGAGGCGTTCCGAGCCAACGCGGCCAAGTACGCGCAGATCATCGACAACGCCGTGCGCGCCGACAACATCGTGCAGCAAAAGTTTACACAGCACAAAGACGTGAGTCATACTGCATTTATTACTGTTCGTCTTACCTTAACAGCCGATTATAAAAATACACTAATTAATCACTTTTGAGCTCCATATTATCTTTGATCATTTATTTATTCACCGAGACGTGGCCGCTCACGATTGGCCTTATCAGAAAGCTCAAAGTCACCCAAAGGGCTATGGAAAGGGCTATGCTCGGAGTCTCTGCGCGATCTAATCAGAAATAGGAGATCCGCAGAAGAACTAAAGTAACTGACATAGCCCTGAGAATCGCTTAACTAAAGTGGCAGTGGGCAGGGCACATCGCAAGAAGAACCGATGGCCGATGGGGCGTGAGGGTTCTAGAGTGGCGACCACGTACCGGAAGACGAAGCGTTGGCAGGTGGTCGCGGGAAGCCGCTGGATGCTAGCAGCGCAGGACCGGTCGTCATGGAGATCTTTAGGGGAGGCCTATGTCCAGCAGTGGACGTCTTTCGGCTGATATGATGATGATGATTTATTTATTAAATTTTTGAAGAACCAACACCTAATAATAAACATACTAATAATACTTATAACTACAAACAGCCAATTAAAGGTTTTCACAACAAATGACAAAATTTGACAAGCAAAAACAAAAATACGCCTAACACTCGCTATACTATCAAGATCAAGCTCCTTAGATAACTTGTTAAAATTATTACTCCCTCTTAATATAAATGAATTTTGGCTATAATTTGAGGACGCATAGGGAAAGGACCAGTTTCTGTTAGGAGCTCTGAGACCTATAGTTGATAGCAGCTCGGGACAATCAATAATATTTGAAGTGATTTTGTGTAACAACACAAGATCTGCGATTTCACGTCGATTACTTAAAGGCAGGTGATGTTTCCTACATAAGGATATGTAACTCGACGAATCGGATGCCGCACCTTGTAACATAGGTATTTTAGAAACTTTTTGGATGCGCTCGATTCGGGAGATGTAACAACCATACCGAGAGTTCCACACCTGCGAGGCGTACTCAAAGTAGCTACGCACATAAGCACAGTATAATATTTTAAAGAGCTTAGCCCTTGCAAAATCTTTAGACCTTCGTATTATAAAACCGAGTGATTTGGAGGCTTTGGCAACAATATTATCTACGTGGGCATCGACAGTATACTTTCGTGCATTACTCCAAGGTCACGTATAGTGGACTTGGTTTTTCAATTTATAATCATATACGACTACAATGTGTTTACGAGTATAAGTCATAACACTGCATTTGGTAGGGTTCAAGTCAAGACAATTGGCGTTACAATAGTCCTCTAAACGGTAAAGGTCACGTTGAACTTCAGCAGCTTCAGCAGCAGATGCTATCTTAGTAAAGATTTTCATGTCATCTGCGAAACAAAGTAGTCGCGACGATTGAAAACAGGACTCGAGGTCATTTACAAAGACCAAAAACAGCAGTGGTCCAAGCAGAGAACCTTGCGGTACTCCACTTGGAACGGTAACCCAACTAGATTTATAGTTGTTAGTGACGACTGCTTGCGAGCGATTTGCAATGTAGGATGAGAACCATCTAAATAGGTCGCCACTAATACCAATATGCGACAACTTGTTTAATAGATATTTATGTGGGATCCTATCAAAAGCCTTGCTGTATCATAGAAGTATTTTCCAAATATTTAGGTTCCTTCAGGAAATAAATGGTCGAATGATTTTTTGTTCAAAATATACCTTCAATGACTTCTCATATCTTCAAATTAAACGTCATGAAAGCGATTTTGAAAATTTTGTTCATTTTGATTCACAAAATCCTAAAATTGTCCTAAAAGTGACGGCAATATTCCACGCCAGACCAGATCCGACGTATTCACAAAATATCTTTAGAAGTTAATTATTTTTGGGTGCCCTCGTATCGGGTTGTTTTGGTGCTGTGGCGAAAAGCCTCGTTTCCAAACGTTGAATTTGTGTTTATGGTATTGCGAAGAAAAATATAGATTGTCGACGTCTCTTGTAACGTTCTTTGACCTACGAGTCAATTTCAGCAGTGTAATTTGAATATTGTATATTATACCAAGATTCTGTGATTTACATGGGTTTTATTCCTGGCGGGACCAAAGTGCCTTGGCCAAATTTTAGAACTACTTGGTCAAAAATTAGTCGAGAACGAGGAATGACGAATTTCACAACTGTCGGTACCGAACATAGAACGAAGAAAAAATCTACCTACTATTAAAATTAAGGCTGTAAGTTTTCCGAACAAAATAAAAATAAAAAATGAATTTAGAGACTCCTTAAAAATCATCATCCTGGAAATTATGTTGTTTTAACTTTTTTTTTCACTAGCCAATACTGTCCCACTGCTGGGCAAAGACTTCCCCTTCGGTCCTCCAACTGTCGCGGCCCATAGCGAATTCTGGCCAATCGCGACAGTACGAGTCTAAATCGTCACGCCACCTTTTTCGTGGTCTACCCCTGCGGCGTTGGCCATTCTGCGGTATACATTGGGTGACAATTCTCGCCCACCGTCGCGGATGCATTTGGCTTATATGTCCAGCCCAGTCCCACTTAAGTCTGGCTGTTTTTCGACCCACGTCAGCTATTCCTGTCTTGGAACGCAGCGTAGTATTCCGCACTCGGTCAATCCGTTTAATACTTAGAATGCTGCGTTCCATTGCTCTTTGACAAATCTTGAGTTTGGACTTTTGAATCTCCGTAAGGGACCAGGTTTTTGCACCATAGGTTAGGACGGGCAGTATATACATGTCGACGAGCGAACTTTAACTTTAGTTAAGGAAAATGTACTGATGAACTACTTGATCTTGGCCATTCATATAAACCTTGTAATTAGTATTGGTGATGTTACGCAGAACATAGCGCTGCTGTCGCGGTCGGAGGGCGAGATCAGCGCGGGGGTGCCGGCGGCGGAGGGGCGGCAGGAGGGGGGGGAGGAGCAGGAGGCGGGGGGCGCGCTGCGGGCGCTCATGCGGGGCGTGGAGCAGCTCAAGCAGGAGCGGGACGCGCTTGAGACAGAGCTCAAGGTCAGTATTATAGCTAACGTAGAAAGAATAAAAAAGGCCCTAAGATGCATCCTTGAGGTACACCAATTTTGATTTCAGTAAATTTATTTCGTTAAACTATTGAAGTACCATCTTTTGAATTTATTAACTAAAAAGATGTTAAGAAATTGAAATGAACAATTTCAAATGCCGTTAAGTTTTAGTTGTAGCAACAACATGTCATGATCTGTGCACTCAAATGCCTTGGATTAATCACAGAAGGTAGGTCTACTAATAGTAAGTCACCATTTTTCCTTGCCCTAAGAACATGCTTTGTTTATATTAAAGAGCAGCTCTGTAAAAAAATAAAAACCGGCCAAGTGCGAGTCGGACTCGTGCACTGAGGGTTCCGTACCACCACATTATATCAATTAAATTAGCTTTATGACGTATTAAAAAAAACTACTTACTAGATCTCGTTCAAACCAATTTTCGGTGGAAGTATGCATAGTACATTATATATTTTTTTTTAGTTTTATCATTCTCTTATTTTAGAAGTTACAGGGGGTTACACACATTTTACCACTGGAAGTGTCTCTCGCGCAAACTATTCAGTGTAGAAAAAAATGATATTAGAAACCTCAATATCATTTTTGAAGACCTATCCATAAATACCCCACACGTATGGGTTTGATAAAAAAAATTGAGTTTCAGTTTTCTGTATGGGGAACCCTAAAATTCAAAAGTTTCTTTCTATTTTTGTGTAAAAATCTTAATGCGGTTCACAGAATACATTTACTTACCAAGTTTCAACAGTACGTATAGCTCTTATAGTAACGCACGAGTCGAGCGGGCGGAGCGAGTGTGCCGCGGGAGCGGCCGGCGAAGTGCCAAAAGCAAATTTGGTGATCATTTTGGTGGATATAATTTGGTAAACATTTACTCAAATTTAGTAGTAAGTTAATTCACAGCCTTTTATTTAACCGATGCCGCGAGCCATTCAACGCATCAACCAGTGCGGTGGATGCGGTTGGGGGACGGAGTATTAGATGAAGACTTTCTTTTCGACTTATTGAAATAAAACTTTTCTTTTTTACGTGTTTGGTGCAGAATGTAAACGTGGACGTGCGGGCGGAGTTATTCGCGGCTCACGCAGCGGGTACCCTGGACGAGCCCGCCGTCACCGCGGGGGCGCTCAGGCGGGCGCTGGCCCCGCTGCGGGCGCGCGTGCAGGCCTCGCTCGACCGCCAGGAGCAGCTCGTCGCCGGTAACTATACAGGGGCCCATCACTGCGGGGGCATTATATATTTGTTTTTATTAATTTGGCAATCGTCAACCCATATTTGGGGAAATTTCTGCCAGTGTCGTGTTCTAAAACATTGTTCGGCTTTCGGAATTTTTTCACTTTTAGATGTTAAAAATATGGCAAACCGCCAGTGTCGAGTGCGGAAATTGTTCATTGCTCCCCCCGTAAAGCGATAGTGGACTTTAAACAGGAAAAAGTCCTTGACTTTTTGAGACAACACAAACGGGGTTCAAACACGAAATCGCTTAGAATCTTCATCAGCTGCGCACTCCGTAGTCAATTCACTGCATAAAAACTATCTTTATTATTCATTAAATCACTACATACACAAAAAAATAAGAATTTCAACCGAGCAGGCAAGAGCTCACGCCGAGTACCCGCCAAAAAAAAAACAGAACCATATCGTCCGCTTAGCTTATATTGTTGACAGGTTCACCATCAATTGAGCAGTTTTCGGCGAACGTACTAGGACCAAATTCAGGACATTCTAAGTAAAGGTAACGTAAACCGATAAGCGTGTATGAAATCATTGATGAAAGTAGAGGAAGTTAGGGAAGTATGTTAAGATAGAGGGCTGTGGTCTCTGCCTACCCTGATGGGAAAGAGGCGTGATATTATGTATGAAAGTATGTTTTTCTTTAGTATATGACTTAAAGCTGTGTATGACCTGTGTGCAGAGATCCAGCAGGCGCACGCGGCGCTAATGTCAGCCCGCGGGGGTGCGGGCGGGGCGACTCGCTCGGGGCGGGAGGCAGTGCTGGGGCAGCTGGCGGCGGCGGCGGACGCGTACGACGAGCTTACTAACAACCTGAAGGAGGGCGTCAAGTTCTACAACGATCTCACACAGGTATTTTAATCGTAGGAAATTATAAGTCTACATCCAAGCTTCGCAACCAATCAAAAAAAGACCTGTCAGATCTGGTTTCACAGTATATCAATCAACAAACATTTTCGCCACGAAACACTTATATTCACTGTATCGCTTGCTAATTAATATGTGATCATTAATTTTTACTTTCGAGCGGAGCGAGAAAGGTATTGTATTCGTGAAAAAAAAGGTTTTTCTAATTTTCTCAAAAATGTGTTCTATATCACTTATACATCATAAAAAACAAGTCTCTCAAAAATGTCCGTCCGTCGGTCGGTCCGTCGGTCGGTCGGTCCGTCGGTCGGTCGGTCCGTCACGCTTTGGCCTAGCGGCTAAACGAATGGTCCGATTGAGACCATATTTGGAATTTAGGAGTTTTATGCTAATCCATCGAAGAGTTCTAAGTGGTTTCTGGCTGGCTCTCATTTTGAGGGTAGCTGTCATACAACGAAAATGATAAATTGTAATTTTCTCAAAAACTGCTCATAGAATCTTGATGAAACTTTGCATGACCAAGCATCTCCATGTAAGATATCTTGCGCCAGTATCAAATGATCTGTGTAATTTCATATAAGGGGTGTTCCTGTACCACCAAATCGTAAATATGTGATTTACCCAAAATTGGTTCCATTGAGGTTATTTTAATGTTCTATAATTTGGATTCTGAATTGGTTATCTACCTGACTGGATATTCTATTTGAACTTTTTTTTTGCAAAAATCTAGTATACAGGGTGTACCAAAAATTGAAAGGGCTTGCTCAGTAGACTAAAATGAACAACTTTTCCTAAGAAATATGTGTTGTGAAATTTTATGCAAGTATATTACGCTAGTTTTATTGATCTGTGAAAATTCATATAAAGGGTGTTCCAGTTCTGCTAAAATTTAAACACGCGATTTTCTCGATATCGTTTAGGGTTACTATGGTTAATATTTGACAATTTGAATTCTGAATTGATCTGTGGAGGTATATTTCATGAGAATTTTTTTTGGAAAGACATATTCAAGTTTGTATTTCCATACTTTATTTATAGCATTACAAATTTAAGTTTGCAGTTGATAGTTTTTACTTGCCTTTCGCGAGAAAGTAAGTGCAGTGCTGCTGTACCATTTTTTTTGTTATATCTCTGTTTTTATTGTTGTCACTTTGTTCCTTTGATAAAGAAAACTATAGTAGAATTAACTGAATTAAAAAAAAACTTTTGTGCTGGGAGTATTACGTCGGTACGGAAGTCAGTATAGTCTAGGTTGAGCGAATTTTAACCGGTTTAATAAAAATTTTTTTGGAAACTGTTTTAAATTGTTTTTCCATTGAAAAATAAGGGCGTATACAGAGTATTAGTGAAATTGGATGATAAGGGTATAGATCATCAATCTAGTAATTACTACTTTGTATTTCTTCTATTTTATGTACGGTTTACTACTGAGTGGTTTAATAAAGTGCTGTGTGTGTGTGGCAGCTGCTGGTGGCGTTCCAGAACAAGGTGTCGGACTTCTGCTTCGCGCGCAAGACGGAGAAGGACGAGCTGCTCAAGGACCTCACGCAGGAGGCCTCGCGCGCCGGCCCTGCGCCCACTCCCACTCCCACTCCCACTCCTACTCCCACTCCCGCGCAGGAGGTGAGCTGCTTCTTATCCAATGTATTATAAACCGTGGGCCCAAGTAACCCTGAAGATTTTAACCACCGATTCTTATCTCTAATTGGAGTAAAAAAGTGTGATAATATAACGTATAGTTCGAAAACGCTTACTTTTCGAGATATTCATTATTATTATGAACTATTTGAAAAATCTCCAGTAAAACAAACCCTAGTAAATGTGACGTACCCTAGTAATTGTTTTCAAGAAAGTAAAAAACTTAATTGATTTATAATGTGTGGTTGCAGCCGACGGCGACCCGACGCGAGGCGCCGCCCCGCCCCGCGCCGCCCGCCCCGCACCCCGCGCTGCCCTACCCCACGCAGCCACAGGGTAAGTCCACCGCTCCTACTATACACTGTGAAAAAATTTTAAGCACTATTTAGCGTGATAATTATATTATATAAATCAAACTATAAAACTGAATAGCTTTTTCCAATAAACATATATCGAAATACGAAAAAAAAACTCAACTTCGCATAGAAACTACACAAACTGATTGCGCATTTTATATGGGAAGGAAAATTAGATTTTTTCGTATTTCGACCTAACTTGGAAAAGTTGGTCAGTTTCATGGTCAAAATTATGTTAAAGAAATGTTTTGTTTTTATTGTATTATTTATTTATTTATTGAGCTTTATTACATAAACTTATAACTCACTTATAACTAGCACCACCGTTAAACCTATGTAGGTTTGTCTCGACGCTTATTTTTATCTATTTTATTGAACACACTTTCAACTCTATCTAATGCTGATATTGGTAGGACTTTGAAATTGTTTACTAGTGAAGCGTTTAGGACCACTAGTACCATTACATTTATACCATTAGTTACACAAATAGACAAATTTGACGCACTAGTACTAATTTATTGACTTGAATGTGTTTATCCCTCAGAATAGCGTTTACGCTAGAACTTACAAATTACAGCGCCACCGATAATGTTGAATTGATACAATAATTTATAATAGAATAGAATAATCTTTATTCATTAATTATTTTACAAAAATTAAGCAACATGATGCCTCCTTTTAAGCAAACAATGCCTGTGCTAGGAGACATCTCTCTTCCATTGGCATAAAATACACCGAAACTGATACTAAAAACAACTGGAACTAAAACTACTAGGGGGCCAATTCCTTTTTCTGTAATCATTACTTGTAACAGCAGTGGTTATACAGCGTGTAACGGAAGGATATGATAATATTAATAAAGGATGCCCATAAAAGACATGTATACTAGTGGTTTTTTATTCCGAGATAAAACTAACAGACTTGAAATTTATATCATATAAAGGAGAATAAAAAAAAGAAAGAAGAACAACAAAAATTTTTTTTTTGGGGCCGCCATTTTTTTATAATATTTTTTTTAAATATTGATAGTGGACTTTTTTTTAAGTACTGGCAACACCAAAGATTTGTGCGGCAAAATATTACCTTGACATTGACAGCACGATAGCTGTATATGACGCCCGTGTGCGTGGTCAAGACAGACTGCTGTCAAAGGGTAATTTTTTTTTGTTTGTGGCAAAAGGGTAATGTTTATGAGTTTTTCAAAGTAATAATTTTTTGAAGCAGTGTGTTTCAGGGCTCCCGCTCACGACCGTATTTATAGTATTATTACAATCTAAGACCGTATTTTTGTCGGCCGATTTCTTGTATGATAATTAGAGAGGTGATCGATCAAAATAATATCGACACACGATGTCGATGATTTATTTTTTTTCTAGTAAGATACCATGAATATATTTTTTTATAAGTCTCGGTATTATCAAAAATGCTTCTTATGGTCATTATTTGTTAATATACAGGGTGTTAGGCTAGGATAACTATACAGGATGTTAGGGTAAGTATACAAGGTGTCAGGTTAGGATGACTACTATATGTACAGGGTTTTAGGGTAAGTATACAGGGTGTTAGGTTAGGATTGCTATACAGGATGTTAGGGTAAGTATACAGGGTGTAAGGATAGGATAAATACACAGGGTTTCAAGGTAAGTATACAGGGTGTAAGATTATGATCACCACATGTACAGAGTCTTAGGGTAATTATACAGGGTCTTAGGATAGGATAACTATACAGGGTGTTAGTGTGTTAGTGTTAGTCCTAACACCCTGTGTAGTAACACCCTGTATACTTACCCTAAGACCCTGTACATATAGTGATCCTAATCTAAAATCCTGTACACACCCTAACACCCTGTATACTTACCCTAAGACCCTGTACATATAGTGATCCTAATCTAACAAACTGTATACGTACCCGAACACCCTGTACAGTAATCCTAACCTAACACCCTGTATACTTACCCTCAAACCCTGTAAATATAGTGATCTTAACCTAACACCCTGTATAGTTATCCTATCCTAACACCCTGTATACTTACCCTAAAACCCTGTACATAAAGTGATACTAACCTAACATCCTGTATAGGTATCCTATCCTAACACCCTGTATACTTACCCTATGACCCTGTACATATGGTGATCCTAATCTAACCCTGTATACTTATCCTTAAACCCTGTACATATAGTGATCCTATTCTAAAACCCTGTATAGTTATCCTATCCTAACACCCTGTATACTTACCCTAAGACCCTGTACATATGGTGATCCTAATCTAACACCCTGTATACTTACTTATCCTAAAACCCTGTTGTAAGTAGGGTTGTCATAGTCTAATCAGTGTTGCCAAATTCCAATCAGTGATGCCGTATTTCAATAACTTTAAAAATCAATTGTAAAAAAATGGTGGCCTATAAAAATATTCTTTCTTCACCAAAATATTATCTACTATCCTATCCACCATATGAACTTGGTTTAAACCCTGTTAATCTTCCCTCGAAATAAAAATCCAACCTCCATAGTAAAATTTTACATCTCTTTTGCACAACTATTCCCAAGGTACATAAGTCATAGACCAAAATCTGTTTTTCACCTCATAGAAACTGCATCAGCTGATAGCTCATTTTTTATGGGAGGTATTTGGTTGTTTGTATTTCAACCTGTGTTCGTTGGGAAAAGTTGTTCAATTTCATGGGCAGATTCATACCCTTCAGGATTATCACATCTTCCCGTTACACGCTGTATAATGAGATAATGCACATTACTTAGATCATGAATACGAGAAACATAGATCAAAATATAAAAAAAAAATGACCTTCTATACAAATTGTGCTATTTTCGTGGGAGTGTACATTCTAGGACTCGACTTTAATCCACAAGACTCTACATATAATTGCTGAATTGGAGTCGCTTAGAGTCTAGTTGAGGACTCGAGTGTGGTTTAGGAGTCGAGCTCTTTATAGACTCAAATCCGTGCTCCAAAGACTTGCGCTCGACTTGGTCTGAACTTGTGCTTTTTTAGGTCACCGAAGTTTGCAAAATTAAGTTTGGTTTATAAATGTAGATTCCCAGACCATAGTTTTTACAAAACTACTAATAGTGGTTGCATCGAACGCAGTCTATATTTGAAGTTAAATTCTTTTTTCTTATTTAAATATACATTATTCTTACATTCAAACTTATTTAAAAGAGCGCGTGGGTTTTTTCTGTCGCTTTCTTTCCATCATGGCGCCACTTTGTGAAGCGATATATCGCTTTGAGTCTGATTTATATTTTAACGTATTTTTATTTAATTTCCTTGGGAAAAGTGGTTCAGTTTCATGGTCCTACTAACATGCTATAAATTATGTGCAGTATTTCATTATCGAACCTTTGTCCTGCTGCGAGGGTACGGCTAAGTTCATATGACCGCGCGGTACAAGATCAAACAGACGCATGTATCAAAGAAAATGAGTAATGTAGATGCCAGACTGCCGCGCGTACCTATGCTGTTATGTGAATGGTTCCACCGCGCGGTCATATGAAGGCCCCAGGTTGTTGATCGTTGTGTACTCCGCAGGCATGCCGCTGCCGTACGGCGCCGCGAGCGCGAGCGCGCCCTACCCGTACTACGCGGCGCCCCTGCCGGTCGCGTACAACCCGTACGCCACGCTGCCCTACCCGCACCACGCGCCGCGCATGCCGCAAGGTAACCACCCGCACCGCACCCACCGCACCGGGACCTCATCTTAACATTTGTAAAACTGTTCCATTTATGTATTCCAGTGTAAGGCAGAATCTCGTTTCCATCTGATGAACATAGTGCCTAATGTGTTACATACAAAGTATGCTCTTCTAGACAGACTGTATCCCATGAAATGTCCACTGCAGGACAGGCAGCTCCCTCCACAACTCCAGCAGAGACGCGTGCTACTTAGGAGGGGATTTACCATAGTCGCCACGCTTGCAAGCGTTGCGGCTGGCGACCGCAATCTGTAAGGTGGTTAGGTGGTACAATGCAAAGAAAGATGCTGGATGTCCATCCTTCGGTTCATAAGCCCTTAGTCGCCTCTTATGAAACCCACGGGTGAAATGGATTGGTACTATTCTTTACCGGCACCACATCACCACCTTACCTACTTCAAAAAATTGTCATAATCGTCATCAAGCTCTTTGATAATGTAATATGCCTTAGACTCTGAGGACGCTGCAATTTATACTACATCATTGAGTACAAAAAATTTCAACTTAGAGTAGTGGCCGGTACAGTCAGAGAGAAATGTGGTTACGTCATGGAGTACACGAATAAAACATGTTCATAGAATTAGAAGGTACGTATTTAAGTAAAAAATAACAGGTCTTCCTTACGGTATATTGGCACTTGAGATAATTTTGGACCAAAAAATCTATTAAATTTACAGATTTACTTCTTCCAAATTACGGAATTCAAGCCGCTAATAAAAAGTGTGTTACTAAACATGTACCACATTATGGTTTCGATTATTTGTTGACTACCTACTCGTCCAGGACCCCAAACTACTAATATGTAGTGTTGTGGCAGATAATATTAAAAGTATTTGAATCCGCAGGTAACCCGTACCAGCCCTACCAGCATCCCCCGCAGGCGCCGGCGCAGTACCCCCCGCCCCCCGCGGGGTACAACCCTTACGGACCCCCGCACCAGTAAAGCTCACGTTAACCAATGCTGCCAACTTGAGTATAATCGGCAAGCGAAATGAATTATAATTCTTATTCCAAAGGAGCTAAAACAATGAATTATTTTTATATATATACATGCTAAAAAATCATCTCTTTCTGTAACTGAATTATTTGTATAATAAAATGTAATAATTTAAAATTAGGATAAGAAACGGATACAAGGTCTGTTGAAAAATGTATGGATGTCATTACACAGTCAATCTGGATCACGATCCAGCAAAATGCAGCTAACGGACAGAATTATAACTTTCTTTATTTCCAGACATTCCATAGTTTTCTCTTTCTTTGGGTGGGTATTTTCTTTTCACTTCTTTTATTTTCATATTTCGCCACTTTGTTTGTGAAGTGACGTAGCTTTTAGTTTTATTGACGTCATAGTGATTAAAGAATCCTAATATGAATATAGTACTTATACTTTGACTTTCCGTAGATGCATAGACGCTTCCCTCGTAATGCGATCTGGGTTGATGTGTAATGGCACCCCTAATTTAATAAACCTACACTTTACTGTTGTTGAGGCCGGATATCACTACGCACTCACTGCCCCATCATAATGGGAAGTGTTTGTAAAAGGTTCCCAACTTGAAGGCTCAAAAGAATAATTGTGGTATGTAGGTGTTTTCTCCTCTAGCACACCGAGGGCTAATGGAGGAAGCTAACTGAGCTAGCACCATGGATCTTGTGCTGTGATCTGATGAGAACAGTGTTGTGATTATAGTATGCCTTACTTTCAATATTTATTTGTCAATTTACTATTGAAGCATAATTTTGTTACAAATGAGTGAGAATTCTGTTCTACGATGATTCATTTGTAATACACCTGACTCAATTTACTGTTTGAATGTGCCTATATTATTTTTTATACGTATTTTAGTTTTCAAATAGTAAATTTGTCACCCTAAAGACCTATAGACAATCCAATCATTAAGCGTGCAATAAGAACACTTGAAAGCTGTAATAGGTGGTAGGTGCTCGTCTTTTAATTGTAAAATGCATTTGCACTGTCAATAATATATTGTAAGTTTTTATTATAAATCAAATTACTAACAAACATGTAACATAATAAAAGGTGAAGTAGAATATGCAACAAATGAAATTGTATTATGTTTATAGAGAATAAATTGTTTTTTACAATATCCCGAGTTTTTATTATTAGTGACATTATCCAAATCCTGCAAAATTTCATCATATCAAATGGTCTGTTCTGTACACATGCAGTGTTATAAAATAGAACAAAAAGTCCATCTATGAACAGTATTGACTAGCTGAGCTGAATGTTAACCTTACCTACAGGTCTGTTTGAATTTTGTTTCTAAAACTGTTAAATTTACAAAGATCTTTTGCTACACTGGCAGAATTATTCCCATCTGATGACAGACTGCATATGTGCTACATACAAAATATTCACTTCCAGACCATTCTTCTTCTTTCTTCTCATATTTAAGAGCCGCGCTCTTGTCGGTGGAGCAATCTCCATTTCTCTCTGTCCTCTGCCAATGATTTGACATCCTGATAAGACTCGACGTTTACCCTCTCTTTTATCTGGTCAAAATAAGTGCGTCTTGGTCTTCCTCTTCTGCCCTCTACTTTTCCTTCAATAATATTCTTTATGAAAGTGTCATGTCTTATATTATGAAAGTTTCATAGACCATATACATTCTTAATTTTATAGCAATGGACAATCTGTGTTTTGGATGAAAAGTTTATTGCACCATCTGCTACTAGATCAGATCTTTGCGAGTTGCAGTGGCCATTAGTAGCTGGGAGCCTGACCCCCTTTAGCAACCCTTAACCTTATTATGTAAAAACGCATTTGGGATGAAGAATGAAACAATATTTAGATTATCACATAACACTATTTATTAAATTAAAACCATCTAAAGCGCATGTAGTGAGCGCATACTGTTGATTATCAGTAAATAAACAGGAGTTACACTGAGAAACTTAAAACTTAGGGGCTGGTGATGGTGTTTTGGAGTAGTCAATGTTTGGAGAGTAGAACTGTAAAAATAAAAAGACAAGTTTATGCATTGGGATTGATTCCTGCATGGCCGCTAAAAAACCTAAAATTTATAGGTCTAAAGTCATGATGTCTGTAGCCAAAAAAGAGAACACTTTTGGATGTATAAAATTTTCTGGATTAAATTTAGTGGTCATTTAGGAATCAACCCTGATAAACCATGTTTTTTGGAAAAGGTTTTTCAGATTCACACTGAGTTGTCAATACCCATTTTGTCTCAGCTTTTATAATTTGAAGTACCTGGGCGACCGAGCTTCGCTCTATATTAGCCGCCTCAACATTAAAATATCATCAAATGGTGATGCAGGTGTCTAAAATGCAGTATTTTTTTTTAAATACTTAAAAACACAGGCAAAACAATTTTTCCCAGACATGAGACTTAGGGCCATCACACATAGCTCCGGCACGGCGCCGTGCCGTGCTCCGGTGCGGCGCCGGACTACGGCACGGCGCCATGCCGTAAAAACTCACGGCGCGCGCCGTGGAAATCTACGGCACGGCGCCGTGCCGTGCTCCGGTGCGGCGCCGTGCCGTGGAAATAGCAGTGTGGCCAGTCATATGCTAGTTTCTGCGATTTTAGCAGGATTCGGTCTCTGATTATTTTGACGATTTACATATGAAAATGACTGAATGTTAGAATAGAATGAATTGCAACTGCAAGTTTACCTATTATGATTAGTTGCAAATCCATTTTTATACTTCATCTGAGATCTGACGCGACAATGACAAAAAACATGTTTTGGTCTTTACACTTAAGAACTTTCGTATATATGAGCCTGCTCTAACTTGGTATCATTAGTTGCAAATCCATTTCTTTACTTGATTTGAGTTCTGACGCGCCATCTGATGCGACATCTGATGCGAATCTATCATTTTTTCCCTATATAAAATTTTCTAAGCGCCGCTAAAGAAGTTTTCACTTCAATAAAAAAAATTACCTCATTTAAAATTTGAATGTTTATAAATTCTTCAAAATTATTGTATAACAACAATGTAGGTAAACCAATGAAAAACAAATTATCGTATTTAATTTTGGCCGAATAATGATTTCCGTTCACTGATTCTGCTCTTTTATGGCTCAATTTCTGTTTATTATTTTCGCATAGTTGACAACACTGTACTTCTACGGCACGGCGCCGCACCGGAGTACGGCACGGCGCCGTGCCGTAGGTTTCCACGGCGCGCGGCGTGCCGTAGATTTCCACGGCGCGCGCCGTGAGTTTTTACGACACGGCGCCGTGCCGGAGCTATGTGTGTTGGCCCTTAGCTAGATTGTATTTTGCCCCTGAAAATTTCATCAAAATCATTAGAGCCGTTTTCAAGAAACCAAATACAATATATATATATATATACAAACTAGCTGGTGCCTGTGACTTTGTCTGCGCAGGTTTATAAATTGTAGCCTATGTGTTATTCTGATGTATAAGCTATATTATTGTTAAGTTTCATTAAAATCCATTCAGTAGTTTTTATGTGAAAGAGTAACAAACATACATCCATACTTACAAACTTTCGCGTTTATAATATTAAGTAGGAAGTAGGATATTGCATGTTTAATAGTACAGGATACCTACTTTCAATGGAATACTCTGTTTGGAATATTTAGTTATAAACAAACAAAGTTTCAGAATGTCACACTTTCCAATAAGTTACCAGTATTACCTTGTACTGCTTGTCTTTATACTCTTGCCAGGGCTCAGGGTTGGTCTTCCGGTTCCATGTAACGTCGGGCGAGCGGAAAGCCAGGCGGGCCAGGTAGAACAGCGCCCCGCCGCACCCGAGAGCCGTGCACACGTAAAGCGGAATCAACTACAAACGAGCGTACAATCAAATTATAACATATTTATCGCTTCAGCTTATCTACACTCAGGCGAATCGAAGATAAGCCTGGTCAATTTATAAGAAAAATAAAGCTATTATGTGTGTCCCTAGTTACATCTTGTTTTTATGGAACAGTAATATTGTAATAACGATGTGCATAACTGCATAGCCCGTAAAAATACACTAGCAACAAGAGAATGAAAACAATTTGAGGTTAATTATGTAAGCAAGAAAGATACGCAACTTCAAAGCAAAGTAATTCAACACTTACAGCTTTGTGTTTTTTTAAACTCTGTAAACTTAGGCCCTGCATTTTGATTTTCCCCTGATTAAATCAGAAAAATATTACTAGTAAAAACGAAGACCTTTCTCGATTTTCCTTCGATCGACGAATGTAATGAATGACTGACAATTTTGACAGTTTTGTGTTGGTGTTGCCATAAGTGACTGAAAATATTTCCACACGACCCAATTTGCACCCGATTTTCCGCACTGTTGCGATTTATTTTTATTATTATTAATTAAGTATTACAACACTAATAACTGCTGTCAGTTGACAATCGTATGTCATTCATTTGTGTCAGGCTTTTTGGCGGGAACTCGACATGGGCGTTTGCCTGCTTAATTGAAATTTTGTTTTTTTGTGCATTTAGTGATTTAGTGGATAATAAAGATAGTGTGTTATGCAGTAAATTTACTACGGAGTGCGCAGCTGATGAAGATTTCAAGTGATCTCGTGTTTAAGCCCCGTTTGTGTTGTCCCAAAAAGTCACGAACATTTTCCTTCGTAAAGTTCACTATCGCTTTACGAGGGGAGCAAAAAAAAAGATTAAACACATCAGACATGGCTGTATGGGCTTTGTACTCTTTGCCTTTCCGAAAGGAAGAATAAAACAAAAAAAAAAAAAATCATTTGTGTCAAAATCATTCATTTCTTGTCATGTCAAGTGAAATGAGTGTGTTATGTATTGGAGCTCGCAACATTTTATTATAATATTATAACCTATCTTTAATGGTTTGGTGCTACAATTGTAAAGACTGCATTGTTAATATTCTTCTACAGAACAATCTATTTCCAAGATGAGTTTTTTATTGTAAGTATTATCATGTTGGATTTTGTTTGTAGGAGGTGCATCTATTTATAACTGCACATCTTCCTTCCGCTGACGACTTGTTTACGTGCGCGCTAGAGGGCTGGGGCTGCTGCAACCTCGCTACCACCACTATCCACTTCCCATGTAGTTACTGATTGCAAAGCTATTGCCTTTCTTTGTAATTGTTATGTTTACCTGCTTTAACATTAACTGTATTTAATATATTAGTGAACAAAACATACATTTTATTGGGTGACTGTATTTGTTGTGTGCAGTGGGAGTCGGTCAAACAAAACATTCAAACCGAAGAAAAACATTCCGGAGGGTACACACCAATATGACCTGATGCGACACGCGGCAGCCACGCTCGGCTCCGGCAACCTACGGCTTGCTGTCATGCTGCCCGAAGGAGAGGACCTCAATGAGTGGGTCGCCGTCAACAGTAAGATATAAACACACCTGCCTACTTATACACCACCACCACTTACAATTATATCTCCACATGCAAAATAGGCGCAATGACGTCGAGTTGCGGAAAATAGCCCAACACACAATTATTACAATTATATCTTCGAATGAAGCGACTCATATAATAACAATCAAACTTCACTCTTGGAGTTCGTTTGATAAACTATTATTATTCACTTGCTTCTCAGTTATTTTCATTTCCTCCATCAAATATCACCTCAACAATAATACTTTTCATTTTCATACTCATAATACCTGCACCACTTGAATTAAAAGCATCCTAGTTCAAAGAGTTGGCTAGTTACTCGGGAAAAACTTTATTAGTTACCCTTACCTAATAATGTTATATTCCGCTATATAACAAGAGTAAGTTATTGATAAATATTTATCTTCTGTAATTCTAGTTTTCAAATAAATAATTGATTTTCAAATAAATAATTAACGCAGCCAAAACATCCAACATAGGAGGTTTGTAAAATACTGTCAGGATATGAGCTGAAATATGTGGCAGATTTTAGATTTTTTATTAAAGTGCTGAATGTCTATAATGCCTTACACCCCATGGGAATATGTTACAGTTACCACCATTGTATCATATCAACCAAGCCCTGCCTGTCCATACATTCATGTATTAATTAAGTGGAAAGAGAATAATATTTGTTATAAATAAGGCTCCCTGCCATACCCTACCATTGTCCAATAAAGTTACAATGAGCATTACTCATGTTAAACACAACTTGATAACATGTATGAGCAACGCATGCACATGCATAGTATTGTAGCCCTTATGTGAACATACTGCTACTTCCTGTAGACATTGATAAAAATGAGTAAAGCTGTAGAGGCATGTGGAGGAAACTGTCAATCTAATAGGGAATAAGTATGTATAAATTTTTTTTGTTACATTTATTAACAAAATATGAAAATACCGTAGTAAAGATGACAAAAAGTGAAATTAAAATTTAAATCGGCTAAGAAATACGACCGATATATTTAAAACTATTAATTACGCGCCTTTAGACAGAGACATGGACAGTGACGTCATATGTCACTACAGCCATATAAACTCCGTGAAATTATGTTTTGCTAGAAAGCAGGCGGTCAGAGGATACGAAAGGGGGCACTGAGGAGTTAGGACAATTTCTTTTTACCATTTTCTTGAATTTTTCTAAAAATGATTTTTAATGATTGTTTTGGATAAAATGAACAAAAATAAAAAATAAATAATCTATTCGATTTTTCTCTAAAATTATTAGATTCCGAGATATTGTACCTAAAAGAATTGAATTTACTGTGAAGCTATATTCTGGCAAAAATCAATATAATTACAAATTCTTCGAACTTTATGGTTTATAAAACTTACTTACTTACTTACTTTAAATTCGGGTCTCCTATTTCTGACTGCGAGGGGTCACAAGGGAACCTAACAAAACCTACCTTGTATGTGTCGTTCTGTCTGGAATTTGTTTTTTCATGGCGGGGGGCTCCGCTCCCCGAGCCCCGCCGTCCCGCCCTTTAATTGGCCTAATAATAAAATTGGGTTGGGCTAATTCGGTTCTGTAACCACTTTTGAACCTAACCTATCCTATTCCGAAGTAACCAATTCGTTTCTATATATAATCAGTTTTGTACCTAATACCAGTTATTAAAATTACCTGAAATTATGTTATGTTCCCTGTACTGGCAACACTGGTATGACACTGCATCTGGCAACACTAAAATAAACTGCATCATAAGTAACATGCTGTGCGGTCCAATTTGCGCTAACAGACTGCTTTAGAGCACTGTGAGCGCGCTTAAGTCGGTCCAAATTGACCAAAAGCGTGCTCTAAAGCACTCGCTCGTTCACCGCCTTACGTCATTGATGACGTCATCGTTTCTGCTATCAGTGCTTTAGTCAAATAGGTGGAGCAGTGAAAGCGCTAATGTCAAAATCGATTTGACACATAAAATCCCACACATTTGCAGCCAGCTGATGTTTCGCACATTTTTCAGGGATTAGCTTAGGCTTTGTTAAAGAAAATAAAAACAAAACCGAAATTTTGACAGATGAACACGTGAGCGCGCTTAAATCCATTCCAAATTGACTACAGCCATTAAAGCAGTGGTAGCTTTGTGGGCGTGCAAAATCAATTTGGACCGTCCGTCAGTACTGTATACGCTTTTAGCAGCGTTTGTACAATTTGGAACACAGCGTTACTCGTATATCATCATACAGAATCCACTAAAAGTCTATTTTTGATGGTCCCTAACATACAATTTATCTTACATTTACAGTCAATTATCTCAATAACTAACAGGCGTAGAGAAAAAATTATAAGAACAAAAATTTAATATTTTTATTCAATCTATTCGAAACAATCATTAAAAATAATGTAATCAAAATTTTTTTTTTTGTGAAAAAATCTCTTAAGTCCATACTCCATAGCGCCCCCTTTGCTACTCCCCAACCAAGCAGGGTTCGAAAATATCCGATATTTATTATAAATATCAAAATATCGGATATTTATGATATACAAGGTTATTTTTTTTGGACCTGATTTCCTTATGCCCACGTTATTACAGAGGTCAAAAGCAACTACTTTTGTTTTAGCACTTTTCTAACAATGCACGAAAAATTTTCAACTTCCCATACATTTTATTTTATTATTTATGAATTCTATTTGCATATGTGTTAGATAAACATACTAAAAAACTAAAATGTTTTATTTATTTCGGTACTTAAAATCAGACAATTGAAACCAAAACTTAAAATCTGGTACAAGGTTATTTTTTTTGGACCTGATTTCCTTTTGCCCACTTATTAGTGAGGTCAAAAGCAACAACTTTTGTTTCACGACTTTGCTAACAATGCACAAAACAATTTCGACTCTCCATACTAAAGTGGTCACGTGACCGACCCATTTTTTTATTTTTATTTAAAAGGACCATCAACAGGAGATACAAAAATACTTAGCCTAATACTTAACTATAACAGGATATTTGTATTCCTAATTATAGATGGACACGGCATCAACACTTAACGTTTACTGTAGTTGAAGCAAAATTTTGAACTAAACACTTAAATAATTACTATGTTAACTGTCGTGTTTAATGAAATTTTTGAATTTATGAAGAGTGTTGTTGTGAACATTCAACTCAGGGTTTTTCATTGAGACCTTGTTAAATAATTTAAATATTTTATGGAGAGGAGCGTTAAAACCATACACAGTTTTTCTAAACTCAGTATGAAATGGCCTAAAATTAACAACACGAGCACAAATTCTAGGTACATTTAAATTTACCATTGCCAGAATATTAGGGCTGTCAATGGAGTTGTGTAAAATCTTATATAGAAACAATAGGGACAAAGACTCTTCTATTTTCAAGCTTATCCATTTCAAAATAAGTTAAACGTTCTTCGTAGATCTTTAGCTTATATTTAACCTTTGCTGTAAAAGCAAGGTTTTTCGTGAATTTTCTTTGTACCTTTTCAATGCGTTCGGAATGAACTTTGTGGAATGGATTCCAGACTATACAATTAAATTCTGCAAAACTTGTAACAAACGCATTAAAGAGTATTTTTTTAGACTGGATAAGCCTGAAATCTTTGGTGTTTCTTATGATAAAATTTAACATTTTAAAACATTTGGTTACAATCAGATCATAGTGGCTAACGAAACGTAATTCTGCGTCCAGAAGGATTCCTAGGTCTTTTATTTCTGAACGACCCGGTACAACATCATCTTTTATTTTGTAACTCCTAGAAAATTTATTAACTTTACGAGAGAACTTTATATGTGCACATTTTTTTATGTCCCTCAACACAGAATCCTCAGAGAAAAAAACTGCATAAAAACTTATTTTGACGCTGCCAAAAAATTGTCATGAAATAGTCATAAATAGTCACCATAAGGAAAAAAATAGTCGCGTTACAATTCTAGAGTTATAGCTATGGTTTGCTGAGGATTATGGGCATAGGCTATATACAGAATCCTCAGTTCTGATGCAAGCAAACCGTGGGGACTATCGACTTGGTTCTATTTATTAGTTTCTTGAATATATTTCTACAATTATTAGTTTCCTTATTTTATGATGGTTCTACTTATTTATGTTACTTTATTATGTAGTGAAAGTGCCTCATATATGCATTGAGATTCTGTGTGAAGTCAAATTAGGGTCTGTGCACACTAGCGATATTTGTCAGCGATTTTTCAGGGAGGCTACGACAACGCGGCGAGAACGCAGCGCGCACGCGGCGATAGCTAGCACTGCGATTTTTTTGTATCAAAGTGCCTATTCTGGTGTGTTTATGGCGATATTGCAATCGCCACGTTGTCGCCTCGCCCGAAAATCGCTGAGAAAAATCGCTAGTGTGCACAGACCATTTTTTTTCTATTTTACCATATGGTCTTCATGGAAAGTTATTAAGTTTCATGGTTTTGAATACACAGTTTTCAGTATTCAGCAGAACATTTTACATTTAGTTCCTTTGTTATTACCAGAGAGAAAAAAGTAGTAAAAGAGAGAGTTAACAGTTAAAATCCTAACTAATAATAAGACACTTTTCTAATCTTATTTGCAGCGGTGGACTTCTTCAACCAAATCAACATGTTGTACGGCACCATCACAGAATTCTGCACAGAGCAGTCGTGTGGGGTGATGTCTGCGGGGCCCAAGTACGAGTACCACTGGGCGGACGGGCACACCGTCAAGAAGCCCATCAAGTGCTCCGCCCCCAAGTACATAGACTACCTGATGACCTGGGCGCAAGACCAACTGGATGATGAGACGCTCTTTCCTTCTAAAATAGGTATTACCTGCATAGATTTCCATTGACTTGCAAATCGTTACAATTAGGCGCACGACAGTATCGACTGGGCACGTCACTACTTGGCTAATGGGGACACGTCACTACTTGGCCATGAAGGCAGGGTAAGGGGTGTATCTGTCATGCGCCTAATTTTAACGGTAGGGTAGTACAAATTGAAGTTAGTCTTTAGTAAAGAGCCTGTAGAAGAAATCAAACATTTTTTTTATTCATAAATTAATACACAGACAGAGCTAAGCCTGAGGGCAGGACAGAGCGATAGATGCGTATCTTTGTTGCTTCGATATCTCCTCCTATTGTTACACTGCTATTATTTCAACTAAAGCAATGGACTGCCGTGCGTGACCTATTTTATGTCGTTCATAAAAATTCGCGCTATGAGCCCAATAACAGAAGTTACTGTCGATAGCTTCATTAGAATGACAACAGGAAAAATTATGCGTGAGAACGGTTGTATCGATACGTGTCTCTGTCGCTGTAATGTGTAGCGCATCACTCCGTCCTGCTCTCACACTGCAATCATTCTAATCAAGCATACACTTTCTACAGAGTAAAGATGTTGCAAAGAGCACTGATATCTTGAAGCACTTTTTTCAAAAGCTTTTGGTACAGATTTTATTCTGGCAGACACAAACTAAAACTACTAACAATTCTACAAAGTGTTTCTGTCTTTCTTCAGCCTGTAGGGGGGGACTTTTTGACTCTTTATTAGTTTAGTTTAGTTTTTAAGGTCAAAGGTACCCCTAAACGGACGAACGTGTATGTGCGGGTTGGTGAAAGTAGAGGGAGCGAGGGAAGAATGTCAAGATGGTAGCAGGTCTACCCCGAAGGGAAAAACGGCGTGATTTTTTATGTAATATGTATAGTTGTATATAGTTTACGTCTTCCACTTCTACATGTTACAGATACCATTGTGATTGTTGGTCTTGTCAATCTTATTACTTTTCTTCTTCTTCTGCTAGACAAAATTCAAATTATTTTTTTCAGACCACATACTCGTACATACAGTCCATAGTGCTAAAGACCTCCCTCCCTTCCTTCCACTGCTCTCTACTCTGAGCCCCTTGTTGCCACATTTAGCTTCTTAGGTTTCTATAAACTTTAATTTTATTGTATAAGTACAAAGTATAAAACTAGCGGGTAGTAGCGAGTTGTACTGCAAAAGCGAGCCGTCAGGGCCCTAGCAGGGATCCCCAACGACGTCTCTGCCCGAAGACACTTCAAAAAGTTCGGCATAATAACCCTAATATCCTAATAACCCATACCTAACCCTTGCATTTGTTATTTCAAGAAGAATGTTTCACTAGGTCTGACTTGCATTCTTTTAGTCGCAAACACGAAGTAACATCGCATTCACTGTATTGTAATAAAAATAAAGACCAATTGAGGGTTGAGCCGCACAGACTGGCGAAGTCCGAAGAAAGCGTCTACCTATACGGAGGAGTAGTTTATAATAAGCTTCCCAGTACTATACGAGATGCAGCTACTTTCTCTAATTTTAGAAGTCAGCTCAAAGCGTGGCTAGTGGAAATGGAATTCTACGATTACAATGAATTTTTGAATTCACAATTTATTATTTTTACACTATGTCCTATAACTAAAGTTATTAATAAATTTTGAATTTGTTTTCTTAAGTCTTCCAAGATACAGGTTTCGTTCTAGTTTGGGGACCCCTGTCCAATTGACAAGAGTTCTCTTCCTAGTAAATAAACAATATTTTCAAAATTAAATTTTTTCTGTGTGCAGGCGTGCCGTTCCCGAAGAACTTTCTGTCGATGGCGAAAACGATCCTGAAGCGTCTGTTCCGCGTGTACGCTCACATCTACCACCAGCACTTCCCCGAGGTGGTGCAGCTGGGAGAGGAGGCCCATCTCAACACCTCCTTCAAACACTTCATCTTCTTCGTGCAGGTCCGTCTCTCTCTCTCTCTCCCTCTCACACACACATCTACCACCAGCACTCCCCCGAGGTAGTGCAGCTGGGAGAGGAGGCCCATTTTGATAAACAGACCGGCGAGTTTTTGCCGCTGAATGTATTTGTTTGGTTGCGCAGGAGTTCAACCTGATCGAGCGACGGGAGCTGGCGCCGCTGCAGGAACTGATCGAGAAGCTCACGGCCAAGGACGCCCGGGACGCGCGATGAGGCGCCAGTGTCAACCCCACACCCCGCCCCCCGCTGTTACACCCCCCTTCACACTACGTATGTACACCTCGCGTCTACAGTGAGCCCGAGTACCGGTTAGTTGTCACATCACAGGTGTAGCGGTCGGCATACATCTTGGATAACAAGCGCGTTTGGGACGTTTGCGTTCGTCCAATGTGTATAATCCGTTTCGTTCGTTAATTCCAACGCTTACCAACACATTTTGCAGCCATGACTCTGAAACCAGAGTATATTTGACGGAAAAAATAACATTGTTTTACAATTATTTTTTTTTACAGCTTTAGCTGATTACTATTGAAATAGCTGCAAAATGTGTTGGTAAGCGTTGGAATTAACGAACGAAACGAATCCGAGATACATGACAGATTATAATATTGCTTTAATATTCATAAAATCTGTTTCTTTTCTCAGATACTAATATAGCTACATATCATCCAAGTTAAAGGATTATGTAATTAAACGCCTAAAAATCGATTTTGTGTAGCCAGGGTTCAAATTGTTCACCAAACTTATTAGATTATAAACGCTTGAGTCTTTTCTAGTAATCTCTGATGAGTGATGTTTTCTACACTACATGTCAAACAAACCCTAAAATTTAATTGTAGATAGGTAAACCATGGTTGAGTCGACTCCATTAACGATGTATAGCGCGTTCAGGTTAAGTCTGTCTATGACGGTTATTTTCTGCGCATGCGTTGACAGGCGCAGAGCCAATGAACGGTTCGCTCGCCTCCCTCTACCTGCCGCGCTCCGCGACTCGTTTTTTGACTTCTGCGCATTAACGGTCACAGCCAGAGTTATTTTGTACGCCGTATACTGTGTGTACGCGCATTTACCAAATTAATTTATTGTAAAGCATATTATTGCGACGACTGTACTACGGCGCGACGTGTGATAAAGTGCACTTTTGATTGAAGCTTTTATGAATTTAAATACTTAGAATTAGGTAGATTTAGTGTGCGGGAAGTAGGATAAACGGATTTTTGTATATTTTATGAGGAAAATGGACCAGTCCATAGCAGTGTAGAGGGGCCGTGACATGAGATTGCCTTCCTTACGATAGTAACATTAATAACGTTAATATAATAGATCTTGGTAATTTATTAAGATTTTGATATGGAAGTAATATTACGTATTCTACATAAGATATTGTTGAGTAAGATACTTACGATTGGTAAGAAAAAAGAATGGAATATTTTTTTTACCAAACCAATGGGTTAAAGTAAGGAATTTAGTAGATTAATGAAGTAGTGACAGAGTTGTATCAATTCCGTCTGGCAGGCGAACAGTAAAGCAATAAGTCCAGTGGAGTCTTGATGGGCCAATTCGTTATTTATATTCGCTAAAATGCCAACTTTCATGCATTCATTTGAATATGTTGATTCGCAATTATGAATAGTGTACTTTATTTATTCCTTAAATGTACAATAGTTTAGTAACTAGGCAAAGTCGAATAGAGGTTACTTTGTGCAGCGAAACTAGAATTTACATTAATTCAGTATTGAAGGCCAAGATCCTCTTGGGGTCGCTGAGCCAGCGTAGTAAGTAAGTATTTAAGAGCCATGCTCTTGTCGGTGTAGCATTCTCTACGTGTGTCGTCTTGTATGAGGTTTTCAGCCGGGCTAAGATGCGCACCGCGACTTGGTCGAGTCGCGCGAAACTGTCACTTTTTATGTATGGACTCGAGAAGACATAACCGGTTTAGTCTATGAAGACTCGCCAAGTCGCGGTGCGCATGCTCGACCTACAGTTCTTCGTAAGTATTCACCCCCGCCCTCTCCTTCATTCGGGGCAGTACCTACTCTATTCTAGGCCGGCCGCGGCCTCTTCTTCCTTCTACAATCGTTTTTATAAATTTGTTGTGCCTAATTCACGATAAAAGAAAAAAATATATAGGGTGACTTTTAATTAGTTCTTGATAGAGAAAGGTATGGATGTACTCATGATACTGAACAATTTTCCCCAAGGAACATAGGTCGAAAAACGAAAATCAAGTTTTGACCTCCCATAGAAACTCCATCAGCTGATAGCGCATTTTGTATGGGAGGTCAAATTTGGTTATTTGTATTTAGACCTATGTTCCTTGGGAAAAGTTGTTCAGTATCATGAGCACATGCATATCTTTTGCTATCAAGAACTAATTAAAAATCACCCTATATACAGTTTGCAAGCTTAATTAAGTGAAATAATTTCATTTCGGAATCTGAGCTGACGACCATGTTGTATTTTCCACCCGTCTGATTCTTCGTAAAAAATTTAATTCTAAATAGTTATATTGAATATTGCGAATCATAACTTGTGTATGGGTGCCGGAGAGTTGGTATAAATGCGAATACTATACCCGTATAAAAAGACAAACATTTTCATAGAGGGATGTCTCCATTGTACCGTCAAGAGCAGGCGGCAGGTCAAGCTTGACACTCGCTGTGCTATTTCCGTCTCTACGGCTCGTATTGATAAATCCCTCATACGTTGAAGATTGCAATTAAGATTTATAATTTGTATGTGTAAAGTATCTTCATCTTGAGATGGATTTATTAATGCAGCCCTTAGTTGCCAGAGCGCGGTACAAAGTTCAATGTGTCAAGATTTTTTTAAGAAACAACAATTTAATATTTTATACGTATTGTATTCAATGCAGCAGCAAACATTATTTCAAGAATATTTCGAACGTTTATTTTCGATGACACGACGGATGTTTTTCCTGTGGTGATGCCAAACCAGCAAGGAAATTGGGTTTCCTAGCACTTCCCTCGCGCTGCCTGGCGGCACGTCGCTCAGACAGGTGTATGAGGCACTTGTCTGTTGTATAGCGCCTTCCCTCTTTGAAATTAAGTGCGGCTAGCTTATTACTATATTAGAATACGCGCCGAAGTGCTAATTAATACTATAGGTTCCTTGTTTATTTATTGTGATTGTATTTATTTAACTCTGACTAGTGTCGGCTACTTGAAGGAGTATCCAGTTGTATAATCTCTCCTAGCCTAAGTATTGTAGATATAATTTGCTTGTATTTTACGCATTTATTTACGTTTGGTTTGATGTAATTTGATCTATCTACGACTGACATATTTTGTTAATTTAAAATTAGCTAATGCATTAAATATAATATTCAAATGTAATTTCTTTTTTTTTTCTTATTTTTTATCGGTCCTATCCAGATGAAGAGAGCGGGCCTTCGCCAACCCTACCTCAACTGGTACAAAGATGTGACTAATCCAGTGTTGAGCCAATCTAAACCAGGCCACATGGGTGGGCGAAGGTGGCGTACTCTGCCACGTATGTATAGTCTGCCACAAAATCTTCAAGTGCAAACAAAACTCCCGCATGAAAAAATTCAAATAATAGAGGTATGTTTTGTTTTAAAATTTTGGCACTCTACTCTCTTTTGGTACTTATCAAGAAGCTTCTGATTATTTGAGTTACTTTTTAACATGCAACATTGGTCACATCTTGTTCTCAATTTCATTTACTACTCCAGTAAAATACGGTTTTGCAAAACATTAAATGTTAATAGCTACTTTTTTGTGTATATCGTATTTAAATATGATGTTAAGACGCAATATTTTCGAATACACCTAAAATTTAAAGCGAAATTATTTTTTCGAATAACAGCTAAGGCAAAAATAGTAATAGACAATTATATACTTTATATCATAGATAAACGTATACTTTACATATAGGCATAAAAATCCACCATAAATATATTTAAAAATATCAATATGTTTCAAAATATAAAATGTACACTTATTTTTACATATAAGATCAAATAAAGTGGAAGTAAAATAATATAAATAAACTGATTTAAACTCAACTTTTTTAAATGTAAGTGATTCTTATATATATTCACAAAAATGCCATACACAATAAAAAAAAAGATTTTGTAATCGCTGGTTTACAATTATTTTGTAAACATTTATTTTGGATTTGCCAAAAATGTAATTACTTAGCACCATGAAGGAAAAAAAAATTACGCGCCCAGATGGAGTAGTAATCATGCCCATTTTGTATCGAAACCTATGCGGCCGCTCAGAGGGGTGGGAGGGTAGGTGGAAGCGGGAGACGGGGTTTGTCTTTTAACTCTATCACACATCTTTGAATACGTTACGTTAGAAAAAGATAGAGACATTTATGTTATGATATGCCCAATTAAAAACAAAATATCAATAAAGTACGATATTTATTTGTCTTTATTTGGCATGTAGAAAACAAGAAACTTCATGGTTGCTGAATTTGAAAATAGTGATGTGATGTATATTTATCGATTATTTACTTACATTTTATCACATGGCTCCTGGACTTATTTATCGAACCTCTCATATACAATGGTGATCAATTTGCAACTTGCAATAATATTGGGAACTACTTACTTATTTTGTCTTTTTGCTTCTCCATACAAATATATCTTTTATTTCCTAGAGTGAGCGAACTACCGAGAGACGCACAGAGATAGACGGCCCACCTGATAGTAGGTGGTCACTGTCGTCTAGGACATCTTGCAACTTAGGGGAGCAGATACGGTGCAGGCCTTTGAGATGTCTGTAGACTTGCCTTTTGAAGGACTCTAAATTGTTGTGCAAAGGAAACACCTCGAGAGGGATCATTCCACACCTTGCAAGTGAGCGGTAAAAGCGTTATCCACGTACGTTAGTTCGAGATCAGACGTCCAGGTGGTGAGGATGAAATCTATCACTTATCGGAATTAAATATAAAATTGCAAGGACCACGTCAAATTAAACATAAACAAATGAAAATACATTATGTAACGATATTATTCGTCACAGTTTTAGGAATTTAATAATAAACGTATAAAATGATATAGACTTACTAAGTTAAAACAAATAAGACCCTATAATATTTCACCACTATTCAATTTACAACAGGTACGGTCAACGACAGGTAAAGCTTGACACTCGCAGTTTGTCTTTAGCTCTTGCGGAGATTGAAATAGTTATGGTACGAAATCCAACGTGTCAAGCTGAACGTCCTCTTGACTGTACAACTAAATAGACTTCCCGCTTACAAAATAGCATTGCGCTTGTAGTGGACTGTAATGCCTTGTAATTAGATTCATTTTGGTAAAAAGACGCAGTGGACGTATTATTGTAAAAAACAATACTTCCAAGAAATTAAAAAATGCTTGCTAAGTCTCTTGAAATGATAGGACATCTGAGAAGGTGCTGGGGTGATCAACGACGAGTTTTCTGAGTTAAATCTAGGTGCAGCTGAATCCTGTGTTTTATGGCGCCAGCGCGAGAATTAGGTTGTGTTCATTTGATGCTAGGTTATTAGGGCACTTAGGTGGTGATGGATGTTTAACACTAAAATGTGATGTAGTTATTCTAATGTTATATCGATGAATACACAATAATATTAATCGGTATAACACATGCATTTATAAGACAATATTATTTTAGTAAATTGGTTTTGTCTAATGTTCCACGAATATAGTACTGGTTAGATTACCTAAGTCGCCTAGCCTGTATTATAGAGGGACAATATTCAGCACTCTTACACGTTAAAATTGAGTGTCGAATCTTGTTTCGTTTGGATAAAATGGATATAAAACAATTTACTAATCGTAGATAAATTTTAGGCAGGTGGAGATGGATGTTATTTTGAGAAGATCGGAATAATGTGTGTGATGGTTTGCAAGGTAACCTATTTTAAACTTTGGGCGTAGGATTGTTCTAGGTTTTGTAGGTAGGCCTGGGATGCTAGGTTGGATGGGAGTCCCAGATATTCTAAAAATCTATAGGAAACCTAATTCTAGACTTTAAAGTCTGCATCCAAACCCTATCCCTGGTTTTGAGTCACTTTCATTCCAGCAGCGCGAGACGAGGAGACCACTTAATTTAATTTTACTTCTCACTATTAGGTCTATAATTAAGAAACCTAGGTCACCTAGAAGTTGAAAGAGACGCGCGATCGAGACGAATCTGTAGCGCTCGGTTTGACATCACACACAAGCTAGCGGGCTGAATTGGTATGTTTTATATAAAATAATTTTATTATATTATAATTATTTTCACTTCTTATTTCAGTTTCTTCTAAGTTATTACCACAAGTTTCTTCTAAGTTATTACCACAAATCAACTTATTTTTCTTTAATAAATTTAATTACCAATCCACAATGTACGGGTCTTTTAGGTGTTGAAGTAAGACGATCACGCATTTATGGCCAAAATTATAACAGAATTAAAATAATTAAATTCCAGTCAACATTTTCCATTTAGGTAGGTTACGGCTTGTTACAATTACAAATTTTTAAACAATATTTTTAATTTATATTTTTAACTATTTAAATTATTGTATAACGTATTTACATTACGTGTAAAATAACTTTTGACCACCTATTTTTGTCGTAAATCACCATTAATATTGACATAATATTTATTACAATGTAAATTATTAGCAATAAAAAGTAAAACAATGTTTTGTAGTCTAATTAAAAATGTAATAGAATAACACATGTCATAGTTGATTGTTTTATTTTCTTCCTTTGCTCTTCAATTTTGTATTTTAATCTTGTTTCTGACAATGTAGAGCTACCTTCGGAAGCATGTATCGTTGAGTTCTGAGGGGGAAGCACTTGTTCATCAATCTGTAAGAACGAAAATATATTATTTGGATAAAAAGATAATGCTGAAGCTAATATAACACCAATACTTCGTTCAGTATGGTCTGTCTGCCTAACTGTTAAACGAAGCACAAAAATCTTACAGTTCTTAGAATAACTGAAAAACTAGATCAGCAACTATTTGCCATCGTTACGAATAGTCAAATCTAGATTTATAAAAGAAGAAACTGATTGACTGAATGAATAAATGAATGGCTGACTGACTAAGAATCAACGCGCAGCCCAAACCACTGGGTCTAAAAACTCTAAATTTGGCACTTAGCTTCCTTGTGAGATCTAGGGCTGACTAAGAAATATTTTTTTAAAATTCACCTCCTGAAGGGGTAAAACGGGGGTCCAAAATTTGTATGGGGCTAGTTAATAATATTAATAAGACACTGCACAGAATTATAAACGTACATACAGCTGTTTTTGAGATGGGATAGCTGGTAGAGATTATGGATTTCTGAGGATGGAAAAAACTAGTTTTTCATTTACCTTGTGACATAGGTTCTCGGTTGGAATGGCATCTTTATGAAGTCTTTTTCTGCGGGATTCAGTTAATTCGTAATTACTGTCATTAAAATGAGCTGAGCAGATTCTGCTATTTTTGGTTGGAATCCAATTTTGGTCTCTCCCGCATGTTGGCACCCATTGACGTTTTTGCGCCGGATCTTTTAGAAAACTGTGATAAATAAATGAAATAATATTATAACGACGACTCGATTCTATATTATTTTTCATCGACTACTTCACATCACTAAAAATCAACAACACAATTTTCTACAAAAAATTTGACCACGAAAATTGTAAAAACCAAGCGGTTTACTACTCACCAGAAAAATGTGATACCAGCAAGCTTTGTAGTTTTGCTTGCGGCATGGTTTCGGCACAATTTCACCGCACAAATATTAATGTTTTGTGTTATTTATTTTATTTCTGATATTTTATGACAGAGATGTTGTCCATGTCACATGCCGTGAACGACTATTTGGAAGAAAAGTGTGAATGTGTGTGTGAGTTACAAAATTGTATCATAGCCGGCACCCATAGTACGTTTTGATTACTACTCCATCTGGGCGCGTAATTTTTTTTTCCTTCATGCTTAGCACTATTTAAATTATTAGAAAGCAAAACGGATCTCTTACTATTTTTGGTTGCGAAGATAAGCTTCATTTAAATTTCGTGCTATAAAAGTTAAATAATACAAAAAAGCTAATGTTTTTAGGTGGATTCATGTATAATATGAAATTATGAATATATAGCAAGCCGTGAATTAAAAAACCGGCCAAGTGCGAGTCGGACTCGCGCACTGAGGGTTCCGTACCACCACATAAACATAATTGTATTAGTTGAAATTTCAGTAAGTTAATGTGCTAGATTTTTTGAGTCCGACACGCGCTTGACCAAATTTTATTATTTGTTGTTATTTTATAGCTTATGCACTATAAACATACCAATTTTCAAGTTTGTAAGTGTTCCCGTTTTTAAAAAGAACTAAAACAAAAATCGCCTCAGCGACCATCCAACTTGACCCCTCTCTTATATGAATGTTCTTGAAACGGGAGCTCACCACAATTGGTTTGGTAGCATTAGTTGTGAGAAAAGTTGTAATATTTAATAATTTTAGACTTTTCCCATTATTTGTACTGTGAGACCTAGCTTCTTGCCAAATTTTATAATTTTTGGTCAACGGGAAGTACCCTGTAGGTTTTGCATTTTGGAATAAATGTATGGAGATGAGGACATAAAATGCCATATCTTTTGATTGCGTCGTTGTAAAAAATTTAAATTTTCAGATCTTGTGTGGTTCGTGGATCCTATTATTTCCGTTTCGCCATAATCGCCATACAATCTCTCGTAATTTTACTGGAGTAGCCGAATTCAAGAGGAAAGCAAAATACCTTTAGATCCACTTTCAAGAGAAGAAAAATCGCTGCTGTGGAATGACATTCGAAAATAGAAACTATACTACACAAAAAAAATAAGGGCCAGCAGGTTTTTTTGATATAGGTATCATAAAAATTATAAAAGTAGTGTATATTTTTACAAGCTTTTAACTTGCCTTATTAGTTAGTATGTTAGTTTGTGTGGGACAAATCTTGAAACTGAATTTTAGACCAGTTATTCTTATTCGATCGGGCTGAAATTTGGCATACTTATGTAAGTTCGGTGACAATACAATCTTATGGTATCATCGAGCTGGTCTGCTAATGGAGACGGAAGCTGGCCATAGGAACTTCTAAGCGGAACAGCGTAACCCCGTCGAGTTTGGGTTCGTTGGATTTGTCTTTTCAAGTACTTTGGTCCCAGATGACCCCCAAGGTCCTGATGATGAAGTCGGAAGGTGGCCATAGGAACTAATAAACTATACAAGATTGACCCGTCGAGTTTGGGTTCGTTGGATTTGTCTTTTCAAGTACTCTGGTTCCAGATGATCACCAGCGAGCTGATCTGCTGATGGAGACGGTACAAATACAAATACAAACATATTTATTTGCCAGAATACACTTTACAAGATGGTATTATAAATGGTATGTCATAGTATTCAACCTTAAACAGGCATGCAAATATTTAAATGAAATTATCTTATCTATCATTATTTCTATCATCTAAACATCATAAACTTTCAATTTCAAACTCTTATAACCTAAAATAGGTAAGTACTTATAGTTAAGATTTAAAAGCTAGAAATTCACTTATATTATAAAAACAGCGTGCCAGTAACCAATTAGTTAAATTCTGTTTAAAGACTTTTACTTCCAATGACTTCAGCTCAATTGGTAGATTGTTATATATCTCAATACACAAATTAAATGCATTTTCCTATATATGAAAGATCTACAAGGGGGCTTATATAACAAGTCTATGTATTGTGATCTGAGCTGTCTATTTGTACAATCCTTACGCAATGGAAAAATATGACTATTACACTTAACGAACATACATACTTCTTTTATATACATACACGGCAGGGGTAAAATTTTATACTTTTGGAAGAGTGGCTTGCAACTGTCTAAATAATCTGCATTCGCTATGGCACGTATACATTTTTTCTGTATCACGAGTTTACCTCGACGGAATTGCCCCACAACACTAAACCATAACTAAGTATCGAGGACACATAACCATAGTATGCTGTTAGGGCAGCCTCTGATGAAACAGTTTGCTGTAACCTTCTTAGAGCAAACACAAAGCGATCAATTCTTTTGCATATTAAATCAATATAAGTTTTCCAATTGAGATGCTTGTCTAAATTTAAGCCTAAGAATTTAATATTGTCAGGTTCACTGAGGAGGTCATTATTGTAACCAATTTGTAGAGATGAAGGAGTTGTCTGATACGATAAAAATTGCATTATTTTAGTCTTACTAATATTTACCCTAAGGTTATTTGTTGTCATCCAATTAATTACATTTTTGAGTGCATTGTTGATGTCATCTTGGAACGAATCTTTATTGTGAGATTTAATAAGGAGAGTAGTGTCATCTGCGAAAAGGAAGCATTTATGTGGTGTTGCATCTGGAAGGTCATTTATGTATAATAAAAATAATAGCGGACCAAGTACGCTGCCTTGCGGAACGCCAGAGCAGATTTCAAGGAACTGTGATTTGTAGCTTATTTTGGTTTGAGTTTTGGAATCTGAACCGGATACTTTTGATATTTCGACGCATTGTTTTCTATTTTTCAAATAACTCTCTATCCATAATTGCGCTTGTCCTCTAATACCATATCTTTCCAATTTAGACAGTAATCGAGCATGGTCTACAAAATCAAACGCTTTGCTCATGTCTAAGAATATAGATACAATTGGAGTTTTTTCGTTAACACTCTCAGTAATATATTTTACGAGGTGGAAGCAAGCAAGAGCAGTAGAGGAATTTTTACGGAAACCGAACTGATTTGAGTGTAAAGTTTCATGTTTATCCAAGAAATTGTTCAGTCTAGATAACATTGCTTTTTCAAAGACTTTAGAGAAAACTGATAGTATCGAAACTGGCCTATAGTTATTTGGATCGGTTTTATCTTCCTTTTTAAGAAATGGCTTAACAACTGCTATTTTTAGTTTCTCGGGGAATAACTGGTAGCTGGCCATAGGAACTTCTAAACGGAACAGCGTGACCCTGTCGAGGTTAGGTTCGTTGGATTTGTCTTTTCAAGTACTTTGGTACCAGATGATCACCAGCGAGCTGATCTGCTGATGGAGACGGAAGCTGGTCATAGGAACTAATAAACTATACAAGATAGACCCGTCAAGTTTGGGTTCGTTGGATTTGTCTTTTCTAGTACTCTCGCACCAGATGATCGCCAGCGAGCTGGTCTGCTGATGGAGACGGAAGCTGGTCATAGGAACTTCTAAACGAAATAGTGTAACACCGTTGAGTTTGGGTTCATTGGATTTGCCTTTTCAAGTACGCTGGTAACAGATGATCCCCAGGGTTCTGATGATGAAGTCGGAAGGTGGCCATAGGAACTAATAACCTATACAAAATAGACCCGTTGAGTTTGGATTCATTGTATTTATCTTTTCAAGTAGTCCCAGATGATCACCAGAGTCCTGATGATGAAGTCGGAAGGTGGCCATAGGAACTAATAACCTATACAAAATAGACCCGTTGAGTTTGGATTCATTGTATTTATCTTTTCAAGTAGTCCCAGATGATCACCAGAGTCCTGATGATGAAGTTGGAAGGTGGCCATAGGAACTAAGAAACTATACAAGATACACCCTAGTCTAGGCAACGAAGCGGATCGTTGTATGAAGACCCCCCACATTAAATCCTCAGTAAATGAAACTTTGCTGGGGTATTACACCATATGAAACTAACCTTCTATAAAAAAAAAAAAATATTTTTCCATACAAAAATGACAAAAGATATATGAAAAAATATTTTGTATTTTTTTTTTTTGATATTTTGTATTTACATTTAATTCATGATACTTTATCATCCTGTCAAATAAAATCTGCTTGAGAGAATTATGTTGGGGTCAACTGCTTCGTTGCCTACACTACCCGTCGAATTTGGGTTCGTTGGATTTGTCTTTTCAAGTACTCTGGTCACAGATGATCACCAAAAAGTCCTGATGATGAAGTTGGAAGGTGGCCATAAAAACTAACAAACTATGCAAGATTGAGCCGTCGAGTTTGGGTTCGTTGGATTTGTATTCTCAAGCACTTAGGTCTCAGATGTTGATCAGGGTCCAGATGATGGAGCCGGACGGTGGCCAAAGGAACTTATAGAATGAACAAGGTAGACCCGTCGTGTTTGTGTTCATTAGACTTGTATTCCCAAGCACTTTGTTCTCAGATAATGATCAGGGTTCAGATGATAAAGTCAGAAGGTGGCCAAACGAACTCCTAAACTAAACAAGATAGACCTGTCGTGTTTTGGTTCGTCTGATTTGGCTTAGCAAATACTCTGAAATTACCAAGGTCCGAAGATGGAGATAGACAGAGAAACTCTGTTAAAAATATTGCAACCTTGATTGGTGATTTAACGAAAGGTTTAGTGAACGTTACGTGACCAGAATTCCGTTGTTCCGTGTGGTGCCGGCTAAGAATAGTACCAACCCATACATACCCGTAGGTGTCGTAAGAGGCGACAAAGGGTTATAAACTGGACGATGGGCGGCAGCATCCTCCTTTGTATCTTACATCTGACTTAATGCGGTCACCTACAACCGCGGTCCATGGTGCCAGCCGTAACGCTAACAAGCGAGGTGACTATGATACTTCCCCTCTACATTTTTCTAGGAAAAGCTAGAATTCTGGAGGGAGCTCCCTGTCCTTTAGTGGACGTTTCATGGGATGTTATGATGACGTGACCAGAATAATTTAGCCCTGCTTTCAGTGAGCACAGCTTAATGCAACGGATATACCATCAGTCCAGGAAGACTTTGGCAGTGACGGTATTCACATAATGTCACCAGTTAAGACAAAACTAAAAAGTTAAAAATAAAATATTAATAAAAAAAACTTTTAAAAACAAGCTTTTATAAGAAAAATTGTACTAAAACGAAAAAAATAATTTTATGCAAGGGTCGTGCTGATAAATGTTAGTTATATAGATGAATATAATAAAACACATCTTTCGAAATCATGCATAAAACTTTATAATATTATATGACATTAAACGATTTGAAAGCTTGTAGCGCAAATAAAAAAAGAGGAATAGAAACTAAATAAACTTTATGCGCGCTACAAACTTTCAAATCGTTTAATGTCATATAATATTATAAAGTTTTATGCAGGATTTCGATCGATGTGTTTTATTATATTCATCTAAATAACTAACATTTATCAGCACGACCCTTTCATAAAATTATTTTTTTCGTTTTAGTACAATTTTTCTTATAAAAGCGTTTTTAAAAAAGTTTTTTTTAGTAATATTTTATTATGTACCTACGTTTTATTAAGCTTATTCTATTGTTTACAATTTGAACTAATCAATGTTTCAGATACTGCTCAGTGGAAATTTTTATCGAACTTTAATTGAAAAATTACAATTAAAGATTTTGTAATGACTTTAAATTGTTATTATTCGTATTAAAATTTTAAGTCGAGTTGCTGATCGGATCTTGGAATGACGCTCAAAGTAAAAAGTCAATAATAAGGTCAATTTATTTATTTGTTTATTTACACAATAAACAATTCTCGACATAAACTTGCATTGCTACTACTCGTCTCTAGATACTTCATTCACTATTCCTTAACATATTGTTTCACACGCTTCATACGTCCGACATGAAATTAACATCATAAACCATTTAATAAAAATATCCTTACATACACGGCACCTATCCCTACTTAAATTGTCTACATCCACGTAATAAGAGACGTTCGAAGATAGCTTCCTCAGGAAATAGAAAGATAATGCTACTCAACATTGTGTTAAATACCAAATAGTGTTAGGCGGCTGTCTTGCGCATGCACGTGTAACCGCAGTATTTTTATACAGTACTATTTTCCTGTTTTATAAATAAATGAGGTGAAGTATTCTATGGAAGCTAGTGTAGAATGTCCCGTACATAATAAAAAACAATTCATAGTTATTTGGACGGGAATTTGTCCACATTTGATTAAGTTTGATGTGATTATAAGAATCGTAACAAATAATAATACGAGACAGTGAGAGTAGAAATGCTTCAATTTGGTGAAAAGAAGAAGCGATTTGGTATAACGACATATTTGCGAAAACGCCCACTTTAACAATTACTGTCTCATATCTGTAGTTCATATTCATCTTACATTGTTTAGATCAAATAGACTAAGAGCGGACAGTCGGCGACCTTTCCACATCGCATATTAAATAGCGATCAATCTCCGGATGAATAGTTTATTTCATTGACGTCAACGAGTACCAAGTACTACAAAAAAAGTACAAAAATCAACAGCGTTACCTCGTCCAATTCATAATTCATTTATTGCTAGAAACAGATACATACGGTGTTCAAATTTATATAAAGGTTCACTGTATCTTACTGTGTAAGCATGCAGTTTACATCTCAGTATTATTAGCGTGGTGGCTTTCCCTGGTGGGCTAAGCCGCATCTGCTAAAAAAAATTGGTAGCAGAGCGTGGTTAATTGGGTTTGTGCCGGACAAAAGTACCAGAATTAATTTGTAGATGAGTTCTGTTGGTTTTGATACTTCTTGATTATCTATATAAGGTTATCGACGACAAGCTGTCTATATTAAACTTTATTGTCCAATAAGGCGACACAATTTGTTGTGTCTGTTAACGGAAATGTAAGTTATCCTTCATTATTACGGGTGTAAGGAACGGTGTACCGAAAACTGAAAGGATATGTTCATTCAACGAAACTGAACAACATGTTTGGTAATTGAAAAAAAAATTCAAAGAGCAATTTGTATGGAGGTCAATATTTTCTTCATTTCCCAAAATTAATTCTTTGGGAAAGTTGTTCAGTTTCGTTGACTGAGCACGCCCTTTCAGTTTTCGATACACCGTCCCTCACACTCTGTATACAATTCCTAAAAAAAAGAAACAAAATCTTTGATATATTAACTTTTCCTATATATAAATTCATAATACCAAAATCTATTTTTATTTTACATTTCCGACTGACCAGCAGGTGTTCTATACAATGCCAAGGAAAAGTATGTACTTAATGTTCATAATATTTCATACATTTCCTAAACGTTCTAGAAATTCTATTAATTTCCTAGGAATTGTATAGAATTTCTTACTTACATTTCCGGTGACATATTTACTTGTCTAACATTCCGCAAGTTTCCAACCCAGTCAATTGACCTACTTTTTATTGAACGTCAAAACAGAAATCTTCCATAGATTTTGTATGAAGTTTTTGAACAATGAAGTCATAATTTTTGCCATCGTTTAGTTACTTTTTAACACTAAATTAATTACAAAAATTTAAAACTATGTATGAAATTTAAAATTACTTGGTTTTCATAAATTTTAAATGATTCTTTCTTAGACCCTGTCCAGAAAGGGCGAATTCGCCGCGATTTACTCGCGCGTGTTTCGCGCGTTCATCTGGACGCATACAAGGCGCTCCTAGTATCTCGACTCGCGCGAGCCGAGAACATTCGCGCGATGCTTGTGGACGCAATGTATTGACACCCAGTACCTCGACTACGCGCGTAGAAACTCGCGCGTGCGGAAAATTTGCTTCCGCTGAGAGCTTTGAGATTTGTGGCATTAAAGATCAAGACACTAATTTAAATATTTTCTGTTGTTATCAAAATGATAAAAAATATGAGTTATTTCTTGAGAAATTAGAATTGTTGCTTCAAAAATATTTTGACAAAAAAGTTGTAATAATGGGTGACTTCAATGTGAACCTCCTTAATGATAATTGTAAGAAAGAAGACTTCCTTAATCTATTAAAAAGTTATAATTTTAGAGCTCTTATAAAAACTAGTACTTTTAGTAGAAATAATTCTCAATCTTGTATCGACAACATACTAACAAACGTTGCTACGGAGTCTGTTGAAGGCGCTTCAGTTGATCATAATGGACTTGCGGATGGTCATGCGGCTATAATGTGTAGCTTGAACTTAGAAAGCTCTAAGCACAGACAATGGAAAGAAGAAGTAGTTTTTGTTGAAAGGAGAGTTTTTAATAGTGTAAATAATCACGGTTTTAGACAAAATGTTACAGAAATAAATTGGAATAATTTAGGAATAAATGGATATATGAAAAACTTCATAGACGTTTTTAAAAAGAGCTTCAGAAAAAAGAAGAGAAAGATAAATTTAAAGAAATTAGGAAAAGTTAAGTGGATCACGAAAGGTATCAAGGTTTCTAGCATGATGAAACGAGTTTTGTGTAATACAGACAGTAAGCACAACGATATTAGTATTGCTAAATATAGGAAGGCATACTTAAATATCTACAGGAAAATAATTAGAATGGCTAGGAATATAGCAGTACAGGACAAAATTTGTAGAGAAAAGTATAAGGCAAAGGGAGTTTGGAAAGTCGTGAACAAGGAAAGAGGAAAAAGCGTTTCAAGTCAGAGGAACAACATAGTGCTTAAGATAAACGGTAATACTATAAGGGATGCTGCAGAAATAGCTAAGATTTTTTCAAAACAGTTTGACCATAGCGTTTTGCCTTCTTCTGGAAATCTTACGTTGGCTTTGAATATATTACGCGAAAATACTGCTAGGGTTCAGGATAACTTAGATTTCCCGGTTGTAACAGCTACAGAAGTTGCTAGAATCGTAAAAAATATGGAAACAAAAACTTCATATGGATATGATGAAATGCCGATCTCAATAATTAAAGATAACATAGATCTATTTGATCACAGCCTTGCCATGTTTTTCAATAAATGCATACAAGAATGTACGTTTCCTGACCAACTTAAAATAGCTAGGATACTACCAGTTTTTAAGAAAAATTGTAAGCTTGACCCAAAAAATTACAGGCCAGTATCATTGTTGCCAATTTTGTCAAAAATTTTTGAAAAAGTTATAAAATCTAGACTACTTTCTCATTTCAAAAAGAATGATGTTTTAAATGACCGACAATTTGGCTTTCGGATAGGAATGGGTACTGCGGATGCTATTGATGCCTTAATTAACGAAGCAGTAACAAATTTGAATGAAAAATTAAAAGTAGCAGGGTTATTCTTAGATTTGACGTCAGCTTTCGACATGGTTAATCACAAAATTTTGGTAGAAAAGCTTGAACACTACGGAGTCAGAGATGCAGTTTTAAAATTGTTAGTATCTTATCTAATGAATAGAAAACAGTTTGTGGAAATAAAATCAACAACCATTGAAGGCACAGAAACAACTGAAACATCTGAACTTGTTAATATCACTCGAGGTGTCCCACAAGGATCCATATTGGGACCAGTTTTCTTTATAGTATTTGTCAATGACTTAGCTAGTTATGTTGTTTCCAAAGAACCGAGTGCCAAACTAGTACTGTTTGCTGATGACTCTAACGCAATTTTATCAGGACCTAACATACAAGATCTCAACGACAAGGCTAATATAACATTAGCAGCTTTTGAAGCCTGGTTTTTGGCAAATGACCTAAGGCTTAATTTACAGAAAACTAATGCAATCCTGTTTAAAACGACTTCAAGAAATCAAGACTCTCTTAACTTAGTTTTAAATAATATACACATAGAGTTAGTAAATGAAGTTAAGTTTTTAGGTGTCCATATAGACTCCTTATTTAATTGGAAAGCGGAATTAAAAACCTTAGAAAGCTCAATAAGCTCTGCATGCTTTGCATTAAGAAGCCTTAGGGACGTACTGTCATTAGACCAATTAAAATCGGTTTATTTTGCTTTAATTGAATCAAAGTTACGTTATAGTATAAAGTATTGGGGAAACAGTTATAAATATAATTTGGTTAAAGCTTTCACAGTTCAAAAAAGGGCAATAAGAACTATAGCTCGCATTCCCCCGTGGGAATCGTGTAGGGAATATTTTAAAACCTATAAAATTTTAACAGTTCCCAGTCTTTATATTCTAATTATTTTAGTTGATTTAGTCAAGCATAAATCAGTATATGAAACGGAAGACGAGATGAATACTCGCCAAGGTACTAGGCGCAAAGACATGAATCATGTGATACAACCATGTTTGAATATTGTGAAGCACTGCTATAAATATCAAGCTATTGCGTTTTTCAATGGACTTCCGACAGAATTAAAAATTATAAATAATGTTAGTGTGTTCAAAAACAAATTGAAGTTATTACTACTAGAAAAAAATTGCTATTCTTTTAATGATTTTTATGAAAATTGACCTTTTGTTAAAATTTTAATATTTAATGACCTTTTAATTCTTTTTGTTTGTAAGTGCTTATTGTTTTAATTAATTTTCTTTTGACATTTCCATATATTAATTTTATTTTAGTTTTATATTACAATCAATAATTTTTATTTATGTTAAGAAACTATATATACTGTAAATATTTCGCACACAGAAATTCTGTTTTTGAATAAAATAAATAAATAAAAGTAACAATTCGCGGCGAATTCGCCCTTTCTGGACAGGGTCTTAGACGCAAACAGGATTTCATTTTATTTTTGACCCAGAAAACTCGCGGATTGATGTGAGTACGGATTTTGTAAAAGAGTCATCGATTGGGCATCACCCACGACACGAGGTGTTGTTAAAGCCGGCGTCACAGGTCAGTCGCTTGTAGCGCCGGCAGTGGTAGTAGTGTAGTAACATTAGTGTTAGGAGGAGGAGACGGGGGGCGGCGGCGGGGGGGGCGCCAGGAAGGGGGGCGGGGCGCCCCACGGCGGCGGGTTGAAGGGCGCGCGCCAGCCGGGGGGCGGCATGCCCATCATACCTGCAACAACAGTATCAGCCATCGATAACATGTTTTATAAAGCAAATTAAGGAAGTTCACAAAAAAACTACAGGCGAAAAAATGTACAGTAAGCGTCGAATTAATATGAGCGTCTATCGTAGTCAAAATGATCTGAAGTAAACAAGTTCATTTTCATATACGCAATTAGAATTGTCAAGTTGCAGTGTTCAAAATATGTTGGCAACATAGTTTCCAATATTATGTTCGCGGCCGTCACCGTCAAATTAATGTGGGCGACTATAGAAGTCAAAATGATCTGAACTAATCTAAATCTTATTTACTACAGATCATTTTGACTACTATGGAAACCTTGTTGCCAAGACGTTTTGAACACTTTGTGTGCTTACAATTATATGTCAATTTTACTGGCGTATATGAAATTGAACTTGTTTACTACAGATCATTTTGACTAGGATAGACGCTCATATGAGTTCGACGCTGACTGTACTTTGATTAGATTGAAAGCAGTGTGATAGCACAACGGTGAAGCGACAGAGACAGGTATTGCTCCATCCTGCTCTCACGCATAGCTCTATCCTGCTGACATTGCAATCAAGCTAAATTACTTCGACTGTAGGTCCAAAATACCGACGAGCGTGTATGATCATCAATCGATGATGAGAGTGTAGAGGAAGCGAGGGAAGTATGCCAAGATCTGTGGCGGTCTGTGCCTAGCTTACCTCGACGGAAACGGATAGTTATTTTAAAGAAAAATTTATTTAGAATCGTATGAGAAAACACCTCTATATAATAAACATCCTGAGAAAGAGTATGTATATACGCTTCACACCATCTCTTTGGTGTCGTAAAAGAAGACTAACTGCCGTACTCAGTGACGTCATGCTATCGTTGAGACTTATGCAGTCCTTGGCAGATGTACAAAGCGCACAGTTGGAGTGAATGTCTATATTTCCACATCTATTCAAGTCAGGGCGCATTGGACTTTTTTTGAGATTAGCTCGTTCCATCCAATCCATCACGTCATCTTTGTGATTCAGATTCAGATAATTTTATTCAATGTAGATTCTTTACAGAATACTTATTGAATGTCATGCAGAATACATCATGTGTTCAGAGCTAAATTGAGATTCCAAGTTCATGTTACCCAAATCTATAGACTTTATTTGGGATGAGCTTGGTCCATCGTCGAAGTCATCTTTACCTTCAGGGTTGAGACTCCAAGTTCGTATTCATCATCATAATTCATAACATCCTATAATACGTACACTACAGGACAGGGAGCTCCCACCAGAATTCCAGCTGTAGCTGGAACAATATGGGGGGGATGTACCTTAGTCACCACGCTTGTCAGTGTTCCGGCTGGCACCATAGATCGCGGTTGTTGGTGACTGCAGTATGAAAGAAAGAACGCTACTGCCCACCCTCCGGTTTATAAACCCTTAGTCGCCACTTACGACACCCACGGGTAGAGGTTGGTACTATTCTTTGACGGCACCACACACGGGACACAGCACAGAGTTCGTATTACCCAAATATATTGAAGTTAGGGTGTGCATAGACTTGTTTTGGGATTAGCTCCTTCCATCAACGACGTCACCTCTGTCGTCCATGCTAGAGTAAAGTCAAGAGCATGATAAAAAGGACCGCTTACCGGGAGGGGGCGGCGGCATGTGTGGCGGCGGAGGACCCGACACGTTGCCCGCGGGACCCATATTGTTGTCTCCCTGAAACACAACGACACCCAATCACCATCACTTGCTAACTTACACCAAGTAATACACTACTGTCATACTCCTATTATGGTTTATTCATTTATTTTACAGTTTATTGTACACATGAAAAATACATTAAGACAAGTTAAATAAAGAAAAATGACACAACAGGTGCTGCTTATTTCATCTAACAGTCTCGGTGGTCTACAGTCAAAATAATAAATACCGTTTGATTAGAATGACAAAAGGAAAGACTATGCGTGAAAGAAAGTCGGATCTATACGTGTCTCTGTCGCTCTAATGCGGAGCGCGTCGCTCCGTCCTGCTCTCACACTGCTGTCATTCAAATCAAGCTACATTACTTCGACTGCAGTGCAGCACACCCCGCGGACACTACACACTTCGAGCGCGAAAGGTCGCGTAGGCTGCATATTCAGTACAAAACACCCTCACAAGAGCACCACGAGAATATCGCTGGCGTGTGCGCGCGGGGGTGCGGAGTGGATTGCGCAAGGGGGGAGGAGTCTCCGTTGTGCATGATAATACTAATAGGTCTTTACCTATGAAATTGCCGAAATTTTCTTACAGATTAATGAGATCATAATTCCTATAATTCTAATGCTATTTTTTTCATTTGTCTTATATTTGAAAGTTGACTTCAAGGTTATCAATTTACTCATAAAATAAAGTTTTTATGTTTAGTTTGATATATAAAATTAAAGGTTCTAAAATTGGTCGTCTTAAATGTCGTCCGATTTCATCATTAGATTTGTTATATTTTTTTACAGATAATATTTTTCGAAAATTAAATTTAAGCTTCTGTTAGTTTAATGTCTTCCCAATAATACTTAAAAAAAAATTGGATTTATAATTCCTAAGAAAAATACAAAAATGTTAGTAGTCTGTCGCACTTTTCTCCATTTCACGGTGGACACGGAAGATCAGCGTCTCGGGCTTCAAAACTCGAGACAAATTGCTGAGCGGTCACCAATTTGGTAACTTAGTATTTACCATTAGCGTACTTAAATTTAGTTTGTACCATTTTAAGTTTCCAAATAAATTATTTTTCTTTCTTTCTTCTTTCTTTCAATTGAAAATTGAGTTTACCTAAAATTCGCCATACAAAACGGCAATTTCATAGGTAAAGACCTATTATAAGTTTATTCTGTGACTTTAGTCTAGTGGTTAAAGTGCTCGGATAGGTTCTGTTCTAGATTCGGTGCACTGTCAAACAAATAACACTTTATACGAATTCCCCAGTTTGATTAGGTTAGGTAATGATTCCATACTTCGGAAGACAAATTAAGCCATCGGTCCTGATTACTACCTACGGAAGTAGTCGTTAATGAGCCATGTCAGAAGGCTTCGGTTCAACAACTCTGAAACCAGGGTATGTGTGGTTGGTCATCGGCTTCTGTAAGATCGATCGATCGAAGATTTATCTTGCTAGCCGCTTTCTGATGATGTTGAAATAATGTAGCTTGATAAGAATGACCGCAGAACAAATGTAGGTGAGGGCACTGAGTAGACGGAGATATTGGAGATGGAGCGACAGAGACACGTATCATTCTCTTATGCTCTTCGCTCCCCACCCACCCGGTGAAGCTGTGACAGCCAATAAGGATAACAGCAAGGTTATCTTCAAAACGCTCTCACACATTGCATTCTGATGACATGTCATTCTTCTACAGATTGTACTTCGGAGAGTGTGCTCAAGAGCTCCACGTGCTTATTCCACCATCTCCCTTCTACCATCGGGAGTCCAGACGCACCGCAGGATATTCCGCACATTCGTACAAAGCGCTTTGAAACATCTTTCATAATGCGCAGCTAAAGAGTGGAATTCTCTGCCTGCGTCTGTGTTCCCGAGTTCATATAACCCGTATCTATTCAAGTCGCGAGTGAATAGACTTCTTATGGGCAAGCTCGTTCCATCGTCGACCTCATTTCTGTCTTCAAGACTAGATCGAGGTCAAGAGTAAGCCCATTGGCGATAAAAAAGAAAGTTACATTATTTTGTTTTGACTATAGAGCGAGGCAAACCGTCCCAGACGTTTCCCAGAACTCGCAGCCTAAACGGGCCTTACTTACAGCATACTGAAAATACTAGAAAGAGATAAAGGCCTATTTAAATATTTTCGGAGATGGAAATGTCATCTTGTGTAAGTTAGTTGTGTAAAAAAAAAAGTGATTTATTTTGAAATTTACCTAGGCATACATTATATATTGAGCCCGCTAATCTGCACAGCAGTTTGTTGGCGGAGATACAATGTGAATACGGTAGTTTTTTTTTTTACAAGAAACCTCGCATGAAAATTCTAGGAGATATGGAACAAATTTTTTGTTCATCATAACATTCCATGAAATGGAACAGGGAACTCCCTTCAGAGCTCCATCAAAATCGCTTAGTACTTTGGAGGGCATTTACCATAGTCACCACGCTTGTAAGCGTTGCGTCTGGCGACCGCAGTATGTCAGTTAGTACGATACACAGATAGATGCTGCTGCCCATGCTCCGGTTCCTAAGCCTTTAGTCGCTTCTTACGACACCCACGGGTACAGATGAGTTGGTACTATTCTTTGCCGGCACCACACAGACCGAAACTAACTGATGGAATGTATATCTGTACTTAATTAGAACGTGATGTTTTTTTGTCCGAGAAAATTGTTCTTTTGTATAAAATATACATAGATACCTGTTGCCTGTTGTGCGGCGGTTGCGGCGGCGGGTGTGAGGTCTGTCCGGGGGGCGCGGGGCCGGGGGAGGGGGAGGGCGCGGGGGGCGGCGGGAAGGCGGGCGGGAGCGGCGCGCTGCCCGGCGGCGGCGGCTGGCTGCTCGCCACACCTGCAAGCGACTTACTGCTAACCAAACTTGCAAATAACTTACTAAAACAAACGCCAGAGACACAGTAAAGAGATGGGCTTATCAGCAGTATGAAAGTTTCATACAAACGTCCAAAATGGCGCACTCACACAGACGCACGTTTCTACAGGCCGCTAAGCAAAGTTCGCCCTGAATTCTATCGCGGTTGTCGCGTGAAGGGAAGCGGTGGGTTAGTTTGCTGTTGGTTGTTTCATGTCATATTGTGCGGCATATGGATATATAAATTTTTATTTCTGCCCTGCCCTTGTGTGGTAAATGTCGGCTAACGTGTTGCGATTAAAGGTGACTTAGAGACTTACTCTTTCCGAGTGTGATAAAAGGCGACTAAGTGTCTTAATCTGACCTTGGGTCATAAAAGGCGACTAAGTGACTTAACCTTCCCTTGAGTAATAAAAGGCGACTAAGTGACTTAACCTTCCCTTGAGTGATAAAAGGCGACTAAATGTCTTAATCTGCCCTTGTGTCATAAAAGGCGACCAAGTGCCCTAATCTTTGTTTGAAATTGAATTTGCTTTGTTTTGAATTTGTTTTCGTTTTTCATTTATTATTTAATGTAGTTATTATTGTTTGGTTCTGAAGGTATGGGTCTTTGTTGCTCAAAAATAAAATTTTTATTTGATGTTTGATTTGTTACCAAAGATTTCGGACCTTTCTTTTATTTTTCTGTGTTTGTTACAACCCTGACGCTCCAATGATGCAAGATTCGATTTTCAAAAAATAGGCCGAGTTTCCATACTGCTGATAAGCCCATCTCTTTACTGTGCCCGAGACCAGATGCTCCTCTCTCTACTTTCGATATATCGACACGGTACTATTTGAAACATGCAAATTCAAAACTTTGTCCCTTGACAATAGAGTAGGATATTGGTTGAAACTATAATAAAAATTAAAATATTTATTTCTCTCATCACAAAGTACTGTTTTTATGACAATATTTTTAGCTAGGCACTAATTCTTTGTGGCGAGAGCTGGTGTCTATACTAAGTTACCTTGTGTGACAGATCACCAGGCTCTCCTACTGAATGCAGGTAACCCAGATACCCCTAAAACTTTTTATGGTCTCCGAATTTTATATTTTTTTTTATTATGTGTTTAATTATGGTCCCAGTGACTTTGGAAAAATACCGAAAAAAATCCAGCTTGCCCGGAAAATCGGAAAAGCCATGGGCGTTTTAACGCCCAGTAGGAGGATTCACTATTAAGGTGAAGAAAGAAAGATGCATGTAGATTATATTAATTTGATGTTGTATAAAAGCTAGTTATTGAATTAAATTTGAGTGTGCTTTAAAGCAAAACATGCTCAGGGACTTGATGTAATTTCTTGAAAAAATTGCACTCAATCAAATGGTCTACTCTGGAGCAGAGCGAGGTTCAAAGCTCTTTGGTCTACTCAATCAAAGAGAGACTTTTCGCGCAATTCTTTTGTTTCCAGCAAGCTCCCTGCTACCACTCTATGGTATGTAGGCACCTAAGTTTGTTTTGTTCACCACCGTCTGCTTTGCTATGAGTAGCCATATTCTATAAAAGTGTAACATCAATGGATGATATGTACCATATTTTCCCTGATTGGCGATTCTATAAAGACCCACGTTCTGGTTAGACCAGCCAACAGCACCGCCAATAATTTCATTACACTTTTTACTGCAGTTGAAGCTCTGGAGGATTGTGACAGTTCCTCCGCTTTTAGAACAATTGCAGAAATGTGGTTGAAGATTGTTACAGCTGAAGTAACTTGTTCTGTGCAGTGGTTTGAGATACGTTGATTTCATGATCATCTGTGCATGATTTATTGGCTCACGAAGATTACGGTAATTCATATTCGCTATCAACTGCTTCGTCAGCAGAATATATCAGGTCTGTTAAAGCCCTAGGTTGAGATCCTGTGAAATGAATGCTTTCAATAGAAAACACGCTGACTGTAAACACTATAAAATTAACAAATAATAGAAAGTACAGATCACGTACAGATACATGCAGTACAGATCTTTACACATACATAAACTCTTATTTATCAGATTATGCCAAGTTACAACTTCTTCGTCGCCAAAACTTCTTTGTCTAGCCAGACAGTAATTTCGGAGTTAGCATCTTCAGGCTATGTATTACCTATGTCACTTGGTAATTGATGGTCGTCATAAATATCCTTAAGTTTATCAATGATTTCGCACAATCTCGACTGTTAATTGCGTCTTAGCCTATAACAGGCGGTAGACGCAGATTCTCCTACTGGGCGTTATGTAACCCAGAGAAAACGGCCATAAATTTTAGAGTTAGATATTGATAGGAAAAACTTATAGCCAAACAGTTATTTTGCATTTATTCGCTTGTACGTAGACAAGGTTAAATTAAAATACTAAGTTTTCTTTTATTTCTTAGTTCAAAATATTAGTCAAAAGCTACTTTTTAGGGGCCATGACACCAATTTATTTTTCACTTGCACTTGAACTTCAAAAACAACTGGTGCTCTGATATTCCAGCGAAACACAAGAAACACATTGTAAAAAGCCGACTCTTAAAGTAGGCCGTGCTGCAGTGGTTTCTTGCCGTTTCTTTTACGCTGCTATAGCACGATCCGAAACGGCGTAGACTCGCTCTATTTGCATTGTATTCTGCATGACATTCAATAAGTATTCTGTAAAGAATCTACATTGAATAAAGTTATCTGAATCTGAACAAGAAAACTGCCTTTTATTGAGGCAAAACACATAATCAAACAAAGACGTGTTATAGTAGAATGTAAATTTATTCAAAAGATGCTTGGAAAACTTTTTTCGCTCAAGTCATCTCCGAAATGGGCATATATAGTATCAATGCATTCAGTATCATGTCCTGAATTGATGTATATGAGATGACAAGCGCGCATGTGGTGGAGGTGGAAACTGAGACGTCATAAAGACGGTCATACAAAAAAAAATCCATGTGTGGTATCAAATGAAAGGGCTTTACAAGTAGATTACAAATATATAACACACTGTAACATTTTCACTACTTTGTCTAACAAACTATAGAGAGGATATCCAGGGTCACTTGGTATGTATTTTGTAAAAATCCATTCAGTCATTTTCAATGTAGAGCAGTTCAAATTCAACTCTGAATTGTGAAATTTTTTGACGTTTTCTAATAAATTGTTGGACCAAGTAGCAAAAATGTTATAGTGTGTTATATATTTGTAATCTACTAGTAAAGCCCTTTCATTAGATACCCCACATGGTATGTTTAAGAGACTTTTGTTTTTTTTTTTGTATGACCGTCTTTATGACGTCTCAGTTTCCACCTCCACCACATGCGCGCTTGTCATCTCATATACATCAATTCAGGACATGATACTGAATGCATTGATACCATATATGCCCATTTCCGAGATGACTTGAACGCAGACTAACCTATAAATCTCAATTTACATTCTACTATTATTTCTGTGTACATTAGTGGCAAATAAAACAAGATCACGTGACGTAAAACCTACAATAATTGAGGGTAGATGGGACTACTTTTTTTTGGGCGTTTAAACGGCCAGTAGGGGGATTTGGGTTAACAAAATCTGGTATTTAATGAGAATTTTCAGAAATATGTTAGTTCACTCACCAGCAGAAATAACCGGCCGGTCTGTTTTCTTTCATATATTTTCATACAAATATGGGGGCAAACGAAGCATTAATATCTTACCTAAATTGAATAAAAATACAAATCTGATTGATGAGGTCTTTAGATAAGAACTTTATTAACTATATTGTCAAAGATTAGGTATATCTAAAATGTCGAAGGAAACCCGTACGACTCTTAAAATATTTTAATTAGCTAAATGTAAGAGATTTCTGACAAAATGACGTATATTTTTTCTGAACGATGCACGGAATTTCCTGGATACCGTGCACAGGTCTAGTCTTCAAGAATCGGTAGTCAGACACCTTATTTAATGATCTCACTGTTTATTCACGGATATTTATTTCGTTTAGGAAATATATTGACGCTTCATTTACTTGTATGAAAATGTACGACAGAAAATAGACCGGCCGGTTATTTCTGCCGGTGAGTGTATAAGTGTGTGGGTGAGTGTATAAGTGTGTGGATGAGTGTATGTGTGTATGTTTGTGTGCGTGACTGTATGTGTGGGTGATATTGTGTGTACGTGGTCGCGATCCTCATCAGAGAGAGACCGAGGTAGAAGTATAGTATCCGCATCCTGTAAGTGGCAGTGTGTAGTGTAGTGTAGTGCAGTATGGTGTGGGTACGTACCGAGCCAGGGCGCGTGGTGCGGGTGGGGGTGCGTGTGGTGCGGGGGGGGCTGCGAGTGGGGGTGCGGGGGGTGCGGCGGGGGCGGCGGGGGGAAGGCGGTGGGCGGCGGCGGCAGCGACGGCGGCAGCCCTGCAACACACACACACACACACGGGTTATTTTGCAACCCTAGCAAACTGTTTTTATAATATATATATGTATCCAAAGTCGATAAAAAGAAAATTTTAGTCCTACACAAATCTTGCGCCGGAAGTAGTGACATTTGTATGGGAGGATCAAATTTTTTTTAGTTTTTTCGACCCACTTTTCTTTGAGAAAGTTCTTTTGAGTCTAGCGGAAACGCTTCGGCCACTTTCGAAACTGAACGTTCGACATTATTTACTAAGATTTATCTATGTAAAAAGTACTGGCATTTGACCCAAACTGAATGCAGGGAAGTGAATGTACGCCAACTGAACTTATCCCTGGAAGATGGAACGGGTGCTGACAGGTGACCTTACGTAGACGTGTGGTTTATCTAATAATAATAATCATCCAATGTGTAGGGCACCAGTTGAGCTACAGCGCAGCCCCTCGTGCCAAGTGCCTTGCATCCAAATAGTGCCGGCTAAGAGTAGTAACCAACCCATCTCTACCCGTGAGTGTCGTTAGAGGCGATCAAGGGTTTATAAGCCGGAGGATATGCAGCAGCATATTTCTGTACATCGTACCACCTTACATACTGCGGTCGTCAGCCACAACGCTTACAATCATGGTAACTATGGTAATTAGTACGTTTATGCTGGAGTTTTGGAGGGACCTTCCTACTTGCAGTGGACGTTTCTTGGGATGTTATGGTATAACAAATGAGTATAACTATTCGCGATTGACTCGAAAGAAAGAATAATTCCACTCACCCTGGTGGTGATGCGCGGCGGGCATGATGGCGCGCGCGGGCTGGTTGCTGCCAAACAGCCCCGGCCCGAACCGCCGCGCCCCGCCCCCCCCTCCCCCCTGCGGCGGGGGCCCGGGGGGCGGCGCCTCGCCCAGCTCCGCCATCAGAGACATGTACTCCTCGTCTATCTTCGCCTGCACCCAACACAACACAACAAACGTTACAACAATACCATACAAAAACTGCCTGATACTGATGCTTGATATATGCGTCGGCAACATTGGTCCCGATCCCGACAAAGGTGACCTTGGTCGGTTCCGACCGTGTATTTCTCGTTCCAGCCGTGTAGTTCGCAGTTAATAACCAATCTGCAAGTTTCCAACTTAGTCAATTGACCTTCTCTTTATTGATCGTCAAAACAGAAATCTTCCATAGATTTTGTATAAAGATTTTGAACAATGGCGTCATAATTCTTGCCATCGTTTTGTTACTTTTTAACACTACAATAATTATAAAAAATTTAAAACTACGTATGAAATTTAAAATTACTTGGTTCTCTTAAATTTTAAATGATTCTTTCTTAGATGCAATCAGAATTTCATGTTATTTTTGACCCAGGAAACTCGCGGATTCTCTATAGAACCCGAATGGTTGCCAGCCAAGGTCACCTCTGTCGGAACTCATATTGCCGACCATGTATCAGGCACTTAACTGTGGATTTAGACATTACTGTACAACTTTGCATGAGGAACATAGGTCGAAATGAAACATTTTTTGATTTTCTGTCGATATTTTTTGGTATCACGTCTTACAAGGTACTTTCATTTTGTATACCAGAGTTTACAAGAGTCTGACGTTCATACTGTGGGAGACGATTCAAGCACAAATGAAACCACCAGTTGTACTCTTCAAAATCATGTGACTAACTTCACTTTGGTGGTTTCACTGTATACTGGAGTTTACGAAAGAATCAGTTGATTTGTAAACAAAAGATGTAGATATTTCTGACTATCTGCATGTAAAACGACAGACTAAGGGTTTTTCTGTGTGTGTTCTGTGGTTACAAATGTGTACTTCGTGTACATGAAGATATATTTTTCTTAATCTTTTTCTCATGGCTATTATTATCGTATATACTTGCAGTGTCTGAAAAGGTATTCCTGTTGTCAAAGTTTGCCTGTTAGAGATCGCTTGCATTTGGCAGAACACACAGACAGGCAGGCCGCGCCGGCAGGCTGGCTGGTATACAGGCTTATTTGTAACCCAACTAATTTCTGTCAATGGCTTATTTTGAAAATCAGTTTTATGGACAGAATCACTTCTTAAAATATCTGGGGTGATAAAAAATGAGGGTATATGTATAAGTGACCTTATTGGGGTTGTTGACGAGCTGCTGTCCGGGCCGCTTGGCGCGACAGTCGCGCGCGATGTGGCCCGCGCCGCCGCACGACGAGCACACGATGCTGTTCGTCACGTTCGGCTTGTCCGGGCACTGCGCACACACATCATCATCATTACATTGGGAACATTTCACACTGATACCAAACTTTTTCGAATTTCATCAGTACAAAATATAACAGAAGACTCACGGAATATTTCTTTAGAAATTAAAACAAATTTAAGAAGAGGCACTGTATTAAAAATCAAAATCCTACAGTTGTAATAATGTAGCTTGAAGTTGCAGTACGAGTAGCAGGTGTAACAGTAGCACAGAACTAAGCGTAAGGGCAAGACGAAGAGATACATGTCTATGATCACTGAGTAGAACACATAGTTTTATTAAGTACTACTGAAGTGTAAACGTACCCTGCTGACCAACTGGGGTTGTCAAACAACCCGGTTACATTTACAATTTTTTTTTTTCAAAATCTTGAACCCGACTACTGGCAACTCTTGCTCTAAAAAGTATGAAACAAGAAAATATTGTCATCTGAAATTGTTATTTATAAACTATGGTTTTTAATAAATATTTATAGTGATGTTCATGATGTTCAGATAATAGCCGTGGTCATGACATGTGCCGATCATCACCCGATAGGATTATATGTGTATTGTTGTTTAAGAGAATATCCCCAACAGTGTATGTGCGTGAGGTGTAGTGTAGTGGTACTAACGAGCCAGGTCTTGTGGTCGGTGGCCGAGCAGTTGGCGCAGCGCTGCCCGTCCGTCTCGCGCAGGGTTCCGTTGAGTTGCGCCAGCTCTCTCAACTGCATGCGCCGTAAGTCGTTCTGGCCCTCGGGCACTTCCACGCCTTGACGGATCACCTCTTTGATCTACACAAAAAAACACGAATTGCATTATTTCAATAGATAGGTGCAAGTGCGCTTCAATCGGTCACGGCAGAAGCGCTATCTAAATGCTCAGTGCGCAGTGGATCGTCCGATATAGATCCAGCTAATAGTTAGTCTTATTCAGATGAAATGATTTCATTTAGATCCACAATCTTGCTTAAAATAGAACAATTTCCTGTAAGTATAAAGCTATCAGCTATCCTGTCATGTCGTCGGCCTTTTGCCGTAGTCTAAGGGCGTCCTCTAAAAATCGCGCGGGCGCCCGCACGTGTTTGAAATAATATGAACAGCGTACCCGTTCATACTATATTACACGCGTGCGAACGCCCGCGCGAGTTTTAGCGGACGCTCGTAGAATACAGTGCAAAAGATCTACGTGATACGAAATCATTTTGTAAAAATTTCCCGACAAATAGATTGCTCTTGAGTCACATGAGGCACAATTAATAAGCTCAATAAAGGCACTGAAAACCTTTGAACAACCGTGTAACAAACCATTACTAAAAAATTTAACATTTTTGATTTATATTGTGTTTACGTAACGATTTGGTCTCCGTGGAATATCTTCTCCACGGACAACTTTTAGATAGTACCATGGTTCAAGAGCACACCTTCTCGACGGCCTTCTTGACGGCGTCAGCGTTGGTGGCGGTGATGTACGCGTGGAGCGGCTCGTCCTCGCCCGGCAGCGGCTGCCCGTCCTTGCGCCCCACCTTGCCTTCCTTCACCGACCCCTTGCCGCGGATTATTATCTTCGCGCCCGTTTCCTTCTCCATCGCTGTACGACAACATACCATTGATCATAACAAGGTTTACTTACACAATACTGTGAAAGCTGTTGAAATAAGTTCTTACTAATTACAAAAGCTAGGTAGATTATGTCAGTCGCGTTAGATTGTACAAATAACTATGATAAAAAGTGAATAACATAGGCCCCAGAATGCTACCTTGCGGAACCCCAAATCGGATTGCAGTAAGAGAACTATTAATAGATTTCACTTTGACATATTGATCAGAAATGTAGCTATCAAGCCACTTCAGAGTGATGCTTCTGATTCCAAAGCAATGCAGGCTTTATTCAGTGTCGGATAGGATACCGTATAGAATGCTTTTGTTAAGTCTAAGAACATGCCAAAACCTACTGCACCAACATTCTACGCAGCTCTGTTCAAAAGCAAGTTTACAGCACCCTTGCAGGATTTATTTCGACGAAAACTGAACTTCACAAATTATGTCGGTTCCAGGACCAGAGGCCTCAAAAGAAAAGAATGGACCCTGGAATCGTGACATTCTTTGCAATCAGTATCCAAGACAGTTTCGAGAGAATTTCCGCGACGTATTTGTGTGGTGTGTGATGTATGTGTAGTTACAATTCTCTGCCTGCGTCTGTGTTCCCGAGTTCATACAACCCGAATTGAAGTCGCAAGTGAAAAGGCTTCTTCTGGGCCATCTCGTTCCATCGTCGACCTCATCTCTGTCCTCAAGACTAGATCGAGGTCAAGAGTAAACCTATTGACAATAAAAAATCTGTTTACCTTTGAGCGTGTTCCCGCGCGGTCCAATGAGCAGGCCGACGAAGTTGATATCGGGATGTTCCTCCTGCGGGATCATCACTTTGTCGTGCACGCGGACTATCGGCGGCCTGTGCATACGGAAAACGTGTCATTAGGGAACTTGGCATAAGAAAAAAGGATTGTAACGGATGTGGGTGAATGGTTAGCATACAAAATTAATGTGAATTACACTAAATGCAATATATTAATCTGCGAAATAAGAATTGATTTGATACATCATGAATTTCATCACAATTTTGAACCCCAATTTAATCTTTCCCGGTGATGTGATGGGTAAAGTGGGATTTTTTTTTTCTACTCGACAGCTGATCACTGCCTCTGCATTTTCGGATATTTTTCAAGCATATTTTTGTATGTTCCGTTTAATTTTCGGCACATGTTTGCTTGTTATATTACTGTTTAAAAAATTACTACACGCAGTGTGAATTAATGGACGCCGCACAAGATGCGGTTCATGTAGTTGAATTTTGGACCTAAATCAAGTGACGAAATCAAGGGATTCGTGTATGAATTTTGATAACTATTTTCAAACAAATCAAGGGATTGGTGTATGAATTTTGAAAATGATTTTCAAAGAAACATATGGATTGGTGTATGAATTTTGCCAACGACTTTCAAAGAAATCAAGAGATTGGTGTGTGAATTTCAGAAACGATTTTCAAAGAAATCAAGGGATTGGTGTGTGAATTTACTTGTAGTCAGGCGGGGGCTTGAACTCTGGGTTGAGCTGCATCATCCTCGTGACGAGACGGTGCCTCTCCTCCTCCAGCTTGCGCCGCGTGCGGTACTCGCGCGTGTTGAGCCGCTTGCCGTCCGTCGAGTAGATGGGCTCCGGCGACGGGGACCTGCGGGGACGCGCACCCATCAACTCGCGGGCACTACACCGTCCGCGCATACACACACGCGCAACACTACCTAACGGATGTTTCAACATATCTCCCGAGAACTTACATTCAGACCATAAAACTAAACAACTTTCTTCAAGTCTCATACTTATCGGACTTCTTATGAAAAATGTGCTATCATGTAATGCAGTTTCTATGGGATATAATATAACTATTTTGTCTTACTTTGACGTATGTTCCTTGAAACTTGTTCTGTTTTATGGTCTATATCTACAGTTGCAGTATCCGGAACATATCTCTTTATACCCATGGCCCGGAATTAACATAGCAATTATTTTATGTCATAGGGAATTGCGGACAGCTATTTATTGAGTACACTTCGGACATTGTAAGAATGCGTTGCATTTCTAAAACTTTTGAAACTGACCGTCGATAGAGAGAGATCTGCATGAGGAACTAGTTCTACAACTATGAGCTACAGAAATATCAGTAACACATACCATCAACGACTATTACTTTAAAATCCATCAAACGAAAATATAAAAGAAATAAATTAGTATATGCAATCTTTATACCATTAAATATTATCATGAAAATTCCCAGCCATTTAAACAAAAGTGCTTCAATAAATTATTGTCTATTTAAGACGAATCAAACAAATTATGAATCTGTCGTTAAGTGAGCGATGCGTTGTGTCAATACGCGGATTTGGCGGTTGTGTTTACAAGTTTATGAAACATTTCGACTAAAATGAAACCAAATTATATTTAATTTTCTAAAAGCACAACACTTTGCGTTTCATTCTACTCGAGATTCCTGTACTTGTGACCCTGTTCCTAGTAAGTCTACCTCCTATTGTGACCTAAATGCCCTGAGAAAAAAAAATTAAAGACCTGAAATTTTAAACTGATTAGCCCTGAAAAATTATAATAATTATTTGTGATTATTTGATTAGCGGTCGCTGAAAGAGTGGTCATTATTATAAATTATTTATTAGATTAGATAAGATTAGCTATGCAGTCTGTTCGGACCTGCAAAACGAAGAAAATGCGCATTAGTGTGTCGACGCGAGTTGCCTTGTGTTGCCGACATGACATGCGGCGCTCACTTACCACTTAACTGACCATTGCTCTTTAATACTCTTTCATTTAATGTCATAAACGCAGGGTCGAAATTTAAAAAAATAATCTAGGGCATTGTGTTCTGTTGCTCCTCAAAATAATGTCTACTGTCCTGTGAACAGAATTAAGTATATTAACACGGCGCGATCGTGCACTCGCTTCCTTTCAGCCCGGGGAGGTCATTTCCAACATGATAATGATGACACATGTTTAAATTGGGCAATCTACATTCGAACATTAGAAGTGACCTCCGGATATCATTTCACAGACGTCCACACATCGGTATTTTCGCGTAGGTAGTAATGTTAGAGTAAACCTCGAGTGCGGTTAGACTAGTGCAGCCTCCGGTTGAAGGCTGCTCGGGGCTGGAGGCTGGAGGGTGGAGGGAGGTGGGCGGTGGACGGTGCAGTCACGAACCTGTCCTCGATGTTGGGCGGGATGCCGAGGTCCCCGGAGCGCAGCTTGCGGCTCACCTCCTCGATCTGCAGCTGCACTGCAAGGGAACGGGTTAGCCACCGCGCGGCGAGCGCGCATTAGATACTGCCGCAAACACTACACACAAACACTCCTAGTACTCCTACCCTACCACTAGCACACCAACTAGCTATCAATACAAATACATGCGACGAAAAAGTTCGAGTTCTTCCCCTGAAATTTATTTTCATTAACCCTATCATTATCTATCTCTGCACCTCAGTGAACCAAATTGGGTTTACGAGGCTTCTTTGTTACGAAAAGTTTCGTAAACCCTATCATTAGCTGCTAAAAAACTTAGATCATGATATGAAAAACTACAATATTTTTTTGTGATTAATCGTTATTACTGTTAAATTATGAGATGAATCATTTTTTTACTGGGGAAATAAAAATTATTTAGCTTGCACTTTGTTCAAAATATCAATTAATACCTGAGGGAAATTTAAGTATTAGGAATTAATTAATCATTAATTAATTAAAACATGAGATTAGATAATCCCTGAAATAAAATTGGAGGAAAAAAAATTGGAATTAAACTATGGTATATTAAACAATTTAAGAACACATTTTATTACACAACGGCGACCAAAAAATCTAAACTGAACACTAATGTTACTGTTAGAAAGTCATAACATATTGTGGGAAAGCCTGGGGAAGTCGTACAAAATTAGTAAACAGTACTTAACGCGATAGTTGTTTTAAAAGGTTGTTTTGGTCGCCTCTGAGCAGTTGAGATGTATACTTATAAAGAGTACAGTATAGTCACATCCTGCACACTCCATACGAAGGGTATAAAATGCCAAATAAAACAATATGGCAACGAAAATTGACAAAAACACAAAAATATGTTGCGAATTTTGTTCTTCTGACTTCTGAATTTAAGTAGCTTTTGCCTTACAAATTCTCATCATTCCCATAGCGGGAGAGGGTTTAAGTAAAAGGTAAAGAGGAACAGGCTGTATCTATACTGTACGCTACAGTGCGGCTGGCGAAAGAATACGTTCTTGACAGCTTTTAAACCTATGAAAAATCATAACCAGCAAAAAAAATTTTTTATTTTTATTTTTATGTCAAGGAAACCTCAGGAACACATTATCTCAGCAGCCGGACTTTTAGCAGTAGTTCTAGAGTAATGAAAGCATCGGTAGGGCAGGGTAGAGATGATACTCACGTAGATATTGCTCCTCCTGGTCCTTAGTGAGGCTGGAAGGTAGCACGGTCGGCAGGCCGGGGATGAAAGTCTTGTCATGCTCCGAGCCCATCCAGCGAGTGCGACGTCTGCGCGCGCGCCGCTCGGCTGCCGTCTCGCCCGGCGGGCCTAACATTATACAACTCATTACTATATGCATTACTCTCTAGTCTGACAATCAATAAGTAAAAAAAACATAATGGTGTTATTGTACACAAGTATGGCCCCTTAGTAGAATTATCCATTTCAAGAAGTACCCAGTCATTTCATAAAATAGGTTGGTGTTTCATAACTTGACCAGGCACTTAATGATGTGGCTGTTTTCTACAATGTACACAATTTATTAGGATGGAATGGTTTGTTAGTTTGCTTGCACCACTTTCACCAAAAACTTTAGCTGAACTATAGCATATGTATGTATGTGCATTATGAGAAATGTGCAGCCCAAATACATCCTGTCTGTACTTACCATCATCTAACAAATATTTCACAATTTAGTATAATCATCAATGCTGGTTAATTATTTCATTTAAAATTCTTTGGAACTTTTGAGACTAGTTAAACAAAAATAAACTGAAGTAATTTAAGATTCGAAGATACAAAATGCCATCACTTAGAACAAAGGATAAAGTAAAGGGTAATGCAAATTTTTGCTTAATTCGAAGTCATCGTCTTCAATCATATGGGTTGTAAGATCAATGGCCGACTTTCAAGTGGACGGCCAATAACTTGTGTTGGTGACTCACCGAGCCCGTCATCCTTGTCATCATCGGGATGGTGGTCGAGGGGCAGATGGCGGTGGTGGCGGCCCTCGGACCTGGCCTGCATCTGCTCCAGGCGCTGCTGCACCGAGGTGGGCGTCGGGATGGCCGTGGCGGCCGACAGGGCTGCAGCGGCGGCGGCGGCCGGCTGCACCGGGGCCGCGATGCGACGCTGCGCCACGAACGTCTGTCACACTCACTCACGTCATTTACACGTACATTGTTTCCTAATTCACTCGTCTCCAAATAAACTATGTCTCCAAATAGTCAATTTTTATATCTAATTATACACATATATAGACATATGACTGTGCCTCGACCTCGACCCTTGAACTGCTCTAGTCTGTATACAACTTTATGTTTATTAACTCATCTAAACAATTTTCTCTTCAATAGAATATTAAGCTCAAGACATAATAATAATTAATAAATATATTTGAATATTTTTTCAAGCATCAATGAAGGACTTATCTCTCTTCACTATATTAAACTACAACATTTAAACAGGCATTTTTTCTACTCCTTTTTTATTTCTATTTTCCTTTATTATTTATCCTACTTACCACATAATTCAAGTATTTCTATAACATATCAAAACAAATTTAGTATTTATTATATATAATTTAGTATCTTATCCATCAAACATGTTATTTAAAACAGATACCTACCTCCCTTTCTTTAGCATTGTGCTGCAACAGACCATAAAGGCTGATTTACAATGATCCTGCATTTTTAACCAAGGCTAGAGTTTTATGTAAACTAGCAGAGCAGGCAGAAAACGTAATAATACATATCCTATACTATTAAACAAGGAATATTTGTATATATATTTGTAATCAGTTTCTCGAAAACGGCTCTAACGATTTCGATGAAACTTAGCATAGTTATGGGGGTGAAAAATCGATCTAGATATCTCATGTCTAGGAAAATTCGTTTTCCACGTGTTATGGAGCATTTTTTAGATTCCGGGTTTTAGACAGAAACTTACAGCGCCATCTGTTGGCGAGTAGCATAGCTTGCTCACCCGATGATATTTTCAGATTGAGGTGGCTATTATAGAGCGAAGCTCACCCAGGTACTCTTTATAAAAGGATATAAGGGTAATAGGTAACTAACTTGTGGCTACCTTAGATTATAATAGACAGTTCTAAGGTTACCTGTGCGACAGCAGCTGCTGCGAGGATGGCAGCATGAGCGGCAGGGTTGACAGAGCTTCCGCTTACTGTGCGAGATGTCGCTTTTGTGGTTGTGCCCACCATCTGGTCCAATAGTGCAATTGTTCCGTCCCTAGTCAAACAAAAATTACTAAGCATAACTATGATATTAAAGATGCACTAGTATTGGGAGTTTGAAGAAAAACTGATTGTATGTAATTATGAGATTGCGCTAAAAACGTACCTATCTTTAGACTTGCGTCCGCGACTGCGACTACGTGAGCGGCTGCGGCGCTTCTCCTTGTGACGCTCGCGGCTGCGACTGCGGTCCCTGTCCTTGTCCCTGTGGGAAGAAGATGATGAGTACAACTCTAATGTTTCGAGTATCTGGGTCAGGAAAGCTCGTACCTCTTGGAACGGTGGCGGTCGCGGTCTCGATCCCTATCGCGATCCCGGTCACGATCCCTCTCCTTGTCCCGATCGCGGTCTCTCTCCCTATCCCGGTCGCGGTTCTTCTCGCGATCGCCGCGGTCCTTGTGGCGATCGCGCTCACGATCTCGGGAACGCGATCGACTTCTGTGTCTTGAACTCATTACGTTCTATGCAGAGAACGGTTTTCTATTACCAGTTTTTGAACTTATAATGTTATTAAGGTAGTCTGATAATGATCCACGTCAGTATATTCTTCAGAAAATCAATTTTCACGCCTTATTTCATTTACACCACGACGATGCGAACGCAAGCGAAAAACAAAATGGTTGCCTGCCTGCCTGCCACAGACTACTTAGGTAGGAGATACTGACGTCCACAGACTACTTAGGACTGCCTGCCTGCCTGCCTGTCAAGCAGGGTTGCCAACAATTTTTTCGCTAATCCACTAAAAGCGGTTGTGGACCTCATGTAGAAGTAATATATAGGAAATAATTCGTCACAAGTAGGGATGTGTGCAAGCTTTCATCTATCGATAGTCGGTAAGTCACAAAAGGAAAAATCGGTGTCAAAAGTTTGACCAAAAAGTTGAAGTACTAAACTTTAATGAAAGGCAAATCTGTTAAAAGCATTTATTAAATTCATTCAGGAAAATAATAATTTTTGTATTTTTTACTAAAGGTGATTTTATACGTAGCTGTTTTTATATTAAAGATAACAAACTTCTAGAACCCTTACGCCCCATCGGCCATCGGTTCTTCTTGCGATGTGCCCTGCCCACTGCCACTTTAGTTTAGCGACTCTCAGAGCTATGTCAGTTACTTTTGTTCTTCTGCGGATCTCCTCATTTCTGATTCGATCTCGCAGAGAGACTCCGAGCATAGCCCTTTCCATAGCTCTTTGGGTGACCTTGAGCTTCCTGATAAGGCCCATCGTGAGCGGCCACGTCTCGGTTCCATATGTCATCACTGGCAACACACACTGGTCAAAGACTTTCGTCTTGAGACACTGCGGTATTTTGGACGTGAAGATGTTGCGGAGCTTCCCGAACGCTGCCCATCCGAGTCGGATTCGACGAGTAACCTCTTTCTCTAAGTTGGATTTACCCAGCTGGACTGTTTGTCCCAGGTATACGTATTCATCGACAACTTCGAGCGTAGAGTCTCCAACTTTGAGTGGAGTGGGTACAACAAGGGCGTTAGACATAATTTTCGTCTTATCCATGTTCATTTTAAGACCCACTTGTTGTGAAACTCTACTGAGGTTATTGAGCATCGTGCCGAGATCTTCCAGGGTCTCAGCCATTACCACGAGCGGCGACGAGAGCGGCGCGAGTGGCGACCACGTACCGGAAGACGAAGCGTTGGCAGGCCCCCCACAAGGTGGACCGACGATCTTGTCAAGGTCGCGGGAAGCCGCTGGATGCGAGCAGCGCAGGACCGGTCGTCATGGGGATCTTTAGGGGAGGCCTATGTCCAGCAGTGGACGTCTTTCGGCTGATATGATGATGATGAACAAACTTCTTACCTAAAGGACGGTTGCGGTGGAGGCAAGAGGGCTAGGAGGTGTAAAAATTTTTTTTAAAATTTTCAATAATATCTCTAGCTTACATACAAATTATGTAGGATTTTAACACAAACTTTTATCCCTCAATTCATCCCCTTTTGGGATGGTTTTGCAAAAATGCTGAAATGCGGGTTTGTGGTTTTCTTCTAAGTAGCTCAATCAATTTCAAGCGAATTTTCATGTATCTTATCTTGTCTTATAACGTGGGGCTGAGTTCCTTATTGGACACCAGAGAACAAGGAGCCTGTAGTCTTCTGGTGTCCGATAAGCTTGACCCAGAATCTTCATACGCTTGTTAGCCCAAGCGTTACATGTGCACAGCAGTTGCTCCATGTTTTCGCTTTCCTCACCACATGCTTTTAAATCTTTTAAAGTATTGTTCATAGCGAAAAACTTTCAAAACCTTTTTTGTAGAGAATTTTATGTAGATTAGTTTAATTTTTTTTTTTTTATTATATTTCTTACAATTTGTTGATTCAGGTTGATTCATGCTGTTTAAGATATTTCAATCTGGCGAAGACACACAAAGTGATATTTGTTTGACAATATCCCCATCGGGAATCGAACTCAAAACAAAAACAAAACTTGCGTTGAATATTGTAAAATATAGTAAATAATACAGCAGCACTGCGCATTCTTTCTCGCGATATGCAAGTAAAACTATCATCGGTAAACTTAAATTTGTAATACCATACACATAGTAAGGAAATACAAACTTTTATTTAAGTTGTTCTAAAAAATGTTGTAATGAAATATGCAGATAAAAATCTGAATTCAAATTGTTAAATATTAAAACTTACTGACAGCATGGACGAATAATAACAAGACTGGCAATCCCCATACTAGAAAACGTACCCTGGAAAAGCATAAAACTCATTAAAACTAGATGTCGCTTTCAAATAACCAGAAAAGCAATTATGAACTATCGAGTTTTCTGCTAAAAAATCATTTAAAATTTCAACATAGTTTCAATATAAAGAAACGCTAACATTGAAATTTGGTATGTTTTTTAAGCGGAATACTCGATAAATCGTAATAACTTCTCAGGCTGTTTATTAGCGCCATCTAGTTTTATGCCTTTCCGGAATATGATTTCTATAAGGGGATTGACAGTCCTTCTTTATTTATTCGTCCATGCTGACAGTAAACGATTTCAAACAAATCACATGTTCAATATTTGGTAGTACTGGAACAGCCTTTATATGAATTTTCACAGATTTTTTTATTTTAAAACACGATTCTTAGGGATACTTGTTCAGTTTTGTCTACTGAAAAAGCCCTTTCAGTTTTTGGTACAACCTGTGTACTAAATTTTCGCAAAAACTAATCAAATTGCATATCCATTCAAGTAGATAACTTAAACAGAATTAATATTATAGAAAATAATATAAACCTAATGGAACCAATTATGAGTAAATCACAAGTTTACGTTTTGGTAGTACAGGAACACCCCTTATATAAAATCACACAGACAAACTGATGATGGTGCAAGATACCTTGCATGGAGATCCTTAGTCAAAGTTTTATAAAAATCATTTGAGCCGTTTTACAAAAAAAATCAATTCTTTATTTTTGTTGTATGACAGCTATGAGAGCCAGCAAAAAACCATTCAGAACCGATCAATTTGCATAAAAGTCTTAAATTTAAAATATGGTGTTAATCTTACCATTCGTTTAGCCACTAGGCCAAAGGGTGACGACCCGGACAGACCGACCGACCAACCGACGGACGGACATTTTTAGGGGACTTGCCTTTTATGGTATATAAGAAATACATACATATACATATCGATAAAAAATACATCACTCATTATCTCCAACACGATCCCACAAAAAACGATAAATTACAATAAAAAAACCGGCCAAGTGCGAGTCGGACTCGCGCACTGAGGGTTCCGTACCACCACATAAACATAATTGTATTAGTTGAAATTTCAGTAAGTTAATGTGCTAGATTTTTTGAGTCCGACACGCGCTTGACCAAATTTTATTATGTGTTGTTATTTTATAGCCTATGCCCTATAAACATACCAATTTTCAAGTTTGTAAGTGTTCCCGTTTTTAAATAGAACTAAAACAAAAATCGCCTCAACAACCATCCAACTTGACCCCTCTCTTATATGAATGTTCTTGAAACGGGAGCTCACCACAATTGGTTAACATTAGTTGTGAGAAAAGTTGTAATATTTAATGATTTCAGACTTTTCCCATTATTTGTACTGTGAGACCTAGCTTCTTGCCAAATTTCATAATTTTAGGTCAACGGGAAGTACCCTGTAGGTTTTTCATTTTTGAATAAATGTATGGAGATGAGGACATAAAATGCCATATCTTTTGATTGCGTCGTTGTAAAAAATTTAAATTTTCAGATCTTGTGTGGTTCATGGATCCTAATATATGGTATTAATTTCAATCTGATACCTTTACCCGTTCGTGAGATAAAGGGTCTTGACAGACAGACAGACAGACAGACAGACAGACAGACAGACAAACAGACAGACAGACAGACGGACAACAAAGTGATCCTATAAGGGTTCCGTTTTTTTCTTTTGAGGTACGGAACCCTAAAAACGTTACAATTTCTATATTACCTGAATGTAGGAATGATAAGTTGACATTTTTTAAGCAATATTTGTGATAATAACCCACAAACATGAAAAATACTGAATAAAACTTACAGATGAAAACACAAAATTTCTTTGCAGTTTTCGTTTTGTTGTTTTGAAGATGTACAGCCATCAACTACACACAATTTTATTGAAAAACACACTCACTAATATGAAGAGCAACTTAAGAATACATTTACGATACTTTTCACTGGTTCACTACATGTTTTTTTATTATTTTTACAATGTTTACATCACATATTTTGAAAATATTTTCAACCGTATTACGTACCTATCTACCAGCGGTCATCGATCGCGTCGGCAACGTGACACGCTGGCATGTGTTGCAGCGTCAGCATTCTTCCCTCAGAGCTCACTTTCGGACTTAGCGAACCTCGCATCGGTCGCATTCAAAATTTCTAATATTAATAATGTTAATTAAGTAATTTTAAAACCATATTATACCAACTGCAAGTACTCCGAGTTTGATTTCCCACTGTAGCCACCCTCTTATCATAATTGGCGCAGTCTTTGGAGTTGTAGAGTCAGTGTCGATCGTCGAACTTCGTCTACAACTTTGAACCTACCACGTGTGGCCTGCAAGCTGGATAAGAAGTCATCAGGAACCCTATCCAAACATCGATAGAACAAGGCTCCGATCGGATACCATGCAGCTGTTATTGTAAGTACTCATACTCTTATTGGTTGTTATTCCCAACTGCTCGTGCCCTACCCGCTCCCTTGGTTTTCTCGCCTGCCCTTCCGGCTTAGGTGTTAACGGCCCCTCTTGGTTTATCGCGCGCCCGCTCTCTGGGCCTAGGCTTACAACTTAAGGCTTAAGGCCTAGGGCTTAAGGCGTTCCCGCCCGCCCTCCCGGCGTTCCCGCCCGCCCTCCCGGCGTTCCCGCCCGCCCTCCCGGCATTCCCGCCCGCCCTCCCGGCGTTCCCGCCCACCTGTATATATTAACCTTTCAAGATTTTTCATCCGAACGCACGACGATTTAGGTATAATTCTAGTAGTGATAGGTTAAGTAATTTGCGTTTCCAACGCCGCATCGAGCAGCGTGACGCATTTAGGAATATTAAGCTAGAACCCATAGTAGAATTAGAAGAGGAACATTTACTGACCACTAGGGAAAAATTTGATGAAGTTCATAAGTAATTAAGAAATGGTCCCAAATTCGACGGTAAAATTTTAATAAGATTTTTAAATTTGTGCGTTAAATGTACACTCAAGAAGAGTTAAATGTCATATACCTACAGAACAAAAATATAGGTAGAAACGTGCCCGCGTCCGTCGCCTTTGATAGAAATATGACTCCCTTTACGACACCGCTTAGCGGCCCACATTACACCAATAGTGGTGCATTCTCATTTCCACCACAAGTACCTAACACGAAACACCAATTTATTCCCCATCTTATAATTCATTTCCCTAAAGAGCTATGACTCAAATGACACTGCTTCCACCCCCGCCAATGCAACCCCTATATAACCAACGACTGCCATTCACTCCCTTAAATGAACTTCATAATTAGCTAGGTACCTGCACCGAACAAGCTTTACGAGCTTTACCCAGGTCAAACATGACAACCGGTTTTGAGATTATACCTCGCCAAATCAAAAAGCAGACAGACAGCGTAATCAACCACAACCCATGTGTGGTGTGAGTCACCCCGTTGCTAGAACTTTACCACCGACATCGATCAGACATGACCGGCGCACCCAAAGGAATACTTTACCAACGAACACAGAAAAACAAAACGTAATTTTAAAAATCTGAACGCGGCCTGGCAAAAACTTGCACCTCGTTATAACCCTGATAAAGTTATCGATAACCATTCCATACATATTTAAAGAAATCGTGGCCCCGTTGCAAAATTACGATTAAAGTGACTTCTGAGAAATAAATAAAATAACTGAATTTTTACAGGTACTTACCTACTGATATTACCTTCCGGGGCAAAAGCCCAAGAAATACGCCTCTATAACCTTTGAAACTGCTATCAAAATTTTAAACAAAATGAACAAAGTATCTCTGAACTTTTTTTTTCCAAACATCTTACTTTATACAAGGAAATGACAATTCTGCAATCAAAAATTTTAACTGACCTTAAAAGCAACCAAGAAAATTAGGGATGGCTCTTGCAAACGTCATCAATGTGACGTCATCCGACAATGAGCGAATTATGCAGGTTGCCTATTTTGCACAGTTTTTCGTAATACTTAGCGAAAAAGTGCAAGAATTTACAGGTAAAACAGATAGACTCGAAAACATCCAGGCTTTTAGTCGTTCTCAAGCCATGCATCATTCAGTATTATCTGTAGATCAGTTCTGTTACGTAAAATTCTAATAAAATTAAAAAAAAAACTACTATCAGGCTGACAAATTTTGTAGGAAATAGATCCGTTATCGTGCTTTCTAAGTTTCCCATTATCCTGACAAAATCCTTTGATCTTAAATTATGCCCAACTCCTATACTATAACCTAGTTACCCTCCCACCCTACCACTTTATAGCAACCAACTCCCAAGAGTATGTCTACATAGAGGCAGAATGCCCGAAGGTGCCTGCATGGTACTTAAGCGAACAGAGAATTGGACATCAGATTCGCACTCAACGCGACTGTATAAATCGGCTAATATATCAACAAGAAATCCATGAAACTTGCAAGCAAACGTCTGCCGTTCTATCAAAGGAAGCTTTGACAGAGTTAGACAGTCAAAAATTGCACTCGCCATCATCTACCTAATTGAAAGAAGAAAGAAAATTACAATACTGGAAACACGTGAATCCCCTACACAGATCGAATTACAGACAATACGACAGAATACATCTCCGGAGGAAAAAGCCGCGACATTTGCCGTAGACTTGACCAAATAGTCGCTCTTCTTCGGGGGGAGGTATTACGTACCTATCTACCAGCGGTCATCGATCGCGTCGGCAACGTGACACGCTGGCATGTGTTGCAGCGTCAGCATTCTTCCCTCAGAGCTCACTTTCGGACTTAGCGAACCTCGCATCGGTCGCATTCAAAATTTCTAATATTAATAATGTTAATTAAGTAATTTTAAAACCATATTATACCAACTGCAAGTACTCCGAGTTTGATTTCCCACTGTAGCCACCCTCTTATCATAATTACCGTTAAAATCACAACAAGTAACAATAATCCTATAAACTTTGTAAATGCAATGAAGGTTTCGTTCTTCTAATTTGGTTGGGTGTCGTCATTGATGATTTGACATGGCACGTGACGTGCTAGCAGTTGTCATCCCATACTGAAAAAAATTAGTAAGGTTTCTTCTCCGAGCGAAGCAAGGAGGTCTTTGTTCTGAGGTGGAAACCACCACTGAGCGTGCGCGAACAGACGACAAAAGTAATTTTATCAATTTTTCTATATATTTTTACTTTCGAGCGGAGCGAGAAAGGTTTTGTATTAGTGAAAAAAAAATGTTTTTCTAATTTTGTCAAAAATGTGTTCTATATTACTCATACATCATAAAAAACAAGTCTCCCAAAAATTTCCGTCAGTTGGTCTTTCGGTCGGTCCGTCGGTCCGTCGGTCGGTCGGTCTGTCCGTCACGCTTTGGCCTAGCGGCTAAACTAATGGTCCGATTGACACCATATTTTGAATTTAAGAGTTTTATGAAAATTCATCGAAGGGTTCTAAGTGGTTCCTGCTGGCTCTCATTTTGAGGGTAGCTGTCATACAACGAAAATGAAAAATTGAAATTTTCTCAAAAACGGCTCATAGAATCTTGATGAAACTTTGCATGACCAAGCATCTCCATGTATGACGATCGGATCGGACTGCTCTGAATCTAGCTCCAGACCACCGACCGTCCGATCCGCTCTGCGCAACACACGATCGGACCGTACACCGGACATACGATTGTATTGCCAGATTGACAGATTGGTTGTCCCGAAAAGAACGATTTTTGTCTCTTTTGGCAACAGATCGCCCTTCAGATGTCGGTTAACATGTTTAGGTTTACTTTCTTATTTATTCATATTCATGGTGATCGTCCCTTTTGGCCAAAAATTGTTCCTTTCCAGACTCAGATTTCCAATTTTCCGAAACATGACATGGGCACTGGCAGCACCAAGCAGTCTATTTTACTCGATCACACATATGAACGTCATATAAAGCTATCCTGCTGTCAAGGTATACCAGATAAGATAAAGTATGTTTTACCGTTGTTAACCCACTTCTCCGCGTTATGGCTCCAGTTTTATCAAAACAAACTAAAATCGCGGTAATTGTGGCTATTTATTTATAACCATCTAACTTGTCGGATATGTCCTACAAACATGCAAGCTCTTTGTAAAGCTCCAACAATTCAACAATACATTGTTTTTCTGCCGGTTCATCTGAATAGCCTTCTACTTCTCCATTTTCCGTCTTTGAAGTTTACGGCGCGAACCAACGAACGTTTTGATATGACAAGAAAATACAAACAACAAGCCGTTTCATATCGGTTAACAGTAATCCATCACCTTTGACAGCAGTCTGTCTCGTCTCGTTCACACATATTGAGGTCTTATAATAGCTATCCTGCTGTCAGGATAATATTTTACTGTTTTGGAACGCAGCGCAAACTACAATTTCGGAACGAAACGTCAAATGGTCCGGTGCGCCCTACACACGATCGGACCGTACCATTATTATTATTACTTGTTCTGAAGTCCGATGGGAAAAACCATCGGACCGCCAGACAAGGTAATAATAATAATAATGTCCGGCGGACAGCCCTCCACACGTCTGAAACTAGTACGGTCTGAAGTCGGCGCGTACCAAAATCGTGGTCCGGAGCTAGACTCAGAGCAGTCCGATCCGATCGTCTGTTAGTACTTTTTAGATATCTTGCACTAGTATCAATTGATCTGTGTAATTTCATATAAGGGGTGTTCCTGTACCACCAAATCGTAAATATGTGATTTACCCAAAATTGGTTCCATTGAGTTTATTAAAATTTTCTATAATATTAATCCTGGATTGGTTGTCTACCTGACTGGATATTATTTATGATTTTTTTGAATAAAATTTAGTACACAGGGTGTACCAAAAACTGAAAGGGCTTGCTCAGTAGACTAAACTGAACAATTATCCATAAGGAACATGTGTTGGGAAATTTAAAAAATCTCCATGCAAGTATACTACGGTACTATCCATTGATCTGTGAAAATTCATATACCCTTTATTCCAGTTCTACCAAAAGTTACACATGTGATTTACTCGAAATCGTTTGAGGTTTGTTTGTTTTAATGTTTTGTAATTTGAATTCTGAATTGATCTGTATATTTCATTCAAACATTTTTTTTGGAAAAACGTAAATAAAAGTTTGTATTTCCATACCATGTGTAGGGCATTACAAATTTAAGTTTTCGGTTGATAGTTTTTCCTTGAGTATTGCGAGAAAGTAAGTGCAGTGCTGCTGTATCATTTATTTTATAATTTTTACATATTTGTCAAAAATGTGGAAGAAAATGGAATTAAAAGTCATCATCAGAGGAATAGTCTTCACTGTTTTCTTCAGCAGGACATGGTGATGCATAATTTTCCTTGGTTTAAATTTTTTCTACAACACTATTAGTGTCTAGGGTGAGGTGGTCGACATTGAATCAGTAGTGGAACAAGATGAACCATAGCGATATTGGCGGTATACAACGTTGCTGGTTCGTGCAATGTGCACAATATAATTTGCCGCATGCTCTTGCTGACGCTTGCCTGTCGGCAGCACGCTACGTTGATTGTAGTTACTGTGGGACATGATTTTGTGTTTTTTTAGGGAAAAAGTAAAAAATAGGTTTACCACAGTTTTTTTGCTTATTAAAGTTGGGTGCCTGTAAGTTAATTACAAATAAAACGTGATTATAGAGTGAAGATTTGCGCTTCTTTTGAGATATGTACTGCAGCCACGTGTTTGTGAACGTTTACATAACTTAAAGCTTCTCGGGGTATTCAAATTTGTAGCTACAATAAATAATGACTGAAAAATCTGAAATGATTAGAGCATTAAGAAGCTTATGTAAATATCTCTAACTGATAGATAGATAGATAGATAACTCGTTTATTTTGTCTACAGACACACATACATAATACAATACAGAACAGAAATTAATGCGACAAGGACAATAACAACAGTTGGAGCAATAGAAAATACATGCAAGTAAGTACCCGCTTGGGGTATGTATGTGTGCTGCAGCAGTTCAAAAAGGCCGCAGCAAGTCACTGATTTTCAGCTACCACCTTGAGAAAAAACGCGGTAGCGGTAACCACAAAAACAATAACAGCCTGGCACAGTTCGTTTAGAAATCGGCAAAAGTCCTTAACAAACAAATTTAATTTTGCGGTCCTAAAATGAACTATATTGGGTCCTCATAATTATATAAGTATATATCGGAACCCTCGGCGCGCGAGTCCGACTCGCACTTGACCGGTTTTTTCTCTAGTGGTTCAATGAGTACCTATACTGATTCAATTAGTACCACTGCCGGTTCAATTAGTATCACTGCCGGTTCAATTAGTACCCATACTCGGTTCATTTAGTACCATGGGGGGTACTAAATCAACCAATTCCTGACAAACACTGACAAGGAGGTCTAAACCACCAGTTTCAGTGGATTTTCCACTAAGTTGGCAACCCATCAACAGTACAAAAAAAAATTACTGTGTCCTTGTCTTACATCAATCGAATTGAATTGGCTATCCCTCTCTATCAGCTAGAGGTGTCATAGACGGTCAAGCACAACTTTCACTACGGATTAAAACATGCATATGAGCGTTGTGTGCGGTTTTAGCGCGCTAATAGTCGGTTCAAAACTTGCTCGTATTCACTCGTTTAAGCGACGTGACGTCATCAGTGACGTCACTTTAGCGCGCTATCATTGCATACGAAAATGAGGTAGTGCAGCGTGTGCGAAACGTCAAATTCATAAGACATTTGTCATCAATCTCGTTTTCGAGAGATTTTTTTCAACTTTTTTTTGGGGTTTTTAGATTTAATTATATTATCGAATAATCATTATCTCTCAATAATTTCGTGTCCGTCTCCCCAGCAACCCGTGCGAGATATGGCCAAGTGGCATACACCAAAATTTAGTGGAAATTGGTTCATTCCATCAGTAAAGTGTCAGATTCAGTGCATCAAAACTGATGACACTACGAGCTGAAAACTTTGGGTGGCTGTAGAGACGTCTCGTCAGCCAGCCCATTCTATACAGGGAAAACTACGAAGATTACATAAAAGCAAAATAGTTCCACATTTACTGCATGTCTAGTGCAATTGATTGTAAAAAAGCCGAATCGAAAATATCCATATGATAGGAGCCCTTCATCAATAATTATGGGTGGCTGGAGAGACGTTTTCCCAGCCAGCCCATGTGATATCTCGGAACATATAGTAGGTAGGAAGATGAAACAAAGCTTAATATTTACTACCTACTCGGAACAGTAGGTAGCAAATATTTCAAAATCCTAGCTCCACTAACTTTTGAGATATTTGTATTTTTTCATGGGCTTGCTGGGGAGACGTCTCGCCAGCAAGCCCATGCTGTAACTCAAAAAGTACTGCACGTAGAATGCTGAGCGATATACCAATAGAGAGTGCATATTTGATGCAATAAGCACCAAGAAAAATGAGTCCCTAGGTCTTACGGTTTCGGTGCTAGAAACAAATATCATTTTCCCGCCGAAAATTTTGAATGCATGATGTGAAGTGCGACGTTGCCGTTCTGTGCAACTCTACATGTTGCTGTTAGAGCATTCAAAAATCAATCTTGTATCCTTATAGTTAAAAGGTACTGTAGACGCACGTGTAGATTATTTGTAATTTGAGAATAGTTCGGGAGACGGTGTACTTAGTAAAAGACTGATTGGTTATCAAGAAGTTTTTATTTATTTGTGGACGACATGTTAAGAACGAAAGAGATAATATGTATTTTAGCTCACGTCTTTACATATACATACTAACTGGTGCCACAATCTCTTTTTACCAACCGTGACAACTGTATTCTAGGAGGAGATGTAGGTTTAATGGTCTCAGAAACAAACTAAACTTTTTAAAGTATTCTTAAATTGTCCTGTAATTAATAAGTTAAGAAAACTGATTTATTATATAAATACGTGAGCCAAAATACATATTATGTCTTTTGTTCTTCACATGTTGTCCAAAAATAAATAAAAACTTCTTGTTAACCAATCAGCCTTTTAAGTACTCCGTCTCCCGAACTATTCTCAAATTACAAATAATCTACACGTGCGTCTACAGTACCTTTTAACTATAAGGATACAAGATTGATTTTTGAATGCTCTATCAGCAACATGTAGAGTTGCACAGAACGGCAACGTCACACTTCACATCATGCATTCAAAATTTTCGGCGGGAAAATGATATTTGTTTCTAGCACCGAAACCGTAAGACCTAGGGACTCACTTTTCTTGGTGCTTATTGCATCAAATATGCACTCTCTATTGGTATATCGCTCAGCATTCTACGTGCAGTACTTTTTGAGTTACAGCATGGGCTTGCTGGCGAGACGTCTCCCCAGCAAGCCCATGAAAAAATACAAATATCTCAAAAGTTAGTGGAGCTAGGATTTTGAAATATTTGCTACCTACTGTTCCGAGTAGGTAGTAAATATTAAGCTTTGTTTCATCTTCCTACCTACTATATGTTCCGAGATATCACATGGGCTGGCTGGGAAAACGTCTCTCCAGCCACCCATAATTATTGATGAAGTGCTCCTACCATATGGACATTTTCGATCCGCCTTTTTAATATCAATTGCACTAGACATGCAGTAAATGTGGAACTATTTTGCTTTTATGTAATCTTCGTAGTTTTCCCTGTATAGAATGGGCTGGCTGACGAGACGTCTCTACAGCCACCCAAAGTTTTCACGTCGTAGTGTCATCAGTTTTGATGCACTGAATCTGACACTTTACTGATGGAATAAACCAATTTCCACTAAATTTTGGTGTATGCCACTTGGCCATATCTCGCATGGGTTGCTGGGAAGACGGACACAATAATTTCTTAAAACGCAAAATAAAATCAAAATTATAATTTTTCTCCGTGACATTGACATAAGCACGCTCTAGTCTGGTTTAAAACTGTATTCGATCGTATTCGACGAATGCACGTATATAGAAATTAACCGACTATCATTTACTTATATATAAGTACTAGCCCATCGGCACGTTACAATGTCCCCAATTCGTTGGTCCGAAATCAGACGTTTAGGACCAACAAATGTCAGTCATTGTCAGTCATTTTGTCAACTTTGGATGCAAATAAACTTACCAACAAAATGGAATGTTTTAGTTGAAGAAACAATATACTCTTATTATTAAAATTGTTATTTCTTAGTATTGTTTTTGACTTTAATCCAATTAATGAAACTGAAAAACCAGGCCTAAATCACATTTAAACAGTAAAAAAATTGTTTTGTTTTTTCCCGCCATATTATTTCCGTTCAGTGTATTTAGCACCAACTAGGGCTTGAGCTCCGGAATTCCGGAACTGGCCCAATTCTGGAATTTCGATGAAATCTAATATCGTTTCCAATTCCGAAATTGGCGAGAGCAATATCGGAATTTAGATATTATAAAAAAAAATATTAATACGCGGCGCGGTTTCTGAAAACGGTGGCGTCAGAGGTCAATATTAAGAAAAATGTTTTCAATATTTAAAAACAATACCGCCAACGAGCGTAAAAGCTGAAAGAGCTTTTTCTGCAGTCACTTAAATTTGTAATCGCGTACGAAGCTCATTAAACGACGACAGCTTGAATGCGCTTACATTTTTGAAATTTCATTACAAAAAAAATTGTGCTTAACAGCTGTCGTCTGTTAGGGAGCTTCGTAATCTTCGTTATACAACTAATTTTAAACGAAATAATTTCTGATTTCCTTTTTTTATTATAGTTCTAAAACTTGATGCTTTTAATTGTTTTATTAATTCATATTTTGGATACCTACCTACTGAGAAAGTAAATCCATATTTAAATAATAATAATGTTAGGAAGATTTGCAAATTTTTATAATTTCGTAATTCCGGAATTGAAATACTGAATATCGAAACACAATTCCGGAAATGAAAAATCGTCCGATATTCAAGCCCTAGCACAAACCGAAGTACTACACAACGTAGTTCACGCGATTTTTCACAGATGGCGCTATTTTTTCTTGTATGGGAAAATTTTGAACCGCTTGTTCCCAAGACCCTATCTTGACTATATAAATATATGCCGACTATATAGGGTGACTTTTAATTAGTTCTTGATAGAAAAATGTATGAATGTACCCATGAAACTGAACAACTTTCCCCAAGGAACATAGGTCGAAATACGAAAATCATGTTTTGACCTCCCATAGAAACTGCATCAGCTGATAGCGCATTTTGTATGGGAGGTCAAATTTGGTTTTTCGTATTTCGACCTATGTTCCTTGGGAAAAGTGGTTCAGTATCATAAGTACATGCATATCTTTTGCTATCAAGAACTAATTAAAAGTCACCCTATATTCAGTGAATGTAATGTGTGCGTTGTATTCAAGAAACAAACCGTAGTGTTTAAGTCTATTCCAAGGAGGTTTTACTACACTTCGAAAGCGAAGCGTGGGTTATAACCTCCTTGGTCCGTTCGAGCTCTTTTCAAGGTCATGAAGGTCACGATTTAAAAAACCGGTCAAGTGCGAGTCGGACTTGCGCGCCGAGGGTTCCGATATACCTATAGTATTTTTGGAAGCAATAAAGTCCATTTTCAGGACCGCAAAACTAAATTTGTTTGTAAAGGTTTTTTGCAGATTTCTGAAAAACTGTGCAACTTAGAAAGATCGTTTTATTTTTGCTGTAAAGTTTACATAAACCTCTGTCAACTGTAATTAATTCAGATTTTCCCTTACTCAAACTTCGGAGATAAGGGGGGGGGAATGGTATTTTTTTTGACATTTTTCATCATAACTTGAAAACTAAGAAACTTAAAAAAATACAAAAATATATTTTAAAATGTACAAGTAAAGCCCTTTCATATGATACCCCACTCGACCTAGTAGCGACAATTTGAAATTTGGCCCCCCCTATTTTGGCCCCCTTTACATTAATAATCATACTTTTTTCAAAAAAATTTCATGTGCAATTAAGTTGGGCAACTATATTCTAAAACTATTCCAAATTTCAGCTCGATAGCGTAAGTGGTTGCTGAGATATAGAGGTGTGACAGACAGACGGACAGACAGACAGACAGAGCGGCACCATAAGGGTTCCTTTTTTTTACCATTTTGGTATCGGAACCCTAAAAACAAAAAGGTTTCAAAAGCTCTGACAGATGGCTCTAGTTGTACAATAAATGTTAAAATTTGAGACAGGCTGTAATCTGTATATATGACTTCGATCTCTTTGCGATAAACAATATCACTAGTAATAATAATAGAATCTCAGTTTGATTCGTTGAGATAATATTTCGTAAGTTTTCAACATGCCTAATAATGCCTATGTCTTTTTTGATATGCTCTCGTTTACTAGCTACCCTTCGATTTGAGCTTAGTGTTGTGGACTCAATTTGATTGCCTTTTTAGGGTTCCGTACCTCAACATAAAAAACTGAACCCTTATAGGATCACTTTGTTGTCCGTCTGTCAAGACCCTTTTTCTTACGAACGGGTAGAGGTATCACGTTAAAATTGATAACGATTATTAAGAAAGAAAGAAGAAAGAAATAATATTTATTTAGCATTCAAAAGAAAAAGAAAAACATAAGTGTAAACACATAAAAAAAACAGCTAAATTGGCCTCCAGCTCAGCTCATGCCAAAGCCAAAGGCTAAGGCGCTGATTTTCAGCTGGAACCATTTTTAGAGTTCCGATGATCAAAAACATATTAAGGTCTATAAACCACACAAGATCTGAAAATTCAAATTTTATACAACGACGCAATCAAAAGATATGGCTTTTTATGTCCTCATCTCTATACATTTAAGCACTAAAGCAAAACCTAGAGGGTACTTCCTGTTGACCTAAAATTATGAAATTTGGCAAGAAGCTAGGTCATACAGTACAAATAAATGGAAATGTCTAAAATAATTACAATAGGATAGGATAGGTTTTAAAGGTTTTACTAATTATCTAGTTTTCTGTTCAATATTTTCAAAATTGCTTTTATACAATTTATTAATGAGGATATAGCGAGACATTGGACGTATATTTTACAAAAAAATATTCAGCCGTTTTTTCCCTGGAGGAGCTCAAACTTGGTGTGTTTCGAAAATTTTTCTTTGATTTTAAGATAACCAGATTCTCAAATGTGACAATGTAGTACGAGTATATTTCCAGAATCAGCTCCTAAAGCCCTTTTATTTGATATACTACAATTTATTTTTTTTGAAATCCCATACAAAAAATTGATGACGTCATACCTCCTGATCCAGGCATTTGACAGCTTTCGTCCCGGTGGTTTTGAAGGTGTAATATCATGTTTAATAACATACTAAAAGTTGGCATCAGAAACGTTCTGGCCCTTTGCGACCTTAAGTCCAGTCGCTATAATATATCATATGGTAGATAGGTACGGAACCCTCAGGGCGCGAGTCCGACTCGCACTTGGCCGGTTTATTAAAAAAGTTTAATAAACCGGCATAGACCTGCCCGCTTAGCACGCCTCCTGCGAGAAAATATATCTCGGAGAAATGTCACTTTATTTGAGGAATTATGTCATTTAATCTATCACCTCCAAGCGCGCAGAAATGTCAGTGGAGGAAAATGTTTAGCAAATCCACAAATTATGTCTTTGATATTGTCGATAGGTGGTCTTCGTATTTAAACACTTGCTTTATACTCTTATAACTGTTTATTGAAGGATTTAACCATTAAAAACGCATTGAAGCACAGTCGTAGTAGACGTCACCCCTGGCGCTCTATTTGACAACTAAAACTGACATTTCAGTTTTCGTTCTAAAACTCTACATTCTCTTTTCTCCTTAAGAAAACAAAGATTTCACTATACTTAACAAATCAACTTAATTGAACTTAACACTAACAACTTAACAGAGAGTGTTATACATTTTTTTTTAAAGACACTGACATTAATAGCACATAAGAAACACAGTCAAGGCATAAGTTATTGTTAACTAATAAAACAATTACAATTTAAGACAGTAATTGAGTTTTCATTTACCCAAAAGTCACATCTAAAGGTTAAGGTTCTTACATTCTAAAATCAATCCCATGACAAAGTCCTTATATTTAGCAGGCTTACAAATTTGCCTTTTTGATCTGTCACTGTAATTATTAGAAGACCTTTTGTAACTCAAGTCTGGATTGTTAACATTTGGCTGTTCATAAGTCATGTCCGGTGTAAAAGTCATATCCGGTGTAAATCCTGTGTGTCAGTCTCATCCTGTCTATCTTTGACCAAGTCTGGTGTTCCAGCCTTTCCTGTAAATTTAGAAAGATCTCTTGTATTTACCCGTTGAAAATGTGAGGAATTCCTGCGTATGATTTTACCATCTGGCGACTCTGCCACTACTGAGTTACCCTTTTTCCACACTACAGTGTGTTTAGTGGGAGAAAATTATGTTGACAGCTTGTTCAATTTAGGTTGTCGAACTAATACTTTATCACCAGGATGCAAGTCTGAATTCTGTGCATGTCTCCTTTTATCTGCATACTCTTTGCTCAACTGTTTTTTAAATCTGTCCCGGTCTCTTAACTCTTCATCTTCTATAGATTTTTCATTAAATTCCATTTCAGGTATTTTTGTTTTAATTTTTCTTCCTCTAAACAATTCTCCAGGAGGTATTCCAGTTGTAGAATGTGGAGTTGTGCGGTACGCAGATAGTTATATAAGTAGTTCTTCTTTCCAGTCTTTGTGCAAACCTTGAGCTATTCTTAGTCTCCTTAAGACACTCCTATTTTGACGCTCCACTTCACCGTTGGCTTGGGGCCATAATGGAGTAGTATGTCGCAATTGAATGCCATGACTGTTTAAAAATTGTTTAAAGCGTTCATCTCTGAAAGCTGGTCCATTGTCACATACTAAAGTGTCCATTATTCCTTCTCTTACTATTATAGTTTTGAGAGCCTTTATTGTGGCTTCAGCTGTTGGTCCTTTCATAATTTCAACTTCATAATAGCGGCTGTAGTAATCAATTATGAATAAAAGATAGTGCCCTGAAGGCAGAGGACCTAAGTAGTCAATGGCCACTAACTCCCATACTTTAGATGGCAATTCTGTAGGTGAAACTGGTTCTGGTGGTGCACCCTTTCTAACCAGTTGACATCCTTCACAGGTATCCACCCAGTATTCAATGTCCTGATCCATATTGAGCCACCAAACACTCCTACGAAGTTTAGCCTTCATGCCTTGTAATGAAATGTGACCCTCATGACCTACTTCAAGTATTCTTGGAATCAGGCTTTTTGGGATAACGATCCTTGTTCCTCTTAATAAAATACCATCAACCTCACAAAGCTCCGTTTTTATGACCTCATATTTCTTTAATTCTTTAGGCCATTTGTCTTCTTTAATTGCATTTAGCAAACTTTGTAGACTTTCATCCCTGGAGGTTTCTCTTTTGATGGTTTCTTTTGTAATCAAGCCTTCGCAAATGTTAGCTATCAGTTCACCATCTTCAATATCATGTTTGATGTCAGTAGGTTTCATGTTGTAATTCAATAATCTTGACAATGGATCAGCAATGTTGTTTTTTCCTGGTTTGTAAATTACCTTAAAATGAAATGGTTGCAAACGCAATACCCATCTTTGAATTCTAGCAGTAGGAGCACTTGACTTTTTTGAATAAATAGCCTCTAATGGCTTGTGGTCAAAAATGATGTTAAATTGTTTCCCCAAAAGGTACATGTACAAATTTTCACAGGCCCACACAATGGCTAGTGCCTCCTTTTCCGTATGTGAATATCTCTTTTCTGTGTCTGTCAATGCTCTGCTGGAATACTTTATAACAACTGGCTGCTTTTGTCCTTGTGTAAGTTGATACTGTACAAGTACCGCTGCGATACCTACTGGGCTGCCATCAGTAATGAGAAATGTTTCTGCATTCTTGTCATAGAAACCCAAGGCAGGAGCAGTCACTATTAAATCCTTTAGCTGTTGAAAAGCCTTCTGTTGTTCTTGACCCCATTTGAAATCAATGTCCTTTTTAGTTAATCTCCTTAACGGTTCTGCAATAGTACTAAAATCTGGTATGAATCGAGCTGAGAAATTCACCAACCCCAAAAAACTTCTAACTTCCTCCTTGTTTGCTGGAGCTCTAAATTCTTGTATTACTTCTTGGCTTGTGCGAGTTGGTTTGATACCATCTGCTGACAGATGATGTCCCAGAAATTTCATCTCTGTCACTCCAAAAACACACTTTTTCTTATTTAGAGTTATACTATTTTCCTGTAGTCTGTTTAAAACCTTGACCAATCTTTCGTCATGCTCTTCTTTTGTTCTTCCTCCAATAATAATATCATCCTGTGAGTTGGCTACTCCATCTATGCCTGTCAGTAATTGTGCCACAATCCTCTGAAATATTTCTGGAGCACATCGGATACCAAAAAACAGTCTTTTGTACCGGTAAAGTCCTAAACTGCAGCTGAATACTGTGATAATCCTTGAATCTTCATGTAGTTCAACTTGATGAAATCCCCATTTAATGTCCAGAGCAGAAAAGTATTTGCAGCCGTTAAGATCTGCCAGTAACTCCTCAAAAGTTGGAAGAGGGACTCGTTCTCTGAGCACAGCCTCATTAGCTCGTCTCATATCCACTACTAGCCGATATTCTCCTGGTTCCTTTTTCCTAACTATGTGTGAAGGGGACACACAAGGGGTGGGACCAGATACTGGTTCAATAATGTCATTCTCTAAGAGTTCTGTGATGAGCTTGCTCTCAATTTCTCTCATATTGAAAGGCACTCTACGGATTGGCTGAGCCACTAATGGGATGTTTGGGTCCAGGTGTATCTTTAGTTTGAAATTTTTAAGTTTCCCAACTCCTTGAAAAAGTTCTTTTCTACTGTCAAGTTCCTTGTCAATTGTCAACACATAAGGTCCAATTCTAAGTAATTGTAATTTTTCAGCTGATTGCTTGGATAACAAATTTGGTCCCGTACCATCAAAAACAAGTACTTCACTTTCTATGGTGATGTTTGTGTCAGGGCAGTTTAAGGTACAATGAAATTCACCCAAATTTGGCAAGCTTTTTCCACCATAAGTACAGTATTTGTTGTAGGACTTAGACAGATTAAATTTCAAGTGTTTTTGAAGCTGTCTATAAGTGTTTTTATCAATAATGTTCACTGCCGCACCAGAGTCTATGATAAATTCACAAAGAACACCATTCAGTTTTATTTGACACTTGTTACTGTTCATATTTTCCACATTGAAAACAGTTTGTACCTCGTTTTCACTCTTTTCATCTTCTGACTGTCCACTTTCTTCATCAGATGTTTCTTCTTGTAACACATACCTAACTATCTTCTTCTTTTTCTTCTTCTCTTTCTTATCCTTCTTTTCATGTAGTTTAGTCTTACAGAACTTGCTGAAATGTCCCTTAATATTGCATCGCCGGCAAACTGTTTGCAGTGCAGGGCACAAATTGCTCTTAGCTAAGTGTCCGGAGCCACCACAGCGAAAGAACTTCAGATTTATTGCATGTACATCTTCTTCTTGGTGAGATATTTCCTCCTTTTTGTCACTTCTTTCTAGCTCATAAATCCGGGCAATTTCTTGCAACTTTGCCAAGTTGAGCTCTTCTCCTTTTCTCAATAATTTCCTTTTCAAGTCTTCATTTTTACACTTCTCTATTATGTGATCTCTAATCATTTCTTCTGTATCTTTAAACTTGCAGTATCTGCTAGCCGTTCGAAGTCGTAAAACAAACTGGTCAATACTTTCCCCAGGTGTCATATCAATTGCTCTGAAATTTTGCCTTTCATATGCGATATTTACAGTTGGTATAAAATACTCTGTTAACTTCCTTACTACGGCATCATAGTTTCGCTGGCCTCGTGTAGCACTTCATATATTTCTTGCACCCTTGTGCCGGCCTGGTGTAACAATCGTGCAGTCTTCTGTTTTGGCGAGAGACCCACAATTCCATCAATGTAATACGTAAAGTTTTTTATTTATTTTATTTATTTATTAAGAAACAAACAGTCACACATATTTGTACATAATACAAAAAAAAGAGAAATTATGATTGTAGACTTACAGTTTAATGCTAAAAATAGCTTAGTTATATAAAAAGAGTGTTTTTAATTATTACAAATGGAACAAATTAGAATAAAATATGCTGCCTTAAACTAAAGAGAAATAAAAAAAATACATTAAAAAGGTTCTTATCCAAAAAATTTAACATATTTTTATTTATGAATGAGAATATATACAAAATAGGTGCCCATTTCTATTGCTGCTCATCGGTAGTACACTGTAGGGTTAGTCGTTTAAAACTACTCAAATTTTCACCAAAAATATCTACATCCCCAAACTTGTCATTATACGACCTACAAGCCCTTCTAATAAAACTGTTATTTACATACGATGTTCGCGACGACGAGGTACTCTGAGGGAAAGCGCATGTAACAACGCAGGAGCATCAATCTGATTATTTAGAATTTTATAAAGAACTAATGTGTCAATGCGTTCTCGACGGCCACTTAAGGAAGTAATGTTTTGTCCCTTCATAGCAGTGACATAATCTGAGTAATTGTTTCTTGTGCGGTACTCAACGGCCTTAACAAACTTTTTCTGCACTCTCTCTTATCCAAACTCTCCATCGCTCGCCCACGGTGTGAGGTTCGCTGAATGGGTCAAAATGAACATTTGTCGAGCTGTTGGGTTCGTTCAAGGCTGATAAAGCCATCTTGTAAAATTTTCACAATTTCGATTTCACGCATCCGTGTCGCCAATGTCGATAGGTGGTCTTCGTATTTTAACACTTGCTTTATACTCTTATAACTGTTTATTGAAGGATTTAACCATTAAAAACGCATTGAAGCACAGTCGTAGTAGACGTCACCCCTGGCGCTCTATTTGACAACTAAAACTGACATTTCAGTTTTCGTTCTAAAACTCTACAGATATTTTAGACAGAGATAGCTTTATACACTAATACATGAAGCCGTCCTTGTCTTACAAAATGTGTCGCACTGCTTGGATGTCAAAAAAACGTGACCATGCTTAAAGTCTTTAATCTATGGGCCTAGACAAACTGACAACTGCAGCGTGCTAAGCAGGCTGGTCTTGGCTGTACAAAGCAAAGAGATTTGAACCTCGCTGCGCTCGTAGCGAGGTTCAAATCTCTTTGGTACAAAGTATACTTGTACTGACGCCGCCGAGTGAAGCGTTCGAACGCGACGTACGTACGGTCCGTATGGCAGGAATGAGGATTTGTACTAGCAGCGCTGCGTGGCGTGTGTGTGTGAGGCGTTTGAGCGCGGCGTCAGACGCTCGCGTTTGACGGCGCGTTAAAACGCTTCACGTGGCGGAGGGCCTAAGGGGGCAAAAAACTGAAAAAAAAAATCTTCGAATTTTAATTTTGTTTTTTATTTAATAAATGTTTTACTACATTTTAATCATGTTTAATAATTTTAATTGATAAACTATGATGTCGGCTAGTCAAATAAAAAAATAACGGAAAAAAATGAACAAACTTAGGAAATATCGTAAAAAAACTGCAGCACGTCACGCGTCTTTACAAAAAAAGAAAAAAATTCATTAAAAAAAACCAAAGCCGCTAAGTCCCAAATATAAAAGTAATTATTAATAATTTTGTACAAATACTCAACAAACGCCGGGCTGCCACTTATCCCTGGGACACAACGTATATTGGTTTTTTTCATGGTAAGTTAGCTCTTACGAGTGTAAGAGCTAACAAGCTTTGCAAGGCAAGTTTTTTGCCCCCTTAGGCCCTCCGCCACGTGAAGCGTTTTAACGCGCCGTCAAACGCGAGCGTCTGACGCCGCGCTCGAACGCCTCACACACACACGCCACGCAGCTCTGCTAGTACAATGAGTATTGCAGTACTTTTGAATTTAATTATTTTTTATTTTCACTGCACTACCTACCCTTTTTATTTTTTTTTCGTCTAGAAGTAGGTACATCGAATAGAGCAAGCTAAGTAATACCTACGCCTAGCTGAATTCAAAGACTAATTCGGCTGGGAGGCTTCTTACTTCAACGAAAAACGTTTGCCGAATTAGTCTTTGCATTCAGCTAGGTGTGATCGTGGCTTTAGCCTGTGATAGGTAGGTACCTTTAAATAATTTGGCGCGGCGGCGGCGATGGGCTGCGGCGCAGCTTCAAAGTACCTACCTAAGTTCAAAACAAATATGCCGCCGCTGACATAACGATCAAAGCAAGAACAAAAATTTCACATGATACCTAGTATACCTATCTACAAACTTACATACACAATTTCGTAAAAACAAAATATAGGTAAAGAGATTTTTGCCTAGGTATTTTGTTATCACTTGCAAAATCTTCCATTTGTAAGTAAGCATTTGCATGTTTGATTGAACAATATTACATACCTACCTTCGACCTGCGTCTCGCTAGTACGAGTATCTCGTAAAGTGACAATGTAATGTGTACCGCCGGTACACTGCAAGTATCGACTTTATGCTTAAAACATGAGGTTGTTTGTCGGCACCCCGCCTGAGAATGTCGGTTCTGTAAACGTTATAATCTGTGGTCAAGGCCGAGTGCCCGCCTCAGCCTTTTCTTTCTTTCTTATATCTGCATCCTTATCTCTCTCATTGTTTTATGTTTTATGTATCCATCTCATTGATAGTCTGCGGGCACCCATTACGTTTGGAATCATCAATTTGATTGATGGGGTTGTATCATGCATGATTGTAGTTTGCCGTGAATTTTGACACCTGTCATCTTTTTCCTTCCCCCCTTCTTCACCCTCACCCCGCCTCCCTCTATCCGCCATCCTCTCCTCACAGCTGATCTTTGAAAAACATTGAAGAAAATTAAAAAATTAGTTCCTTTCCATTAGAAAATTGTGTATAATAGAATTGCAAAGCAAGTAAGGCAGGATCATGGCCACTATGGTTAAAGAAAAGCGACGGGAGGTAAGAAATTTGTCATTATAAACTTGCACCTTTGTTTCTTGTTTATTTATAGTAATTTTTTGCGTTGTTATATGTTCCTAGAAAAAGAAAACTAAAGAGAAGTCAGTGTCTAGTAAGAACTTAGAGCGGGAACAGCCTGCAGTTCTGTGTGGGAGTAAGGAAGTAGAGAATACAACATCAGAGTCCAAAATTGAGGTATGTGATGATAATGCCCTCGCGACTCCTACGGAGAGTTCTACAGCTTCATTGGAGGCTACAGCTTCTAGAATTGGAGTACAGGAAATTGTTAAATGTACTATTTTACAAGGAGAAACTATTCAAAACATTTCTAACAAAAAATTAGGAAATAAACAAGTGTCTTTAGAAGATACTCAAATAAATACTAAGAACGAATTGATATCACAAGCTCATACAGAAAAAGCATCTCATGAAATTAGTGTACAAAACGTGTACCAAGATGTCACTTCAAGACTAGCTAGAATGTCTGTTCCTACGTTAGATCAGAATTTAAATTTGGAAGTAGTACAGAATAGACTGGAGAATCCACAAGCCTACTTGGGTATAAATGAAGAAGAAACTGAAGAAACAACATTGCAGTGTCAAGAAGCTATAGAGAATGCATTACCATCCGCGCCTGTGTTTGATGAAACACCAGTAGTTCTGCATTCACAGCCAGTGATTACAGTATATCAGGTAATTTTTTTTCTGTAGTCTTATTAGTTTATTGTCGGAATAAAAAAAAATTTCTTTAATTCAAGCTAGAGACTATTTTTCTTACACTTGTACACAAGGCTGCACATTGGTATAAAACATATTATAGACATTTTATTTTCATCATAACTTGAAAATTAAGAGTTGTAAAAAAAAACAAAAATCTATTTTGGAATGTACAAGTAAACCACTTTCATAAGATAACCCACTTGACCTAGTACCGATAATAAAAAAAATTGCATCCCCTATTTTGGCCCCCTTTACAGTAATAATATTTTTTCAATTCTTTTATTTGCATTCAAGTTGGGCAATTATATTATAAAACTATTCCAAATTTCAAGTCGATAGCATGAGTGTTTGCTGAGATAAATATGTGTGACAGACACACAGATGAAGACGAACCATTTGTATCATTCTGGTTGTACCATATTCGTTCGGAACCCTAAAAACATGGGGAATTGATTTAGTCATGGGCTCTTATTTTTATTTATTTTATTTGGAAAATTTACAGGCAATAATGTTTTACTTATTAATTTTGAAAAGAACAAATTTCCACTGAGACATAATTTTATTATTTTTTTTTAAATCATTTATTCATTACATTTTTTTTACATAAATTTGATAGCTAAGACGCGCTACAGAAACCTATCAAGGTTTATACGTTGCGCGCACGAGTCGCTTCGCTCACACAGACTTAAAAAGTATGAATATAAAATAATACTAACCTAAAATTAGGAACAGTCAACGACAGGTCAAGCCCGACATTCGCAGTGCAATTTTAGCCCTTACGTCTATTGAAATAAGGTCAGCACAAATTCCAATGTATCAAGCTTGATGTGCCCTTGACTGTACAAGAAGCAGCATCATTCATCACCCAAATAATATTTTTTAGGTTTTAGCTCAGATCAAATAAATAGTCTAGATGTAGCGCTGTGAACAAAAAAGTGAGGCCGGTAAAACTGTGACTCGCCGTGTACGTACACAGTCACGCACACAAATGCAACAAAACTATGACTCGATATTCTATCTAATCTGTGGACTTGCCAGTCAGTCGAGTTTTCGCGGCAAGTACAAACATTGTGGTAAAAAGTTCAGTTTTTTTAAATGGAAAATGCCAAACTGTGTTGTTAAAGGGTGCAATAAACAATCCACAAGAGATAAAAAGCGGGAAGTAAACTTGGAAGCTAATATTTGTAGTAAAACAAAATAAAATTTGAGGTTATTGCTTGGAAGAGTAAGTGTTGTAAAAGGGTGCAATAAACAATCTACAACAGATTAAAAGTGGGATGGAAACACATTTCACGCGTAAGTAAACTTAGAAACTAATATTTTTAGTAAATAAAATAAAATTTTAGGTTATTGCTTGGAACATAAGTGTTGCCATTATAAATAATATCCTAGTATTGGTAACTGTGACAAGTAACGTTATTTTATGAGGAATGAGGATATGATAAATATTTTAAATACTTAGTAATCATATATTTAACGCTTATCGTTTATTTTTCAGATTTCCGGATCGAGATAAAAAAAATAAACAAAAATGGATAGCAGCCATACGTCAAAGACGACAGGAACCATTATGGCAACCAACGTACTTTAGTAGAGTATGCTCAGAGCATTTTAAAGCCACCGATTTTTACTACACCAAGAAAGGGTTACGTCGTGTAACAAAAACCGGATATCCAACGGTAACTTTCTAATAATTGCAATTTTTACACTTTTATAAGACATGTTGATGTAATTTATACAACACTGATTTGTTTTGCCTATCAGATTTTACCAAACATCGTAGTAGAGGGATTAGGTGAAGTGGACCTGAGACAACCTCCAAATCTTGTGAGTATTTTAAGAGTCTTTACACAAAAATGTATTAAGATCTAGTTCTAGTGGTTTGCCATAAAAGCTGTAATTAGTGTTTAAAGCATCGGAACGATTGATCTTTGAGCCATATAATTAATTTGACCAGTAAAAACAAAAATAATATGTAAAAAATCCTACAGTTCAGGTGTTTATTACGGATTAGTATTGGTCATGAAGTAGGCCTATGGTAGAGCTATAAAATGAATTAAGTTTTAATCATGTTTTACATGAAGTTCACGAGAAAAATGTGTATATTTAAAATTATTTAAAAAAAACTGGGATGCACTCAGTTACGCTATTTGCTAAGCACACAGAACAGAATTTCAAATAATTCTGTTTTAAACCGACTTAAAAAATAAGGTTATCAAGTCGACCCGTAAGTATGTAGTTTTGTCAAAATACACAATTTTCGCGTAGGTTAGACTATTTAAGCTTCTAAACACCAAATTTCATTAGTGTATTTATGTTTTTCTAAAATTATTTCTTTTTAGGGTTCCGTCCCTCAAAAGAAAAAAACGGAACCCTTATAGGATCACTTTGTTGTCCGTCTGTCTGTCTGTCTGTCAAGACCCTTTATCTCACGAACGGGTAGAGGTATCAGGTTGAAATTGATACCATATATTAGGGTCTATGAACCACATAAGATCTAAAAATTTCAATTTTTTACAACGACGCAATCAAAAGATATGGCATTTTATGTCCTCATCTCCATACATTTATGCAAAAAAGCAAAACCTACAGGGTACTTCCCGTTGACCTAAAATTATGAAATTTGGCAAGAAGCTAGGTCTCACAGTACAAACAATGGGAAAAGTCTGAAATCATAAAATATTGCAACTTTTCTCACAACTAATGGTAACCAATTGTGGTGAGCTCCCATTTCAAGAACATTCATATAAGAGAGGGGTCAAGTTGGATGGTCGCGGAGGTGATTTTTGTTTTAGTTCTATTTTAAAAACGGGAACACTTACAAACTAAAAAATTGGTATGTTTATAGTGCATAAGCTATAAAATAACAACAAGTAATAAAATTTGGTCAAACGCGAGTCGGACCCAAAAAATCTAGCATAGTAAGTTACTGAAATTGCAACTAATACAATTAATATTACGTGGTGGTACGGAACCCTCCGTGCGCGTGTCTGACTCGCACTTGGCCGGTTTTTTTGGAACTGATATGCGTATGCCCACCTTATTACAGAGGTCAAACTCAAAAGCAACAACTTTTATTCTACGACTTTGCTAACAACGCACGAAAAATTTTCAACTTCTTATACAAAATGGGTCCACTTTAGTATTAGCTGAGTTAAAAAAATAAAAAAAAGATTTGCAAAGTATTTTTTTCTAAGCGAAGCTTGTACGTACTTAGATGCTAGGTAACTGATAAATATAATATCTGCTTATATTTTTTTCTTTTAGCTGAATATGTTAGTCATAGTCGTTTATGTAAATATTACAGGAAAAACAAGTCAGTCATTAAATGCACATACAAATTACCCAGTAATTTTATTTCCCAAAACTCCCTATTTGCTTTCTACTGCCGCCATAACTTTAATTAATTGCATGACCAGGCGCTAGAACCGAACTCAATCGTTATCGATTGTCTCTTTTTTTCTATACAAGAAGAAAAGAGAGATTCGATAACGATTGAGTTCGGTGCTAGCGCCTCAGGACACTTTCCAAGTATGTGATAACGTTATTACGTAACGTTATTTTTGTTACATTGGCACAATTTGATTATGGCAACACCGGTCCATGCAACACATGTTTAAAAAGTTGGCCTCAGTTTTCTGTTCACAGCGCTCCATCTAGACTATTTATTTGATCTGAGGGTTTTAGGTAAACTTGTAGCTCTGCCAGCAGTTTCTGTGGGAGTTCATTAAGTTACTCAGTTACTAATAAACTAAGAAATTATCTAAAAAGCTGGATTTAACAAAAGTAAAATAACTTCTCACTCCTCTTGCTTCACACTTCCTTTGTAAAACAATATTATTATTATTCAAAGTTAATCTAAATAATTTTTCATTATCTTCCAAACTGTAATATTTATAGCTGTATTATGATAATTTTATTCATGAAAGATTGCAATTAAAATAACTTGTATTCCCTTACAATTTTGTTTGTAGGACCAGTCAAGATCCATAACACAGTGCATGCCATTGGAAGAGGCCTTATTGCTGTTTGGAGGGACAGAGATGGAGATAGTAAAGGTTTTAAGTGAGAAAGAGGAGGCGATAGTAGAGGCGGGGCCTGTGAGTGGGCCTGAGCATCCTTTAGTCGATTTGCTCACTACATTCAGGTATGTAAGAAGGGTTATTTGCTACTCAGCGCATTTGACTCGATCAATATCTGACTGATACTTAAAAGGGAAAGAAATTACCCTTTTAACATGTTTATTATTTCTTGTGGTGACCACCAATCCATTATTTTATAGCTTTCACTGCAAAATTATAAGAATCATAAGTTTGATCAATTTCCTAGTAAATTGATCAACTTTCGAAAAATCATAAATGGTAGTTGAATTGTATTATTTTACGCATACATTTCAGGTACCTAATTGATCAATTTATGGAGTCTCGTCACGTCTCGTGGTAAAATGATCCGACGAACGCGAGGTGTTCGCTGATTGGTTGAATGTCGATTGTTAACTTGGATTTGATTGGATTTTTGGTAGTGGCAGTAAGCATGGGACCATGGATGCAGTGATGTCAACATCTTTATCTACATTAAGTAGCACAATGGCTTTATTAAATATACAACAGTACAACCATCTTAAGAATATTAACGACCACTTTCTAGATCTCGTGCTTTCTAGTACCGAATGTAGCCTTAGTGCTCCTTGCACCATACTAGCTCCCCCGGATAGGCACCACCCCCCCATGGAAATCTCCATGAATCTAAAAAAGGAATCCAAGCTTGCTCAAAACGCTATAAAAAAATATAACTTCCCCAAAGGCGACTTTGTGGCGATATGTGATGAGCTATCTAAAATAGATTGGCATGCCGAATTAGACTCTCTTCTCCCAGTGGAGGCTTTGGACAAGTTTTATGAAATACTTTATGACATTGTAGACAGGCATGTACCCTTAAAAAAGAATAAATCAAATAAATACCCCATATGGTTTTCTCGACCTCTAATAGCGACCTTAAAGCGTAAACATAAAATTTGGGTCAAATGGAAAATCTATAATGATTTAAAACACTATAGTGAATTTTCTTTTCTACGTGCCCGTTGTAAAAGATTATTAGCGATGTGCTTCCGACACTACTTGATCAATGTCCAAATCTCCTTAAAAGATTACCCAAAAATCTTCTTTCAATATATATCAAGCCTTAAAAGTAATTCAAGTGGGTACCCTGATATCATGACTTATGGAAATAGCACTACGAAAGATCCTTCTACTATTTGCAACATGTTTTCCTCTTTCCTAAGCTCTGTGTTCGAACCTTCCTCTTTAATTATAGATGATGACCTCCTTAAAATAGATCCCTTACCTTCTTCACCGCTAATCACTGAATTAAAACTTGAAGAATCGGAGGTATATTGCAGCCTAAAGTCGCTGGATGTTAATAAGGGCCCTGGTCCAGACAAAATTAGTCCCCTGTTTGCTAAACGCACTTGTGAACATCTATCTACGCCACTTACATTACTCTTTAACAAGTGCCTTAGCACTGGAACGATTCCTTCTAGATGGAAACTCGCCTTTATCACACCCATTCATAAGTCCGGATCACGGAAAATGGTTGAAAATTATCGGCCGGTATCCATTCTCTCTTGTTTCCCAAAAGTCCTTGAACGTTTAGTTCATAGCCATATTTATCCTCTTTTAGAAAACTGTTTGCTCCAAGAACAGCACGGTTTTATTAAAAACCGCTCTACTATAACTAACTTGCTTTTATATTCCAACTACCTTTTCGAAGGTCTGGATAGACGGACTCAAATTGATGCTGTCTATACAGACTTTCGAAAGGCGTTTGATAAAGTAGATCACAAAATTCTTCTAACAAAACTGGCTCAGTTAGGTATAAAGGGCTCTCTACTTCATTTTTTTAAGTCATATCTTTCTGGCAGATCTCAAGTGGTTGTAGTCAACGGTTTCAGCTCCAATCCTGTCCATATCACCTCGGGTGTTCCCCAGGGTTCCATTCTGGGGCCGTTACTCTATGTGATTTTTATTAATGACATTCATACATGTTTTAAACATTGCAACTTTTTGTTATATGCCGATGATCTAAAAATATATAGCACTGTTAGTAATGCCATGGACTGTCAGAAAGTCCAGCAAGATTTAGATAGACTGCAGGAATATTGTATTACAAATAAATTATACCTCGCCTACGACAAGTGTCAACATATTACATTTACTAATAAACGTAACACATTTGCTTCAGTTTATAATCTTGGAGGAAAAATATTAAAAAAAGTAGACGTCGTGAAGGATCTCGGTGTCTTGTTCGACTCAAAATTGAGGTTTGATAGTCACGTGGATTATATCCATGGTAAAGCGATGAGGATGCTAGGTTTCGTACTGCGAAACACCAAAAAGTTTAGGAGCCGTAACGCGTATCTTACTCTATACAGATCTTTAATCCGTCCACAGTTGGAATATTCCACCTGTGTATGGAACCCGCACTATGCAGTATACAAAAACAAATTAGAAATGGTTCAAAAGAAATTTTTAAGGGCTATGCATAGGCGTTTAACTTCTAAATATATGTCCTACCAAGATCTGTTACAGGAGTACGTATTTCTTCCCCTGTATAAGAGACGGATCACGTCCGACCTAAATATTCTCCGTAACATTTGTATAAGTACTTATAATTGCAACATCTTGACTAGTAAAATTCACTACTCTACACATAGAAAGCTAAGATATCCTTGTTTATTCAATTTAGCTGGTATTGCAACTAACTATGGGGCACGTGCCCCCCTGTACCGTCTTGGCAGGACATATAATGGTTTCTTCACTGACGTTGATATCTTTCATGAATCTAAAGCAAGTTTTAATAGAAAAATCCGCAATATATTGGTTTCTAATAATGACATTTGAATGTGTCTGCGTCTTCCTTCCCTCTACTGTATTTAACTTTGTCGACCTTCCCAGTTCTGATCTTACAAAATAATTGATATGGTTTCACCAACATATGGATTAATGTTTGTTTGCGCGCACTAAGCACTATTTGTTACTAAAGTAAAAGTTTTTTGTATGCTTCTTAATCCCTACTTTCTAACTCTAAGCGAGAAATGTACATGGAGGTAGTGTTAAGCACATTAATTTAACTCTATTTCATTTAGACCTAATATACGCTATTGTCTGTTTTTTCTCCAAAATAAATATAAACTCTTGAATAATCACTTCCAATCAGAGAACAGTGTATTTTTTCGGTTGTCAACCTGACGTAAAATTGTACACATTTTAGCACAAAATTGGTCACATAAATTTAAAACTACACACTAAACGTAAAATTTACAGTTTTTTTTATCAATTTTACGTAGTTTACATGATTCTATTTGAGATGAAAGAATATTTTTACACAGGAATATTCCGTATTGATGGGATTACAACTGTTGAACCATTTTGTCCTTTTGATCTTTTATCCTTTAACTTAAATAGTATTGCTCAACACTTCCCTACAGATCATCTCTAATAGCAGTGAACAGAGAGCGCATCCAGCTGTCCAAAGGCTTCAGCGAAGAAGAGAAGTACCGCAACAGTCTGTGGAAGGTGGAGAAGCGTTCCGTGTTCCTCAGGGAGCAATGCCCGTGTGGCGCTGACGTCACTCTTCAGGTAAGAGAAGTACCGCAACAGTCTGTGGAAGGTGGAGAAGCGTTCCGTGTTCCTCAGGGAGCAATGTCCGTGCGGCGCTGACGTCACTCTTCAGGTAAGAGAAGTACCGCAACAGTCTGCGGAAGGTGGAGAAGCGTTCCGTGTTCCTCAGGGAGCAATGTCCGTGCGGCGTTGACGTCACTCTTCAGGTAAGAGAAGTACCGCAACAGTCTGCGGAAGGTGAAGAAGCGTTCCGTGTTCCTCAGGGAGCAATATCCGTGCGGTGCTGACGTCACTCTTCAGGTAAGAGAAGTACCGCAACAGTCTGTGGAAGGTGGAGAAGCGTTCCGTGTTCCTCAGGGAGCAATGCCCGTGCGGCGCTTACGTCACTCTTCAGGTAAGAGAAGTACCGCAACAGTCTGTGGAAGGTGGAGAAACGTTCCGTGTTCCTCAGGGAGCAATGTCCGTGCGGCGCTGACGTCACTCTTCAGGTAAGAGAAGTACCGCAACAGTCTGCGGAAGGTGGAGAAGCGTTCCGTGTTCCTCAGGGAGCAATGTCCGTGCGGCGCTGACGTCACTCTTCAGGTAAGAGAAGTACCGCAACAGTCTGCGGAAGGTGGAGAAGCGTTCCGTGTTCCTCAGGGAGCAATGTCCGTGCGGCGCTGACGTCACTCTTCAGGTAAGAGAAGTACCGCAACAGTCTGTGGAAGGTGGAGAAGCGTTCCGTGTTCCTCAGGGAGCAATGTTCGTGCGGCGCTGACGTCACTCTTCAGGTAAGAGATTAGATTAGATTTATTTATTTCACCTTATCAATTTCATAATTACATTAATTATTACACTAAAATATAACATGTCAGAGATCGTCAGTCGGATAAATGTCAAAATGTATACAAAATAAATGTCAAACTTAAGATTATGATGTTACAATGTCAAAATAATAAAAATATTTATAATATTAAATATACAATGTCAAAATTAAATAAAACGAAGCTACATAATGTAGTCAGATCAACTTAGTATTAAATTCACTTAATTTATAAAATTCTTTATCCAATAAAAGATTTTTCAATTGGCGATAAAACGTTTCGTCATCTGTAACATCTTTCAAATCCGCTGGAAGTCGCTCGTAATAACTCGGACCAATCACACGCGGGTTTTTTGTGGCAAGTTCGGTCCGGCGCGGAACACTTGCGATCCTGCCCACGTTTCTCAACGACCGCCCTCCGCACGTACGACGACCAAAGGTTTCAATGTTGCGACGCACATATGATATTACCTCAAACAGATACAGACTGGTCATTGTCATTATACCAAGCTTCGCGAACATAGACCTACAAGTCATCCGGGGCTTTAAACCGGCTACGATCCGGAGTGCTCGCTTTTGCAAAATACAAATACGTTCGGCATCAGTACAATTTCCCCAAAGCATTATACCATACGACAAAAGCGATTGAAAGTGTGCAAAACACGTTTGCCTCAGTACGGCGCTGGAAACTAAGGGACGCAACTTACGCAGAGCATAGGCAGCACCAATAAGCCTATCACACAGATGTTGAATGTGGATTTTCCAGTTCATGTTACAATCAATTGTAAAACCAAGGAACTTGCATGATTGACATAGTGGTACCGGGCGGGTAATACAGAATGGTCTTTCAATCGCCTTTGCTGAGAAAAGTATAAGATTCGATTTTACCGAATTTAATATTAGTCCATTCGCAGAAAACCACGTCTGTATACGTTCGAAAGTGGTATTTATTTTAATATTTAGGTCTTCATATGTACGTGCGCATACAATAATTGTGGTGTCGTCGACAAACAGCACTACTAAGCCCTCAGTAATGTATTGTGGCAAATCATTGATTATAGTTAAAAATAGAGAATTTCCGAGTGAGGGACCTTGCGGAATGCCAATTGTAACGTCACCAGCTTGCGATCTGTACTTTCGACCGTCTGATGTTATTTCCACCGACTGTTTACGGTTCTCTAGGAACGATCGTAGTAATTGGTGGGCGCTATTCTTTACACCATAAGCTTTTAACTTATCTAAAAGTAGGTCATTTTCAATAACATCAAAGGCCTTAGTAAGGTCACAAAAATTCCAGCCGTCTTGTACCTATCATCTATACTTGTAAGTATCGAGTCAATTACCTGATGGGCAGCGGTGGTGGTGGACTTGCCTTTTCTATACGCGTACTGTATGTCAGTCAGAGAAGTACCGCAATAGTCTGCGGAAGGTGGAGAAGCGTTCCGTGTTCCTCAGGGAGCAGCGCCCGTGCGGCGCCGCCGACGTCACTCTTCAGGTAAGTCATTAGTTTGTAAATTCTTGGAAACCATAATTATCATAAAAGATGACGTTCCAAAAACTGAAAGTGACAGACCTGAAAAACTTGTGCCGAGAAACAAGTGTTTGGAAGTGACAGAAAGTTTCGAGCATAATCATATCTTTATTTAGTAAAAGGTGTATAATTTACTGGTCAAAATAATTGTATGGGTAAAGCATGTGCAGGATAAGTTTGGCTCTGACTGACGGCGTTATTTCCTACGCATGGGTGACAGGCGGCGAGCCAATGAACGATTCGCCCCACCTGCCGCGCTCACCCCCGCGACTCATTTTTTTACTTCTGCGCATTAACGGTCACAGCCAGAGTTATTTTGTACGCCGTATACTATAAGTTTTTTTTTCTTAGCCTACTAGATCCCATTGCTGGGCAAAGGCCTTCAAGACCTCGCGGCTTTCCATAGGTTACGATCTTTACTAACCTCTTCCCAATGAAGGCGATATGCGATAAGTTTATAGTTAATCAATAATCAAATAACCTTTCCATCTCCACACAAAACTAATCTAATCAGGCAGCTGGTATGGAAAGCGTGCATATTTTATAAACGCGCTGAGTTTTATTTTTTTCTTTATAAGTATGCAATAAAGTGTTATTGTTTGATTCAGGCGAGTTTCGAGCACGCCGAACTGCGCGTGGAGCGGCTGCCGGTGGCTAAACTGAAGCTGGAGGGGTTGCTGAGAGATGTCCAAGATTCATACTGCCATCACCAACATGCTGCTCTTTTGACGCACTGTCAGGTGATTAAAATATGCTGTTTGTGTATTCTACAGATTCAGATAATTTTATTCAATGTACATTCTTTACAGAATACTTATTGAATGTCATGCAGAATACAATGCAAATAGAGCGAGTCTACGCCGTTTCGGATCGTGCTATGGCAGCGTAAAAGAAACGGCAAGAAACCACTGCAGCACGGCCTACTTTAAGAGTCGGCTTTTTACAATGTGTTTCTTGTATTTCGCTGGAATATCAGAGCACCATTTCTCTTTGTCATTCATATAGTCATCCAATCTATAGTAAGCTTTTTTACATAACGTTTGCTTTACACATTCTTTAAACTTTCTCTCAGGTAACTGCACTATATTGTCAGGTATTATGTTGTAGTATCGTATACACAGACCAACGAAAGATGTATTGACTTTAGTTAATCTAGTATATGGTTGATCAATTTTATGCTTATTTCTGGTATTAAAATTATGCCTGTCACAAATTTTAGGTAATTGATGAATGTTCTTTCTAGCATACATTATACAAAGAAGTCGTATCTGAATCGAAAATCATAAAGTAGTTTTTCAATACATTTGCTCGAAAAGTGGACTTACAAGAACGTAAACATTGCCCGTAATTAGTTCATTAACGAATAGTAGGATATCTAAGGCCGAGCTTGTATGGGGTACCTTGCACCTAAACCTGCTGGGATGAACCTTGGCAGGAGTCAAGTACATACCCATAGGTGACATATTAGAAATGGTGCTCCCCAGCAGGACGCGACTGAGGTGCGCAGTGGGGCATAATGTCGAAAATGTGTAGTTTTTTACTAGGTTGAAAATTGTATCTGTTAAACCGACCTGGTTGAAAATTCCACAGAATATGTATTTTTTTTAAATATATCACCTTATAATAAAAATTAAAAAATAAGGGGGGTCGCCATACAATGAAACGCATTTTTTTTGTTTTTTCTCTATCGTTAGAACGGTTGGTACTTCGAGTGTCTAACTTGGTATGAGTATAGTTCACTAAAATTTTAATAAAATAATATGTCCTGACTGACTGACTAACTGACTGACAGATTGACTGACTGACGTCTATCCGTAACCGCTTTAGCTATAAGTGTGCAATTTAGTATGCTAATTTATTGCATGCCACAAACACCACCTAAGAAAGGATTTTCCAAAACTCATCCCCCAAGGGGGTGAAATAAGGGATGGAAGATTTTCAAAATTGTTTACTTAGCTCTAACTTTCTTTAGCCTTCTTTTATTTTATTTTTTTCTTTTTAGTTTATTGAAGAACAAACAGTCTTATCTAAATATATTTAAAAAATATTTTAGTATCATAAATATATTAGTGTTTCTGTTCATGTCTTAGATTATTTATAATGTCAACTTGATTTCATAGATGGCAGTGTAACTATTGTAGTATTTTGTAAAACATGGTAACATTGTGTCTACGTGAATAACATAAAGGTTTTGAGCAAATTATATCGTGTGTGTTCCTGCAGTATAGTGTTTCTTTATGTAGATTAATAGTAAAGTAAAGTATTGTAGGGCACCAAGGGTGAGTTTGTTCAGTTTCTATAGTAGATTGTATCACAAGGCTGTAAAATCATATTTTTAAGGCGAGGGCGCTATTTTGAATCCAGAGCGAAGTGAAGGATTCTTGAGTAGAATCCCGAGCATGGCGAGGGATTCTAGAGTAGAATCCTGAACGTAGCGAGGGATTCAATAGGTCGCCCAAGGTAAAAATATTTTTGCAGCCGCATAATACACTCTTATTTTCATCTCCCTCAATGAGAAAAGAATAAGAGGGCCATTGAGACACACACTCGTCATTAATTTTAAATATAAAATACCATTACAATATTATTACTTGATGAAACAATACTAAAAATCATATTAAGTATTATTTGTAACAACTGAAAATGTTATTGACATTTTTGTATCAATTAGGAACAGAACCTCTTTGGTTGGTAGTCTTGTTTACATTTAGAGCATATTTCTTTTTTTATATTCATAATAATTTTAAGATGAGAATAAAAATATATTTTACATCTCTCATATTCGGTAAGTAGGTCCTTATTACCCCCAAATGGGGCTTGTAGGTGACCAATTAGCGCTCTAGGGTAATAATGTAGCTAGAAAAGCCCTAGGGCGGTAAGTAATAGAAACGCCCCTGCCCGGCAGCACCTCCACCTCCACGCGCGGCCGCGGCCTCCCTCCGCCTTGATGGCCGCCTCCAGCAGCGGGGCGGGGCGGGCGTTTTAATTACTTACCGCCCTAGGGCTTTTCTAGCTACATTATTACCCTATAGCGCTAATTGGTCACCTACAATTTGGTGGTAATAAGGACCTACTTACCTCACAATCGAGATGTAAAGCAGAGTAGTTAGCTCGGGTGTAAGCATCAATTGCACCCTCGAACTATAGGCGCCCTCGCTGCGCTCGTGCGCCTAAATATCTCGGGCTGCAATTGATGCCTTACAGCCCTTGGCTACTAATCTACTATTTCATCTCATCTATTCGAAAATCGCTGAACGGTTCGTCAATAAAGGCGAACAAAACAGCTGTTTTCTCCAAGAGACTTTTGTAACGGGTAAAAATGAGATTTAAAATTTGAATTTGAATTAAGGTCCACCATAGGGATATTTTAGGTCAACCATAGAGGTCGAACCAAAATATTGTATGAAAAATGATACTGGCCGGTTGTACTATTAAAATTATTATGTAATATAAAATAGAAACATGCTCTAAATGTAAACAAGACTACCCACCAAAGAGGTTTTGTTCCTAATTGATACAAAAATGTCAATAACATTTTTAGTTGTTACAAATAATACTTAATATGATTTTTAGTATTGTTTCATCAAGTAATAATATTGTAATGGTATTTTATATTTAAAATTAATGACGAATGTGTGTCTCAATGAGCCTTTTATTCTTTTCTCATAGAGGGAGATGAAAAATAGAGTGTATTACGCGGCTGCAAAAATATTTTTGCCTTGGGCGACCTATTGAATCCCTCGCTACGTTCAGGATTCTACTCTAGAATCCTTCACTTCGCTTTGCATTCAAAATAGCACCCTCGCCTTAAAAGTATTATTTTACAGCCTTGTGATACAATCTACTATTACATGTCTCATATTCGGTAAGTACAAACACCACCTAAGAAAGGATTTTCCAAAAATCATCCCCCAAGGGGGTGAAATAAGGGATGGAAGATTTTCAAAATTGTCTACTTAGCTCTACCTTTCTTTAGCCTTCTTTTATTTTAATTTTTTCATTTTAATTTATTGAACAACAAACAGTCTTATTATATTATATATTTAAAAAGTATTTTAGTATCAAAAATATATTAGTGTTTCTAAATATATTTTACATCTCTCATATTCGGTAAGTAGGTCCTTATTACCCCCAAATGGGGCTTGTAGGTGACCAATTAGCGCTGTAGGGTAATAATGTAGCTAGAAAAGCCCTAGGGCGGTAAGTAATTGTTTTTTTAGTGTTTTTTTTTAATTAATTACCGCCCTAGGGCTTTTCTAGCTACATTATTACCCTATAGAGCTAATTGGTCCCCTACAAGCCCCATTTCGGAGTAATAAGGACCTCTACTTACCTCACAATCGAGATGTAAAGCAGAGTAGTTAGCTCGGGTGTAAGCATCAATCGCACCCTCGAACTATAGGCACCCTCGCTGCGCTCGTGCGCCTAAATATCTCGGGCTGCAATTGATTCCTTACAGCCCTTGGCTACTAATCTACTATTTATTTTGGTTGCAGATCGAAGAGTTAATATCGGAGACAGTGAAAAGCCACAAGTCCGCGATCCGCGAGGCGCTGGCGTTAGTCATGCAGGCGCTGCGAGCGAGTGACGACGCGCCCGCCGCCCTGAGCGCCGCACTGGAGCGCTGGGCCTCCGCCCTCGGGGCCGCGCTGCTCGCCGGGCGAGACGTGTCTCATGTGCTGCACCTGCTGCATCACTCGTTCAGGTCTGCATACCCCGCTTTTTATTAGGTTATTTTTATAGTTCCACCGTTTCAGGTTTCTTCTAAAAGCTTCCGTGGTCTACCTATTGGTTAGAACGCTCGGCTGTCGGTTCTGAGTTTGATTCCCGGTGGGGACACTGTCAAACAAAAATTTCTTGACCTGATTGACCGAAAAGTTATATAATTACGTATTTCGGGCGGCACACTAAGCCGTTAGTCCTGAATTTATTCGTAAATGAGCCATGTCAGAGCTCAACAACTCTGACACGAGGGTTTGTGAGGTCGGTCATCGATTTTGCAACACAAAAGACATGATGATGGTTGCTAGATAGCGGCTTCAATTAATATTTAGAGGTCGCATGGCTTGTTGGCAGCTCGAAACCCAACCTCTTCACCCCTAAAACATTACTATTGTTGAAGTCACTTAATATTCTTCTATATTACTGTCCTATTAAAATGAAATGAATACAAAAACGAGTTTAGTCACAGAGCTCTGCGCAACACTTTCTGTCCAAAAGTGCCGATTACGTTGCATAATTCAAGGGATATGGTCATGTGCTGATAGCGTGTGCTGGGCAAGCAATATCCCGATCGAGGACGGCTTCTTCGACGGCTCCTTTTCCTTGATATGACGTCGAATTTGAACTTTCGCTTCTAAGCCCTACGGTCGAGCGGTTTTAACCGCAAACGACACAAAATATGCATAACGGCTGGCAAACTGTATACGTTCGGCAAAAAGAAAAAACCGGCCAAGTGCGAGTCGGACTCGCGCACTGAGGGTTCCGTACCACCACATCATCATAACATCCCATGAAACGTCCACTACAGGACAGGGAGCTCCCTCCAGAATTCTAGCTTTTGCTGGAAAAATGTGGAGGGGGAGTACCATAGTCACCTCGCTTGTTAGCGTTACGGCTGGCACCATGGACCGCGGTTGTAGGTGACCGCAGTTAGTAAGATGTAAGATACAAAGGAGGATGCTGCTGCTCATCCTCCAGTTAACCCTTAGTCGCCTCTTACGACACCCACGGGTATGTATGGGTTGGTACTATTCTTTGCTGGCATCACACGGGACGGTACCACCACATACCTAATCATAATTTATTAGTAGAAATTTCAGTAAGTTAATGTGCTACATTTTTTGAGTCCGACACGCGCTTGACCAAATTTTATTATTTGTTATTATTTTATAGCTTATGAACTATAAATATACAAATTTTGAATTTTGTAAGTGTTCCCGTTTTTAAATTAGAACTAAAACAAAAATCGCCTCCTCGACCATCCAACTTGACCCCTCTCTTATATGAATGTTTTTGAAACGGGAGCTCACCACAATTGGTTACCATTAGTTGTGAGTAAAGTTGTAATATTTAATGATTTCAGACTTTGCCCTTTATTTGTACTGTGACACCTAACTTCTTGCCAAATTTCATAATTTTAGGTCAACGGGAAGTACCCTGTAGGTTTTGCTTTTTTGCATAAATGTATGGAGATGAGGACATAAAAAGCTATATCTTTTGATGGCGTCGTTGTAAAAAATTTAAATTTTCAGATCTTGTGTGGTTTATGGACCCTAACATATGCTATTGATTTCAACCTGATACCTCTACCCGTTCGTGAGATAAAGGCTCTTGACAGACAGACAGACAGACGGACAAAAAAGTGATCCTATAAGGGTTCCGTTTTTTTCTTTTGAGGTACGGAACCCTAAAAACGGCACCGTCAGATTGTAAACGAGGTTAGGTCACTACTTGTGCATTTTAGGTTAGTTAGTTAAGGCAAAACCAACTTAACCGATCCCCAATGGAATCGGTTAGGTTAAGTTGTCTTGCCAGAAACGAATTGCGCGTTGTTATGTAAAATGCTGAAGTATTATTTAAAATGACGAACTTATAAATTCGTCGGCATTTTATTATATGCCAAGACATTATGTGAAGCGACGAATTACACAATTTGCCAGCGACATTATCATTAAAGTGGCAGTGGGCAGGGCACATCGCAAGGCGAACCGATGGCCGTTATGGTGTAAAGGTTTTAGAGTGGCGACCACGTACCGGAAGACGAAGCGTTGGCAGGTGGACCGCCCACAAGGTAGACCGACGAGCTGGTGGCGGTCGCGGGAAGCCGCTGGACCGCGAGTCATGGAGATCTTTAGGGGAGGCCTATGTCCAGTGCACGTCTTTCGGCTGATATGATGATTATCATGAATGGTATGGATGTGGTTGTGTTTGTGCGCAGACAGTCGCGGTCGGTGTGGTGGGTGGCGCGGGTGGTGCGCGGGCGCCTGCGCGCGGGGGACGGGCTGCAGGCCGAGCAGCTGCTCGCGCTGCTCGATGTGCTGCTCGCAACTACCCGCGCGCCGCTGCAAGCTGCGCACGAGTGCACTGAAGGTACTATAGTCTGACCGCAACTGCTATACCGCGCGGGCAGTATGCTCCCGGCTCCCGGCTCCCGGCTCACGGAGAGGGGGGGCATCGCTCGTCACCGCTCACGGCGGCAACTAGTTCTTGCTGTTTCCTTCCCTCCCCGCGCATACCTACGGCGCGGTACAGCGGTTGCGGTCTGACTACACTGAACACTATGGTAGATCGCCACTGGAACTCTGGGCCACTATCATCTATCTGGCAACCACGGAAGGACATAAGTCGTCGAGGTCGAGGCTGACTTCGGCACAGATGGTGCGATGAATTCGACGTCTTCTACACAGACTGGCAACAGTAGTCTCACAACAGAGACCAGTGGAGAGAAAAGAGAAGGCTTTTGCTCAGCAGTGGGACCTTAACGGCTATCCGTCATTTGCACAAATCATCTATCTAAAGTTTAAGTTCCTTTAAATCTATTGTGGTCACTTTCTTGATCAACAAAATAGAAAGTGACAACAATAGAGTTAAACGAGCTTTAACTTTAAAGACGCTTTGTAAGATAAGCAGTCTTATGTTGTCAGTAAGTCTTCTATAAAAAATATACATTGAACTATCGACACTGAAACTGTTACTTATAATCTGCTCTCATTGAAGATCTTGACTTTAATTAATCTAGATGGAATGAATGGGATTGAGCATGTTATCTCCTTATCCTATTGGTCATATCTTCTTCTTTGCGTGTCTATGGCATCATCATTATTTACTGTACTTGTGGTGCTCAAAATACAATATGAATAAATTGAAAATATTGCAAAATGGCGGGACCCAAACCTACGTCTTCTCCGTGCAGTATCAGAGATCTTTAAAATGCTTTAAGGTGATCTGTGACGGCCAGCTTAGACCCGAACGTAACTAGATGGAGCCACTGCTGCAAATATAAGGCTTTATTTTTTTAGTGCAATAAGTACCAACTAATATATGTGCAAAAAGTTGATCGGCATAAAAAAATATCTCCATATGTCCAGTAAAGTCAATTACTCTCGTCAGTCCGTGATTGGAAAATGGTCAGTCCAGAAGAAGACCAAAAAAAAATTTTGCCAGTTTTACCAATTTTTTATGAAGTTGTAGGAGTTTTAAAGTTTAAGAAGTGATGAAATTCCAAAAAATTCAAAATATCAAAAAAAAAAAAAAAATCCGTGGCGAAAATTTGAAATCGTTGGGGCTGAGCAGACGACCCCACATACCCGCCATTTTCGTATGTCCAACGTTCTGCCGAACACCCTGTATATCCATATGCCGCACAATATGACATGAAACATTAAACAACCAACAGCAAACTAACCCACCGCTTCCCTTCACGCGACAACCGCGACAGAATTCAGGGCGAACTTTGCTTAGCGGCCTGTAGAAACGTGCGTATGTGTGAGTGAGCCATTTTGGACGTTTGTATGAAGCTTCCATACTGCTGATAAGCCCATCTCTTTACTGTGATTGTTTAGCGGTTTGTTTATAAACTTTGCCCATTATTTTTTTCGCATTCTCGAGCCAACCACCTAAGGCTTTAGCTTCATTATGCCTTGATCTCCTGATCATATAGGGATTTAGTTCATGTTCGTAAATTCTCCTAAGAGGGAGGAATCGTTGCGAAGATGCACCAAATACCTATATGATCAGGAGATCAAGGTATATTGAAACAAAAGTCTTTTAAACACATGCTATCGACTTGAAATTTGGAATAGTTTTAGAATATGGTTTCCCAACTTAATTGCACATGAAAGAATTAAAAAAAAGTTATTATTATTAAAGTAATGGGGGCCCAAATTTAAAATTGTCGCTATTAGATTGAGTGGGGTATCATAGGAAAGGGCTTTACTTGTACATTCTAAAATATATTTTTGTATTTTTTTACGACTCTTAGTTTTCAAGATATGATGAAAAATGTAAAAAAAATACCGTTCCCCCCCTTATCTCCGAAGTTTGTGAAAGGAAAAATCAGAATTAATTACAGTTGATAGAAGTTTATGTAAATATTACAGCAAAAATAAAACGATCTTTGTAAGTTGCACAGTCTTTCAGAAATCTGCAAAAAACATTTACAAACAAATTTAGTTTTGCGTTCCTAAAAATGGACTTTATTGCTTCCAAAAATACTAAAGGTACATCGGAAGCCTCGGCGCGCGAGTCCGACTCGCACTTGACCGGTTTTTTCGTTTAATCCAACGTTAACCAACACGTTTTGCAGCCATGTCAAAAGCAATAGGCTAAAGCTGTCAGAAAAAACAAGTTTGTAGAATAATGTTTTTCTTTCCGCCAAATAAACTCTGGTTTAAGTGTCATGGTTGCAAAATGTGTTGGTAAACGTTTTAATAAACGAAAAAGAAAATGGATAATAATACAGAAACAGAGGCTAGCTAGGGGACAGTAGGTAACTATTTAAGGCACTTACCGCCTGTTGCACTAAGCGTCCTTAAAGTTAAAGCTCCTTTAAGTCTATTGTCGTCGCCTTTTGTTTTGTTGGCAAAAAGAATGTGACAGCAATAGATTTAGTAAACACGACATCAGATAGGACCATGGTAGCCTTAGTCTCCGATATTGAGTAGGAAGGTGCGGGTTATGATAACAAAGAAGTTTTTGTGTGTCAAGATGCCGATGCTGACAGTGATGAGGTTTGGGAGGAAGTGACGGCACGAGGGGAGGGGGGCGCCGTTAGCGAGGGTGCGTTGAGGGAGCGGGATCTGATACTGCTACTGCGGGCCTGCCCCACCAGGGAGCTGGTCGCCAGGATACTGCTGTTCACGCATTCTGTGAGTATCTACTTGATGCAGATAATGACAAGGTTTGGGAGGGATTGACGGCTCGAGATAAAGGGGGTGCTATTAGCTAGGGTGCGTTGAGGGAGCTGGATCTAGTACCTGCCCCAACATGAATTATTTTTTCAAGGGCGGAATGTGCCAATCGCGTAAGCCCTCTTGTAAGCTGAACTATCATAGTGTTTGTGTGTGGACACATTCATAAAATCGAATAGTGGTACAGTCAACGACAGGTCAAGCTTCACACTAGCAGCGTGACTCTAGCCCTAACATCCATTGAAATAAGATCGGTACAAAGTCCAATGTGTCAAGCTTGATGTGCTCTTGACTGTACATATCCACATGTGGCGCATATTAAAGCAAAAGAAAACACAATCTACACTTTGTTCTAATTTGTTCGTCGAGTACGCTTGTGTGCTTTAGTTGCAGCTTTTAGCTTTAGTGAGCTTATCTCATATATATATCAAGTTGTCGGAACTTAGTAAGGCCTTTGATTTGGTCAAATATGGACAATTCTTATGAAAAGAAACTATGTTAATAGCTATCCTCATTTCTCACTAGTAAAAAATAATGCTCAGAACTATCTAAAAAAATACAAAATAGTTAAATTCATTATTAGGCAAAATAATTCTTTAAAATCATATGAGTCCCTCAAGGGAGCATGTTATGTCCACTCCTATTTTTAATTTAATAACTACTAAACTGTTATGAGTATTTATGTACAATATTAGTTAATGCTTGTAACGTTTCGATTCATCTTTGCGAAATAAAATAACCTGAAATTGATATCTTTTGTAAAGCAGTCGAAATAATGTACAGTCGAACCAACTGATTCGTGACCCATTTTGTTAAGAATTCGTTTGAAACTGTTAAAGGGATAAGGTTTTCTTCTTTGTCATTTTTTTATTTTTTTTATTGAGTTTAGAACACAAACAGTCTTATAGAAATAATTTTACAAAAAGGTAGGTTTACAAAAGACCTGGAGGTTAATAAAAAGAAACAAAGTTAAACGCGGCTTGAAAAGCGTTTAAAATCAGTTTCTCCTTTACTCATACTCCTTTGTCATATTGAAAACACGTTTGAGCGAAATTCTGTATGCACGAAAATAAGCGTAAGCCAGGTCTTGATTCAAATTGGTCGATTGTATCTTGATTAGCATGACAGCAGGACGGAGAGATGCATAAGATTTTAGAGCGATAGAGACACGTATCGCTCGGTCCTGCTCTCACGCATAGCCCTATACTGCTGCCATTATAATCAAGCTGTTTGAGATTGGCAGGAATGATTGTTGCCCTTTATAACGACCGATTGCCATAATTTTTAAGAAGTAAAGTGAACTGTAAATTGTGTAGGACATATCCCGCGCCCGTGCGCACGAGTGGGGCGACCGTGCACGTGGCGAGGGCGTGATTCGCGCGTGCGCCGGTGTGCGTGCGTTGCTACACACGCTGCAGCGAGCCGTCGCCGCGCACCCATCCTACCGCCGGCTACACGCGCAGTTGAGCGATCTGGCTGTGCGCGCGCTTTGGGGGCTCGCCGGCCTTCATATGCACTCCAGGTACATTCAATTCAATTCAATTCAATTTATTCATTAAAATTTACAAAAGATGTCTACAGTCAGAAGTCCCAAGGCGACATCGTATAAATAACATGAACTTATTATAAAACCTTGTTTTACATAGATATAAAATCTTAGTCTTAAAAAAAAAATTATAGAAAGATTACATCAATATTCAATCGGACATGTCAATTTCATAATAGAATATAAAAATAATAAAATAACTACCTAATTACGATGTATTCTTTCATCAATTCATGTCATTCTGCTTCCATTAAAACAAAAACAATATTTATATAATAAGGCCAAAACAAAATAATCAAATAATCCATTTACTATAGGAACCAAAAATGTATTTATTAAATATACAACAAGTATTAAAAAGACCCTAGTTATTTACTTAAATAATACAACATGGCCCTCATGAACTCCGCCAGAGTACTATGGAATAAGTCAATGCCATCTCTACATATCTGGTTAAGTAAGTGAATAGCCACAGATACTGGAGCGTATTTTAATACATTTGTCCTACAATGAGGCGTGGCTAAGACTTCATGCCGTGGTCCATGTCGCAATCTATTATTGGGCACACGAATTCCTATTGCTTCTAGTATCAGAGGGTTATGTAATTGCCCACGAATAACCTTAAATACATAAGTGGATAGAGCCAACTTTCTTCTTACTTCGATGCTGTAGTACCCTATCATTCCTAACAGAAATTTCGTGGGGTATATTATAGGGTAAGATGGGTAAACACCGAACTGCTTTTTATATATGCATCTTAAAAATTTATTTTGAATCTTTTCCGTCATAGATACATATTTTATTTCAAAAGGATTCCATATGATTGAGCAGCTCTCTACTTGACTCCTAACTAGCCCATTATACAAGGATTTTATGGCTAGAATGTTTTGGAGGTCCTTAGTCTGTCGAAGAACAAAACCTAAATTTCAGTAAGCTTTTTTACATATTTTTGTGATGTGGTCTCTAAACGTCAAGTCATCCTTCATTTGAACTCCCAAATCTCGCACCGTTGTAGTCTTTTCTAATTCCGTTCCCTCAATCTTGTATGTGTAATTACACGGTTGTTGCGCTCGAGTGTATGACATCACATTGCATTTCGATGTATTGAAGTCTAGTTTATTAATTTTGCTCCACTGAACCACTCTATCTATGTCATTCTGTAAGCGTTGGCAGTCTTCTACATTGTTTACTGATAAGTAAAGCTTTAGGTCGTCCGCAAATAATAAACAGCTTGATTCCTGTATAGTATCTGGTAAGTCGTTTATCATTAACAAAAATTCTAGGGGCCCAAGGTTACTACCCTGACTTACCCCCGATTTTGTCACGTAATTATTTGAAATATAACCTCCATACTCTACGTATTGCTTGCGATCTTTAAGATAACTGGCAAAAAAATTGAGTAGTGACCTCGTAAAACCAAACTTAGCGAGCTTTTCCAAAAGTATATCGTTATTAACAGTATCAAACGCTTTTCTAAAATCGAAATAGGCAACATCCACCTGGCCGCCAACACGGGCGTCTAGTGCCTGGGAGGTATATTGCATAAAGGTCATCAAATTCGTATGCGTGCCTCTACCTGGTCGGAACCCATGTTGACAGTCAGAGAGACGAGGGCTCACTTGTAAGAAGATCTTTTTATACAAAGCTGATTCGAATACCTTTGAAAACGTTGAAGGTACAGCGACTGGTCTAAAATTCGAAACATCCGCGCTAGCGCTACTCTTTGGTATCGGTGTAACTCGAGTTATCTTCCACTCTTCCGGATACGTGCCCATAATTAAACAAAGATTGAACAAATGTGTCAATGGACCGACTAAACCCGATGCGCAATCTTTGACGACGTAAGATGGTATTTCGTCTGGACCAGCGGACTTTTTAGGTTTCAAATTCTTAAGAGCCCTGAGTACCTCGTCGAAAGTTAGGCTAGGTACATGGATATAATCAGCGGATGTCCCAGCAGTAGCTGCTGCTGATTCCGCATTTAATCGGGGAGATTCGGAGTCGTATACTGAGCTAAAGTATTTAGCTAATTCGTTCGCGCACTCAGATTCTGATACGAGATTGCCATCTTTGGTGATATGAGGCTTGCTTCTCTTTGATCTCTTATTATTTGCCCAATTCCAAAAATATCTAGGATTTGCTATGAATTCAATACCTATTCGTTTCTTATAATCATTGTACGCAGCATTTATTTTGTGTTTAACTAGTTTTCGATAGTAGGAGAACATATTATATTCTTCTAGATAATCAGAGGGTTTATAAGAGTTTTTGTACGCGTTTTTATAAGCGTTATGCCACTCTGTTTTAAGTTTTATATCACCAATAATTTCTTTTGTGTACCACTCGGGATAAGAACGCTCGAAATTAGTTTTTATTGTTTTTTTGGGAGTGCACGAATCAATTATTTTATTTATCTGCCCATAGAAAAGAGTTACGGCTTCTTGAACATTTTTAATTTTATATAGATGGCTCCAATCAATTGAACTTAGCGCCGAGTACAAGGCATAGAAGTCACACTTATTAAAGTTCCATTTGCAATTTCTATTTGCGTTACCTGCTGGTGTTTCACGTTCACGTGTCTGATTAACGTGTGCGGTACTCTTTCCTTGGAAAACACACTGTATATTTAATGGTGGATGGTGTGGGTTCGAAGAAACCAGATTATTGCTCTCTTGTTCAACCGATGTTTCGCACCCGATCAAATTCGATAATACCACGTCTAACATACGGTTATTACAGTTTGTTATACCATTGCACTGACGAAAATCACAAGTGGCCAGAAAATATTCAAAATAACATTGAATTTCTAACGTAGATGAATACAAATTGAGGTTATTACAATTATGTTTTTATATTTTGCACAAATCTCCTCAATCGTATTAAATAGGCACATGTACTCACTATCTTTACTACGGGGAGGTATATATACAACACAACATATAAAAATCATTTTGTTACATTTAAATACTTGTGCACCAACTAATTCAAAAACAAATTTGTCTACATTAGGCACGTCAGGTAGAGTCTGAAGGGACAGACCGGGCGCCGCGATTAGCATCGCGCCGCCCTGCTTGCGGCCGTCGGTGCGGTCGCAGCGCACGACACTGTACCCCCTTGGCACTAATTCGCCATCATGTATTGACTCGTTTAATCCAGTTTCCGTGATAGCCCAGAGCTCACCCGAAGAAGTGATAATATTTTCATAAAAAGTTGTCAATTTTGTCCGAAGACCTCTAGTATTTTGATAATATATGTTAGCACATAGTTTATATTTAATATCAGTAGGATCAACTATTCTATTATTGACGAAAAAACACACGTTCTGTTTGTGTAGCTTGTGTAGTAGTATTGTGCTTAGTTGTCATAAACTGAGAAGTTCGGTAGCTTGTTTTAATTCTATGGTTGAGTAAAATTATATCCAAAACCAACGATCGGCAAGTGTTAATCTTATCAATTTTGTTATTTTTATGACAGCATAATTTCGAGTGATGTATATTGCCTAAATTTTTACTTATAATTTGGATCATCTCATTTAGTTTAAGCTCATTTAGATGAGCATTATTGCGGATTTCCCCTAACATAACATTGGTGTTTTTAAAAGCATTCAAAAATGTATATAGAGCTGACTGAAACTTAATAATATTGCTATCGTGTGAGCCGGCTAATAGAATCACATGATCGTCTCTACCTAGTTCCGTACTTAACGCGAGGTTGCTAGATACGATGTCTGCCAATGAAGCATACGGTTTCAATACACATGTCACACGGTATTCGTCACCCAATAGCTTTTCCAGAGTGTCCCGAAGTCGTCTTCCCGATTCATCCGCCAACAATATTACCCTCCGTTTCGGTTTTTGATGGTTTTTATTAGGGTTAGGATTGTTTAACTCAGTTTTCGATAAGTTCTCAACGATCGTTCCATCGATGTTTTCTTTAACCGTGGAGTTATTTAGGTGAGAAAAACTGCTGTTTTTGTCTTCATGGCGTTCTGAGTGAGACTGTCCGATCTTAGATTTATTTTTGAGTTTCTTGACACTTGATGTTGTCGTATTTAGGTTTCGATTCTGGGTTGGAGTCCTACACACATTGCTAAGATAATCAATTTTTCGTTCACTTTTTTCAATTTGCTTCGTCAGTATTATATTTTCCTCCAGCAGTTTAATAATCTGTTCGTCCGCACTTGCTACTTTCATTCTAAGATCTTCAATTGTTTCTCTTGCTTCAAGATATTCTTTGTAATAGTTTTTATTATTATCTGTAGTAGGGTAGCTCCTGTTTAAGGTAGAGGTATGTATAATACTGCTAAATCTCTCGTTGTTATTCTCTTCCTCATATACAACAGTAGGTGATAGTGCTCTAAAATCATACAGCGAAGGAACACAGATATTGCTGCGCGTGTCACCTAAACGGACAAATAAGGGAGTTCTAACTTGAGCTATACACATGATGTGTTTTTTCATACGGTAGTGGCCTGGAAGACATTGCTACCTTAGTAATAAGGTTGCCTATTTGCACTATGTTTTTTTGTGTGTTTCCTGTATTTTCTTTTGTTTTTGTGGTGTTAAATAAAGAATATTTGTTCCTTCTAAGAAAAAAGCGGCACTACTGAGATTGAAACAACAAATGTTTTGAGTTAAGTCTCTTTTTTTACAAGCAAATCAGCTGTTTGTTGTTTTTTCTGTTAAGAATGAAATTTAAGATATCCAGCGCTCTTAGTCTTTGCTCCTGTCGTGTTGGACAATCTGGGAGCTCCCTGCCCAGGAGTGGACTTTTTTATGGAATTCTATGTTGTAAAGTTGTAACCAATAGTTGAAATAATGTAGTTTGATTAGAATGTAATGTAAACAGGACAGAGCGATGCGTGAGAGCAGGACGAAGCGATATGTGTCTGTCACTACAGTATCTTACGCAAAAGATGAGCATCTCGGGCCGGAAAACTCGAGACAAATTTGCTGAGCGGTCAGCAATTTGGTGACTTTGTATATATTCTTTATTGCACAATTAAAACATAGAAATATACAACTTACTTTGTACTTACCTTTAACGTACTTAACTTTAGCTTGTACACACGGCCGCACATCGGTAGACACACTTTTGGACCTTATGGCGTGGTAATAGAGTTGAAAAAGTTTATACCGACAAGCGGTTGACCGTACTTACCTAATTTTAATAAATAAATTATTTTTCTTTCTTTCTTACGAATCGCTCCTTCCTGCTGTCAAACAGCTGCCATTCTAACCCAGTTCTAACTTATGTTCATTATTTGTACTGCAGCTTGTGCGTTTTCAGGGAATGGTACTCGTCGGAGCTGGTGGATAAGATATCCGCGGAGCTGCAGGCGTGCTGGTGCGCGGGGTGGGGGGTGCTGGCGGGCGGGGGAGGGGGCGATGGAGGGGGGGTGTGCAGGCTGCCCGCCGCGCTGCTGGGCGGGCGGGCCGCGCGGGGGTACTGCCGGGAGCTCATGGAGGGGGGGCACGGTCAGTATACTACACACGTGAGGTTTACCTTACCATACAGCGTGTATCGTAAAGGTGGGATAATACTCATCATGAAACGTCCACTACAGGACAGGGAACTCGCTCCAGAATTCCAGCTTTTGCTAAAACAATGCGGAGGGGAAGTACCATAGTCACCACGCTTGTTAGCGTTACGGCTGGCACCATGGACCGCGGTTGTTGGTGACCGCAGTAAGTAAGATCCCACCAAAAAAGTTCAAATTTAGAAGTATTTCATTTTTACAAAATTAAAAATTAAATACAAATTACAGTCAATCCATGTCAATAAAAATAAAAATATCCCCCTACGGTTCGTCAAAAAGACCTCCCCGAATCGCACCTGGTGGAAAAGTACCCATAACACTGGCGGCGTTGCCGCGCTGAATCGCTAGTGAAATGTGCTGCACCAGGTACGATTCGGCGCGGGGATCAGCTCCGCTTTGCCTGAGCCGTCGCCCTAGCTCTCTCACAAAGGCCCTTGCTTCCACACACCATGCCCCAGTCACCTCCACAGCGAAAGGTATGAAAATGTAAGGGCCTACCAAGTTTTCATATTTTAGCCGCTTTTGTGTTGCCGCCCATTCTGCAGCTGCTCCCGCTTCACGGGTAGTGCGCGGTAGGTGAGTGGCCGCGAAAGTACTCACGCATGTTGCGTCCCAGATCAGGCAACGACCTTTCTCCCATGGCACCAGTGTAAGCCCATCAGGACGTTTGCCATCCACACGGCTTAGGCCTGGAGGCTCGAGGCTACAGGGCACGCCGGCAGACACCAAGGCCCGTCGGATTATATCGTTAAGCATGTGGTGCCGTGGGAACCTACCCGCACACTTAGTACAGCTTAAACCGTGGTAAGCTTTGGTGTCCACCGGAACGCCACACTTGCACACATGCTGTGCACAAACATCACTCCCGAGCCTTAAGGCCACAGCCACTCTTAAGGAGCCATCGTCCAATGCAGTGCCTAGATGGGATGAGGGGAGAGCATGTAGCCAAGCACCTGATTCGTGGAGTAATGCCGATTTTAAACGCGCCACATCAGTTCCAGACGCAGTCTGCAGCAAACTCGCGAAGGATGCCTTGCAGATGGGATCGTCCCATTGGCGTTGCACAGAGGGGTCCTTTGGGCGGGGAGCCGAGGGGCACATTTGCGACCAAGCCATCAAGGCCAATCGTCTCACCATGTACATTGAGAATGTTAGTGATAAGACCAACCACCCCATGGGAAGAGGCCAAAAATGCTGGTACACTCACGTCCCGCATTCTCCTCACCCCAAGGCCCCCATGTCGTACAGGCAATGATGCCTGAATCCACTGCGAATCATCGAGGTGTACGTTTAAAATGCTTCCTAATATGCCTCTTAGATCTTGATCTATAAGAGCAACTTCGTCCGGGAATAACCAAGTTGGTGCAGTCCTCATTAAATATACCAACTTGGGTAAGGAAAGGCAACTTCTAAACAGTGTCAATGCGACATGGGATGGCAACTGTTGTAAGTTATGCCCTGTTCGCGTTAACAAATCCTTTTTGTTTTGGAGAGCATCTGCTATTCCATCTTTAAAAATGGGCGAGCCTAAAAGCGTGAAACTACGAGAGTCCAGAACTTTAATGTTGGGAATCAGGCTTTTCAATTCCTGAGAGTGATCCAAGGCTGCGTTGCTACAAGGAAACAACTCACACTTATCGTTGTTGACAGCCAGTCCAACCTCCATAAGCTTTGGCATAAGTGCAGCAATATCTCTAGCAACGACATCGGGAGGGCCGCCAATCGTTCCATCATCCAGGTACCACAGGTTAAGGGGTGCCTCTAAAGACTGGACAATCTTGTTAATCGCTAGACTAAACATAAGTGGCCCAAGTGGGTCACCCTGTTGAGCCCCCACCTGCGATGAAATTTTGTGCCCGTTGAAGTAAAGATTGCTGGGAGAGACGTAGCACTGCCGCAAGAAGGGATATAACATTGGAACCTTATCCCTCGCCTCGGACAGCATCACGTCTCTCTCAATAGTATTAAAGGCATTTCTTACATCAATCTTGACGATCACATCACTGACGTGTGCCGGGTCTGACACAAAAGCACGGGCAGCATGTATAGCCGCTTCGCAGCCCAGTGGTGTACCAAAACCTAGTTGGTGTGGTTGTAAGATACCGGCCATCTCATTTTTGACTGCACGGCACCCTAGTTTAGCTACAAGGCGGCGTATACAACCACCCACCGCAATGGGCCTGACACCTCCATCCTTTTTGTTGAGGGCGCATAAGGATGCTCCATATAGATATGGGCAAACATCGCTGTTGAGCTTGCCCTCCAACAAAAAGTTGCATAATTTAGTTAAGGAATCCAGAAGACGATTTCCATTATCACCGGCGGATGGTGCAATGAGTTCCTTAAAGTGTTGCGGTCTTAAACCATCAAGACCCGCAGCAGAACTGGCATGAAAGGAACCCAAAGCTCTTGCAACATCATCGGGGGATACGATCAGATGGGGCACGGTTGTATCCGGCGACGGCGCAACAGACACCAATCTAGATGGAGCTGGGTGTTTGTCTTTTAGACTAGCAAGAGTATTGGAGTCCGACGGTGCCAGGCTACACTCAGACGTAAGGATTCTTACTGCACCCCTCAAGTCTCCGTCGTGGACCTTAGATTCGATAATTTTATAAATCGACGATGGTCTAAAGTTGGTTTCTTTAGGAGAGAAACTTAACACAGGCGGATTATCCAAGTTTCTTTTCACTTGCTTAGTCAATGTTCCCTCTCTAGTCTCCGGAACCTTAAGCGCTGTATAAGCAAACGATAAAAAATCAAACCAATCTTTGACTTCGTTGGAGCTCATACATTTTTCAATTATGTTGCTCAATTTGCCGGCTGCCAAACATCTCGCACCCTTCGGTATGTGCTTCAGCACTCGGACGCTAACCTTGAGTTGCGGCAGATCATCCAAAACCGATGGAACAGGTGCTGATGGTAAGGTTGAACTATGTGGAGGATCCGTGGGATTTGGCGGGCGAACACGTGGGTGTTGCTGCGGCAAAGGAATCACGGGCCAATGTTTACGCCGTATATGTATGGCCAAACCGCGTTTATTAACAAATGTTTTAGAGGAACTAGGGGGGCAGTGTGGACAAGAAACTCTGGTTGCTACATCCATTGTAAACACTGTACAAACGTTAAACTGCAGTAATACTTATTTACATAACATAAGTTGATAGAATTCATTAGAAAATACAATATAGTATATGTATTACGTAAAAGCTGATTACGAGATCAGATTTAATATAAAATAATTATTATTATTAAAAAAAAAAAAACGCACCTAGTTATATAATAATTTAACTTCTTATGTACTAGTAAGTACCTACCCAATAAATATAAAAGATTCTTTGTTTAGCAAAAATTTAAATAATATTAACAATTAATATTCTGAAAAAATGTCAACATGTATAATATCCTATCTATAATATAAACTCCAAACTAAACATTCAACTTATAACGAATTCATTTAGAAACCAATACAATAAAAAGAAATCTACGAATAAAATGTTTTCTAAATAATTATCAAAACCAGTCTTGATTTATACCATTATTTTATATAAATTTAAGCGTAGATACGCGCTGTATCCAAAGTCACAATATAAACTGTTCAACACTTGTTATTTTTCTACTGTATTTCGCATAAATAGAGGGAGTACATAAAAGATATTCTTATTTATTAACTAAAATGTAGCATTGTAGTGACCTCTTCCGGATTGTCCCAGTACTACTACGCGCAAGCGGATAGCTATGGTTCCGCTAGGTCTCGAATGTCTTGCTAGTTCTTACAATGTCTCGCAGATGTCACTCACGAATTATTCTTCCTCAGAAACATAGATGGCGTAATGGTTATGTAGGAGTCGGTAAAACAGTTGTTCGGTGATCGCAGGCGCAAGCGCTGTTGGATCAGCTGATCTTTATTAATGACATTTTAAAATCGTATGCGCAGGCGCTGTAGGATCAGCTGATCGTTGTTATGACACTTCAAAATCGTGTGCGCAAGCGCTGTTGGGTCAACTGATAATTTATATGCTATTTTAAAATCTTTAACGAACAATGTGAATTGCAAATTAGAATATTTGATAAATGTTCAATACTTTTGTCACTTTTTAAAGTTCCATTGCAGAGTTTAGGTACTCACAATGTTGTTTTATACAGGAACTTGTTGACTAA